>VWZX01008142.1:315580-659488 GCA_013399015.1 Galbula dea
GTAACCAGCTTTATCCATGCTCAGGGCGGCTCTTTCACCTAGCCATCCTGCCATTGCCAGACCTTCTGTAAATGACATCAACATCTGTCCCCAAAGCGGTGTCAGGGCCACCTCTGGGGTCACAAGGCTCCGTAAGTCCAGGCTGGGCTCCTTCTTGCAGGAGGAGACACCTCTCAAGTCAGAGGTAGCTTATGGCCATAAAGGTAGTCCTATTGGTGGTGTGGGACTACCGATGGGATAAACCACCTTGTCTTGCATTCAGGGAGTGGGGATGAAGTGAGTCAGTGCTTAAACATATTGCGAATCTGTGGTGTCCAAGGCAAAATGCTCACTGTCAACATCATTGTTGGTGAGGGGAGCGAGTGGTCTCATCGCAGGCTTGCAGTCGAGCCCAGTGGTGGTTTAGTCATAGTCACTAGCCTAGTGGCATGATTAATAGAAGCAGCTCACTGCCCATTTTCTGTAATAGCAGCATTGACACTATGACAGTATTCAGCTAGTGGTTGTGAGGAGGGAGGAGAAGCAAGGAGGTAATGCTTCTGTTAGTCAGAAATTTCTGATGGCGTGTTTTATCTGATTGCCAAATGTTTGAGCTAATCAGCAATAAGTGTAAATATAAGGCTTTTTATAGCTAGCAGAATTAATCATCTAGATTTAAACATAACCCCAACTGCTGCTAAAATTTCTTGTTTCCATATGCTACTGACCAGACCCATCAAAGGGTTCAAGCACAGGTGTGCTTCTGCCAAGGTGCCTCTCCCTCCACCTAAGGCTTGGCATCCCTATAAGCACAGTGGAGAAACTCTTCTTTAGCCCCAGGAGCCAGCCAGAGATTGCTTCCCGGGGAGTCTCAGTGGATGGCAAACGTGGGGTGGAGCTGGTTCCATGCTTCAGGTACTAGCGCTCCTCGCCCTGATGCTCATCACATCCTGGTGCAACATGCGTGGAGATGATGGGATCAGCTCCAGCATCATGCTTAGGCCAGGGGTCTTGCTGTGCAGGAACAGCGGGGACATTTTTGTGAAAGCGATGGTGTATTTAGGGGTGCTGTTAGGTGAGCCACAAGAGTTTTGCTCTACTTCACTGAAAACTTTGTTGCTGCTTCTAAACTCAGGGGTCCAAGCATACCGCCTCTGACCTTACTGTTGAGCCAGAACACTGCAGCAGATGCAGCACTGTCAGAAGGTGGGAGCAGCCTTTTCCCCATTGCCTCTAGTGGGGAAGAAGTGGCTGTCCTCCATTCCTGTGCAGGCCAGCACTAAGCAATGTGCCACCTTGACCTGGTTTTCTTGGCTGCTCTTGGGCCGACGTGGTCTCCCATGTCACCTCCTGCATGGGATGGAAAGACCTCTGCAATGGCAGGTGCTTCATGCACGGCTCGCAGCAGGATGCATGAGGGGCTCTAAAGGTCGAGAGTGAGCAGCTGTGAGGTTGTGCTTGAAACAGTTTCATGGGGCATGTGTGTGGAAAGCAGCCCCAGCTTTTCCAGCACCTGGCTGTGAGAAGTAGGTCCCAGCTCTGTGCCAGCAGAAAGCCCCTGTCCTGTTACCTCATGCAGTGCCTTGGACCTGTGGCACTTGGGGGGGTGTGAGGTGGGCTCAGCCATTGAGCCCTGCAGCCACTGGGGTCCTGGCCAAATCCTCCTTCCGCTCATTTACTCCTCTCTGCTCCAAGGGGTAGTGTGTGGCTATAGAACAACTGACCTTTGCAAAAGCAGTTCTACAGCAAAATGCTTGTTAGTGCCTTGTATTTTCACGTTTTTAAAGGTGTTGGCATTAATTAGGCTGGGCTTAAAAATGTATATCAAAGCTGGGACTCATTAAATCCAGGGATGGTGTTTGATGTGATGTGTACAATTCCTAAAATACTCCAAACAACCAACTAATTCATTTTGTGTGGAATGACGTGTTGCCCTGCATCCTGGTGAATGCTGCTTCCACTGAGGCTGGACTGTCAATGGGAATCTGCCTTTGGTTCATTCAGCAGCAGCTAGGTTTACTATGAACTCATATTGATTTCATCTCTTCTCCCAAACTGGGGATCTGATGCAATGCTTTTCGCCTTGCAAATAATCCTTACTCATGCAAGTAATTTACATGAGTAAGCGTTGCTCATACAGAGGAGAGGAGAGAGCTAGTTTCCTGTAATTATTTCCCTAGCAGTATTTTGCATTTTCAGACTAATTGGGGGAAAGAAAGAAAAAACCAAAACAAAAGAAAAAAAAAAAAAAACCAAACCAAAAAATCAACCCAAGAAGTCACTCCATAAATGTATGTCATTTATAACTGCAGGAGAGATTCTTCCAGAAAGTTAAGGGAAGCAGTGAGTTCATTCTCTCTTCATTTCAGGACAGATGCTCACGGCATCTCTCAAAAGCCTGATTCCTCTCTGAGGGACTCTCCATATTAAGGGTTCCTATCCCTGTGCATAAAGGTAGTGCATGCTGGCCTGAGTGTGGTGTCTTATGCTTTGTTGCTAACCCCCTTGAAAACTGTGCTAGTTCCTTTGCACAGTAATAGTTGGGGTTTTTTTGAGAGAGACACACATAGGTATCTGTGTGCTCGTATTTGAGAAGAGAAGGGCCCCGGTTTAGTCTCCATGGTGTGTGCCTTAAGCTCGTATCTGTCAACACTGGTAATGACAACACGTTTCAAACATGCAGATTATGATTATTAAAGGGTGCTTTAAAAATCATGCTAATAGCATCAATCTCCAATGTACACTTGCTCAAATTAATTCAGCTTTGGAAATCAGGCACACTGTAATAGCAGTGTTAGAGAAATGGCATTTGTCATAAAATATCATGGTTTTGGTAATTGCATATCCACTCTGTATATTTTTATCTCTTGCCACCAGTAGCATATGCTGGCAGAGGAAGGAGAGGGCAGTGATATTACTCAGAGAAGCCACATGTTGCTAGCCATTAGCCAGCAATCTGGCATATCAGGTCACTTAAGGCAGATTCCCTTTTTAATTTTTTTTTTTCCCTTTTCCAACCTTTCCTAGTGCATTCAGACTGTAAAATACACCCACTGCTCTCCAGAGTTGCTGTTCCCAGTCTGATCAGTGGCACTAAACATTAAACTCTTGTCTTTGGAGAATAATAGGCCTCACATGGTACACCCTCAAGCATGTTGAGATACTGTGCAGGCTGGAAAATAAAAATGTTCTAATTGTGTCTTTTAAATAAGCATAGGAGTGAATTAATTAGACTATATTTTGTCTTTAGTTGCTTAGTTACACAATAGTACTCCTAAGCACAAGTAAGATAAATTGGCTCTTTTTGTGCTGCTTGTCCCTTAATCATAATTACTGTATTGCTCAGGAGAGTAACGCATACATAGATTTTGCATTTTTAATAATATTCAAACAATATGCGAATGATATAGAAAGTATGTTCTGATTCAAGCTCTTGTATGCTTTTATTCGGGAAGAAGTTCTACTGCTGTGGGAGCAATATTTGCATTAGTTGCTCAGAGATGTAGTTCTGGGAAATACATAATTGAAATATTCTTGCAATGCTTGTTCTGGCCCTTTCATTCGCATTCAAAATAACAATGCCTTGAGTCTCTGAACAGTCATCCACTCTTGATTTAAGAGCTTTTGGCTTTCTATGTGTGTGTGTTTGTGCATGTGCAGTGTGGGTTCACACCCAGCTTTAACCCTGCAGAGCCTAGATGCTCGCGTGATTCATGGTGTCTTTATCAAGTTGAGCTTTTTATTTTGTAGCTAAAATGCAGTCAGAAGGTCAGATGAACATCGACATTTTATGGCATTAATCCAATGACCTTAGTGCTTGGCAGACATCCATGTTTCTATGCGAAGGTGCCAGGGTTATAGATAATAAAAGAGTTTGTTTTCATTTTCTGGATATTTTAATCTTTCTTTGCAAAGCATAGCCTCAGGTTTGGGGGGCTTGCGGCTGCTCCCAGGGGCCAAAACTTTAATGTCTTCCTGAGTTGTTGAACATTAGCTGCTAATGATGGGCAGATTGATACAGATACTGAACAATGGAAAGTTCTGGCAAGAAACCCTCTAGACATGCTCAGTGGATGTATGTGAAAATTGGCTCCATTGTTCTGCTGTATGAAAAGCAAGTAAATTATTTACAGATATTTGCTAATTAAAGCACATATTGTTTTACCAGCACAATAGAATACAGTATAACAAAAGACAAAAGAATAAGCTTGCATAATTTAAACCTGCTAATGCAATGTATTCCTTGTTAAGAAAAATATAATTATGTAATCTATGAGGAAAGCTTTTCATACTGTAACTGTAGTAGGCAAAATTAGGAATGAATTGCTTGTCAACTTGCCTAAACCAAAACAGCTCTTCGAGTTCTGTGAGCTATCTGACGGGAAAACATTTTGACTGAAGCCTATTTTCTCTTTGGTCCGAATTTCTATCTGCAATGACAGATAGAAATTCAATTTGAACCTCAGCTTGGTATTCGGGGTGCAGAGAGAAGAAAACACACCAGAAATTAAGGAGGAGGTTCGCAGTAGAAATGTCAAATCTGGATGCTCACAGCCATCCCTCTGTGCGCTCCAACTTCACCCCACTTCTGGCCCAGATGTAGCAGTATCCTGCAAAGCATCCTACAGAAACGTGATGCTTCCTTGCCCTGGGACATTTTGTGTGTCTAATTTTGGAAAATACTGAGTCATGTGGAAAAGTGTGCTTGCTAATACAAGGGAAAGCAAATACCATAGGACTTCATGTGCTTCACCTGTGTCATTTATCTTGGTCTTTTCTTTTGGGTGTTGGATCCCAGCAGATGGGATGAACACGTTGGGATGTAGTATTGTCCGTCAGCATGAGTTTCAGACAGCTATCCGCTGCTGTGCGTAGGCTGGGGAAATACCTGTCATCTGAATTTAACAAGACCATTATAGCCCTTTAAAGTAATGAGCAAAGGATTAACAGACAAAAGGTTCTCCTTTGGCCTCTTTTAAAATTCTCCTCTGTGCCAGGTAAACTCTTGGGCTCCGCATGTTTCCATTCTCAAGGCTTTCCCCAAAGGTTCATGGGTGGAGAGCAGTGGTCTCTGTAGGTCCCTGCATGCTGACGTCTCCAGGGAGCATTGCAGACCCAGACACCAGCAGTAAGTTCTTCTCTGCATATCCTTTATGACACCTCTGACTGCCCTGGGCGAGGGGATACACAAGCAGATGCCACCAAATGAGGTAGTCAAGGCAGGGAGGGGTAAAAGGAAAGCTGCCCCTGCCCGTGCCAAGAACGGGAGCCTCTTATGAGGCTTCCCTATCTCTTGAGTGATTCCCACCTGACAGAGCTGTGCCTCAGCTCTCCATGTCTGCAGCCTGCTTAGAAAAGTTGTACTGGAAGACTGACATCTAATATGGGAGTGTATGGCAGGAGAGTCCATTCTGTGCCTTGTGGGGAGGCTGAACAGGGCAATTCTCAGAGCCAGACCTTTTTCTATGATGTAGCCACAGTTTTTTAGCTAGTCTTTAGCCTGCAGTCTTAAAAAAACCCATGTCTACTCCGAGTCCACAGCAGGTGTAAGGGAGACAGGACCTTCTTACTCTGGAGAAAGTCTGTGAGAGCAAAGCATTCTGGTACAAACATTCTGTTCCCCTTTAGGGCTGAATATAGTCTCTGAAGGAAAGCTTGGGTGAACTGCTGCTTGTCGGAGATGACTCTGGAGACTTGGGTTCTCGAGTGACTTGGCAAGTGAGTTAGGGCTGAATTGAGATGGCCTGGTTTCTGCCACTATCCCAAAGCCCTGATAGCATCTGTATGGCAGAGAAGACCTCTGAACTATAGATTCTCCTAAGAGGGCCTTTTAGTTTGACTGTGCTGTCAAGTAAGGGTGAAGGTACTTTCCTCAAAACACCCAAGTTAATGCTTTGCTACAGGAGAGGCGCTTATTGGAAATAAGCCCCCTCCTTCCTTTCTTTGCTTCCACAACACAACGTTCCACTCCTCAAAGGGATCTAGAGCAGGGAAATGGATTCTCGGGGCGAGAACTGCATTGTTACTGCGCAAGGTATGGGAAGGTTCTTTTCATCTAAATTGCAAAAAACTAAAAAATACATGGGATGTAAAAAAAGCCCAGAATAATAGAGGCCTTTATGGCCAAATGAAATATGCAGGTCTATTATCCTTGGTGAATGCAGTGTGTAAGAGTTGCACTGTATTTTTTGCTCCCGTGGATGAATGTGTTTTCATCAGGAATGTACTGGGTTGTAAAATATGCAGCCCCAGCTATCTACTGTGCTAAAGGTTTCAGTAAAAAGGCTTGAAGATGTTTTCTAATGCAAATCATACTGATTGGATAAATGACACACAGTGTCTCCTGTAATTATTAGCAAGAGTTTTTACCGTACATACCCTGTTTCTCTCTAGGCTATGTATGTGATGTTAGGAGACAGCCAAGCAGGTGTTCAACTCATTTGTGCCCTCCAGAATTCCTTAAATGACCTCTGGAAGCACTGGAGTGAGAACAGTCTCAGTATGCCAAAATTCTGAGATATCTCAGTTGCCATAATTCTTTTAAGGCTGCCTCAACATCTTTAAAATATAAATCTTCCCTAGTTATTGCAATGAGTGAGGAGTTGTGACGTACCGTATGCGGGCATGCAATCAAGATGTACGACCTCCCTGTGCTGCCCTGTGACTCCCTGCTTTGTAAGAGTTAATATTTCTTCTCAAAAATAATTATCTGCTTTAAACTATTATAACTACCTGACCTCTTTCACTGAATGTAAGTATTTCAACCATCTGCTGAGTCAGGCAATATAGCATTCTGTGCTTTCGGGAGATTGTGATGGTTGCTTAGACAACAATGACATAATATTTAAGCATAATGGCTCTCGAGAAGATACTGTCCCCATCTCCCTGGATGAGTTCTCTGAAAATGCAAATGCAATATGCCTTTAAAAAAAGAAGAGAGGGATGAAGAGGGTTTGTATCACCATCTTTTTTAACCATCTCCCCATTTCCCACTTGATAGGTGAAAGTATCATACTTTGTTCAGGAGTCTTGTAAGATGTGCTAAAATTACAGGCTGACTAGATACCCACTTTTATAGTGCCTCTTTTTATAGTCAGTGCTTATTTCAAGATTTAGACAACTTTGTGGCTGGGAAAAGCATTGCCGTTGGTCGGTCAGCATCCAAAAAGGTCCATCCAAGATAAATCTCATTCCTGAAAACAGCACTGGCTGTTTCCTCCTGCAAACCTCATCTTGCTGTAGCAAGAAAAAACTGCAATTAAAGACTTAACCACACAATGGAGACCTCATAAACATATCACTTCAGAGCATAGCTAATACACTATGAGTTGATTTTTTTTATAGAGATATATATATATATATGCACTGCATGCGACGTGGGTGGTTTTTCATGTTTACACAAAGATATAATTATGAATGACATGAAGGTTATACAGCAGATTTCTTTAATCTTCTAAAGGTTTGTTAGTCGTGTGTCACTGTGTACCTGGTTTTTGTTTATTCAACATCTGTATTCCTTTGTCATCCTGTTGAAAGGGTTTCTCTAGAAGGGTTAAGGCAATGGGTACGCAGTAGTTGATACTGAATGACTCTGGGGGCTTTTCCAGCTGGCAGAACCCTGCAGGTCCCAAAAAAGATTTTGGTGTGACATAGAGCTGCAAGATGTTTTTGCTTAACAAAATGGTAGAGGGAACCTGACTTTTGTTATGTGCTGCTCCCAAGAAAAATAATAATAAACCTTCAAGACTCATAGTTTGAGTCTGAGCGCTTGGAAAGGTTGCTAGAGGAAGTGTGAAAGCTTGGCAAGACACACTGAAATCCTACAGCTCATGAAACAGTTGGGTGACCTCTGTTTGGGTGGCATTGGGGCAGATGACCTCTTGTGTTAGCAAACTGTGATAATGTGGGGAAGACTGCCTCTGTGGAAGCTACCTGTAGCTCAAGCTGCTCAGAAAGAAGGGCCTGAAGCTACCTGCCATGTTTTACTGGGTGACGGTGTTTGTATGATGAGGCACCAGGGTGGGAACATCTCTAGAGATGTGGTTCCTCTCTGGCAGGGTTGGCAATGACAGTGGCACTCATAGGAGGACCGTGGTCTGACCTGTGACTGCCATGGTGTGTGGGGAGCTGGGAGGACATGGCCGGATGTCTCTGAATTGGGCTAAAATTGAGGAAGAGCTCAAAAAATAAGCAATGAGAGGGAGCAGGTCTACCCAGTCCCACTGTGTGTTGGGCAGGGTGACTCAAGGCAGGCCCTAAAATATATAGGGTATTTTTTTCTTGTTTTCTTGCTAAAAGTGAACTGGGCCACGTTTCTCTGGGGTAGCCCATGGTGATTGCTAGTGATCCATGGGGAGAACATGAAGCCGGTGTGGGTGAGGAGGATGGCTGGGCTCTGCCGGGTGCTGGAAAGGCAATACTGCCTGGTCTGCCTCATGAGGGGCTTGTTTGATGGCTGTCACCTCTGCAGACCTCAGCCCCACTTCCTTTGGGCAACCCCAGAGCCCCACAGCAGTGACTTTAATGTTAGGAAAAACTCCGTTTTTTGGGAGGGTTAACAAGAGTGTTATGGCAGGTGCAAGATGGACCCTCTTGGCCTGACAGCCATGAAGCAGGTGATGCCATTGCTTGACAGTGGCATATGCATCAGGACTGCAGTCAGCCACCACCTCAAGTGATCTCAGATGATTTGAGGGGCAGCCCAAGGATCTTTAGGGACATGGCTACCATAAGGGTGATGGGGACCAAGTGCCCTTGAGGATATAGATGCCGCAGGGCTGATGGAGCAGCCCTGACAGGGGGCCATGACCTAGCACTGTCTTCATGGGAGAGTTTCAGCCTACAACCTCTGTCATGGTGACAGAATAACCTGAATTTCTCTTATGTCTTATATTCATGCACTAGTGTGCTCAGCTGCTCTGTGGTGCCATTCTGGGTGCCCCTTTGCACTGTGGTGGCTGTATTTAGAGCCCCAGTGCCATTTTGTGAAGGGCTGAGGTGAGCATGCAGTGGTCTTTCTGCAGGATCTTTTCCTGGTCTCTCACATCAGTGTGGGGATGCTGTACACCAAGTATATTTATGGCCATGGCTATGCTTCACCCTTGTTACCCTAAGAGGTTTTTTTCTCTTTTTTTTCTCCTTTTTTTCTTCCTTTTTCTTTTTTTTTTTTTTTTGCTGTGTACACATCGTGTGCGTGTGTGAAGGTTGTATCTGCGAAAACAAGTTTATTCATTGATGATGTAATAGTGATTGTACTTTTCTTTTGGTTAATAAATTGTCTGCTTAGCTTACTTTGTATGCCAGCCAAAATTAGTCATACCAGTTCTTGGAAAGGATATGAAGAAACTAGTAATTGAAATAATAATCATTTGATCATGAGAGCTATTTGGAAAATAATATTTTAACCAAAAACACATCTGATCTCCAAGTCAGTGTGGTGTGTTTTTTGTTTTATTTTGGGTTTTTTTTAAACTGCTGCTAAATAGATTTCTCTAGAGTTGAATATTATAAATTGTGTAGTAGCTGGTGATGGTATTCAATGTCCTAAAAGAGGACTTCATCCAGAAATTGCTGAGACTGTCTGCAGGCAGGCTGATATTTATATATATGTTTTTCTTTTTTCCATCCTGACATTTAATAATCACCATGTAATAGCTATAAAATGCATAGCAACTACGGATTTTTTATTTCAAGTGGATGGTGTAATGAAATTGGGTGAAACCATCCATTGAAATTGTACTTTGCAGTACCCAATGCTTGTTTACAAAGTATTGACGTTTGTCATAAACAGAAATTTAAACCATCACTGTTATTGTTTGTTGTTCAGTGGAAGCTCTTATGCTGTACAGTGATAAAGGAAGATTTTATTACAAGCTTACTTAGCATATAAGCATGCTGTTCATTTCTGACCAAATATTTGTCATTGCACTAAATGTAATGAAGGTGCCTGCTCATAAAACTATTTTGTGTTATATAAGGGAGAGTGGAATATCAGATCTGCTTTTACTAGAGATACTTCAGGTTATGTATTGTGTGTAACTTATCACAATAAAGGTTGTGGTTTGTTGTTTTTTTTTCTTCCTATTGAGCAGTATTTTATTTCCTGAGGAATGTGCAGTGGAAAAAAACCCCACACAACAAAAAACACTCAGAGAGAATCAATTGTGCTTTTCTCTTTGTTTAATAACTCGAAGAATTTCTCTCCCCTTCACAAATACTTGTGTTTATTTGAGAGAAAAATTGGATTCTGGTTTGTTTATTTCAAGAACCTATAACCTTATTTAGTGGTAGAGATGTGTGGTGTGCAAGGTGTGGTGTGCAGCCAACTCTCATTACAACATAAATTATTTCTGCTGGTTTAACTGAAAAATCCGGAGTGTATCTTGTTGGATATGTGTGTATGTTTGTTTGTTTCTTTTTTTTGAGGCTTTCTTGAGCCCTTGCTCACTGGAGTCAGCTATAAAACATTCTGCTTATTCATCATGACTGGAGGAGTTGATTGTTTCCTGGAAGGATAAAATTCAGCAATTAGAGCTGTTTAATTCGAGTATATGTTCTGGAGGCTAAACTGAGTTTAAGTGCTTTTCTTAGAATGTATGTTTAAGAAGCAAAAAAAATTATAAGTTCTGATCTTGAAAAAGGTTTTAAGAAACATGAGAATGTGCATGTTTCTTTTGGTGGGAAGCACATAACATTTATGTAGTATTTCTTTTGGGATTACATCACAGTTTTATTTAATTTTTAGGACAAAAGTTAAATTCAATATTTGTGTATAAGCCAAGGGAAAATGTACCATAAACACAGGAATTTTCTGGTGAGTCAGAGTTCCAAGAATCTGAGATTTACTTAGTCCATTTATTTCAGAACTAGCTATAACCATTAGTCATCCAGCCATGAATTTTTACATTTGCAGCTAATTGCACCTAAAAAACAAACTTTCCCTCAAGGCTTTGAGTTAGACAGAATGTGATTTGGCAACCTGTATTTCAAATACATTTTAGGATCATTGGCCCAGTCCTTGAAATTGTCTTTAGATTGTGTGTATTTGTTTCAAGTAAACAACTGATACTTCTGCTTAGGTGGCAAGAGGAATAAATAAAAGTACTAGCTCTTCTGTATTACAAAAAAATTAGTCTGCCAATAGCAAGATAGGCTTTTCTAATAGCCTGTGAGGGGGTGGCATTAATGGCTTTACTGGTCATCATGGAGCCCCACATGACATGCTGTATTCTCATTTGACTGCTTCTTGCAGGATGAAGTTATTGCTGTGTCAGAGAAAGTCACTGTGAAGCTTGAGGACTTGGCAAAATGGGCACAGTCCGATTTCTCCAAGTGGAAGTGTGGTTTCCGGGCTGAGCCGGTCAAGCTGATGGATGTGGGGAAGAATGGGCAGAAGGAGGCCTTGATGAGATACAGACAATCCACGCTCAACAGCGGCTTGAACTTCAAAGACATTCTGAAGGAAAAGGCTGACCTTGGTGAGTATCCCTTACTTTCTCCTCTGGGGAGGGGCCCGTGGGAGAGTGTCTTTCGAAGACAGATGAGCCTGATGCTGCCAAGTCTTCACCAGTTCCCAAGGTATGTCTGCGTTTTGCTTCGGGCGGAGGTGAGGCGATGAGGTACCTGAGTGACATAGGTGGTGGTGAGCTCATCACAGACTCCTTTGAGATTGGCGTGGGGTGTCTCTGTGATACCTGTCTGCTCCGTAGACATGTCCCTGAGCGCTAAGGCTCAAACCCTGAAGATGCACGCACAAGTAATTGTCAAGGGCTCTCCCTGGGGCTCTGCAGGCTGGGGGATCAGGTCAGAGCTTTGCATTGTGGGGAAAGGAGCCTGACATGTCTTCCTGAGGCCTCCTCTGACGGGCAGGGGCGAGCTAAGGCCTTTCAGTTCTCATGTTCTATCTTCCAGAAGCATAGTGCTGTCATCTGCTTTTGTGGCTTGGCCTGTCTCCGTACAGTCGGCTTTATGTCTTGTTCAGTAGGGAGATGTCCCTTCCATAGCCTTCTGTAGCATTCCATTGTTAGCTTTATGTTACTATACAGCATAGGCCTCTGTGAGCATCCCACTGTTCTCTCTAGATAGACCTGTGCTTGCTTTCCCTGTCCACTTCTAGGAAAGGAGGTGGTAGCTCTGCTACTTTGGATGGTTACAAGACAGGCTTGCAGCTCTGGGGCTGCTTTGGTGTGCAGATGCTCACACCTCTAAAGTCTGTGGTGGGGCCCAAGGTCAGAGGGAGATGGATCTCCTGTTGGTGAATGTGCCTATTTGTGGTTTTAGGACCTTGGATGTGTAATAGCTGTCAAAGACAGCGCTTTGAAATGCATCCCAGGGACATTTCTCTGTTGTACCAAGCTTTTAACAAATATTCCCAAGTTTTAAGAGAACCAAGTTTAGGCCACAATGGGTAGAAAGGTGAGAAATTAAAGGCTGAGGCTGATGCGTGTGAGGAAGTGCTTTTGCACGTACGTCAACAGGACTTACAGGGCCAAGTTTAGTTTTATGATGACACGACTGTCCTGGCATCAAAGCCAAGTTACACTAAGCTGAAGATCTGTCCTGGAGGATTTATCTTCTGTATCTTATTTTTCTGGTTTTATCACACAGTTAAGTGATTTTGTCAATCTCACATTTCACCATTAGATACATAAGTTGGAAGATTAAAGTGCAATTGTAAGTTGATGTTATTTTTCATTATACATCCAGAAAAAAAAATAACCCATGCAATTCTTTCTCTTTTACTTTGCTTTTCTTTGTGGTTTCTTCTGGTTCATAATTACATGCAGTAATTTTCTCCGCTGTTACTCTGGCATCTTCTTTACGCACTAAATTTATTTGCATTTGTTTGTTGTGTCAGAAGAATCAGTGTTTTACAGACAGAACTTTTGTGTGTTAATGTTTTCTTGGTTTTGTTTCTAACAAACAAAAAAACCCTTGTGGAAAGTTATGAAATTGCTATTATCTACCCTAGGAGCCAAAGAAAATTATCTTTAAGCCTAAAGCTTATAGTTGCATGTTAAGCCTTTCAAAGTAGGGGTTATACTGAAAATGCTTATGGAATGCAAACTATATGGTATCATTTTGATAACCCACATTCTGAAGTTGCTCATTTTCAGTTGGTGGCTCTGGCTTTATTGATGGGTCTTTTTCTTCAGTAGAAAATGCTATTTTAAGTAATGTTTGGTTACAACTGCCTTTTTCTTTGTTATGACTGCTTGCGGGAGTGAAACCAAAGGTTTAAGATGACCTATAGCAGATCTGTCATGTTGATAGAGATGACTGACCTAGCCTGTGAAAGGCAATCAAAGAAATTTCTCAAATCCACTATTAAGATTATATTTTACTATTTTAAAGACCCAATAATTTAAGCGTATTTTGCTTCTTGGATCTGAGAATAACTCAGAAGAACAGCAATTTTCATTGCTTGTGAAGCAGCCCTGTTTGGTTGTGTCCTGTAGGCAACCCATGAGCTCTGGTGTTTGGCTTAACAATGGGATGGAGATTTAACACTCACCAGGTGGAAAAGATTTGCTTCTCTCATTTTGAGTGATTGGTCAAGGTTGACATCGTGCTCTGGGAATTGTCATCTCCCTAGCTGTAGGCAAAGGCATAGAGATGTGAGCTGCTGGTGTTGTATCTTTTCTGCTGTCAGAATGGCAGTTTTACTGCCTGGTATGACGTGTACCTATAGACCTTTTCCAATATTCAGTATCTTGCCAACAGAGCAGTGCTCAGTTGTAGTGTGTAGATATATTGGCAATAACATATGTAGTAGGTCTCCAGCACAATGGGATGGGGTAGTGTTTCTCTTAAAATAGGGGTTTAAGGTGTGCTGGAGCATGGTGCACTGTCATGCAAAGGTGTCTCTGGTGAGATCTTCAGCACACCTATGTTTGCAAGGCTAATAGGCCCAGATGGAGAGGTGATCTGCATATCCACCAGTTCCCACCACCGCAGCATGGTTCCCCTCCTAATCAGGTACTCGGTGCTGTGCCTATGGGGATGTTTCACAGAGGGCTTCCCCACTGGGCAGAGTGGGATGGCTGTGATGGAGCAGACCGCTTTGTGCAGAACTTGGATATGAAGAGAAGAAATCCCTTCTTGTCCTAGTCTGGTGGACCATGCGCGAGTCTTTGCTGATGCCCATGTTTAAACCTGCCTGTAGACGAGGAAGTTGCTGAACCAGGTGTTGAAAAGGCCTAGATCTGGACCCCTTTTTTCCTATGAAATGGCATGTTTCTGTTGCAGAAAAATCCTGTAAAACTGAGTAAATTGTAACATTTTTTTCCTACTAGATGTTTTTGAACCGAGCTGTAGACGGTAATAGGAAATTATATCCCTACGAGAGAGAGCTCAAAAAAGCTTTACAGAATCACAGAGTGTTAGGAGTTGGAAGGGACCTCGAAAGATCATCTAGTCCAACCCCCCTGCCACAGCAGGATTCCCTAGACCAGATCACAGAAGGGCGTCCAGACAGGTTTTGAATATCTCTGGAGAAGGAGACTCCACAACCTCTCTTGGGCAGTCTGGTCCAGTGCTCTGGCAGCTGAACTGGGAAAAAAATCTTTCTTGTGTTCACATGGAACATCCCATGCTTCAGCTTGCAACCATTGTGCCTTGTCTTGTCACTGAGAAGAGCCTGACCCCATCCTCCTGACTCCCACCCAGTAAGTCCACCTTCTTTGTATCATCTGTCACCAAAGCACCCACCTCCTGCAGCAGCGGGCCTTCGTTGCCTCTAGTGTTAGTTTTTCCTGCAATGTATTTGAAGAAGCCCTTCCTGTTGTCCTTGACGTCCCTTGCAAGGTTTAATTCTGCTGATGTCTAAGGTGTGGAGCTGGGCTACCAGCTCACACTGGACACCAAATCTCCAGACAATCAAAGGTTGGTGAGAAGAAACCTCTGTGAAACAAAGTTGGTTTTCACACACTATCAGGAGTGGTGCAGGGATGAAATGAAAACATGGCTGATACAGAACCACCAAAGTGGCACTGCTCAAGCATACTTGATTGGATACATTGCCACTGGGAGCGGGGCAGCTTTAAACAATAACCAGGCAAAGTGAGGCCTCATGTGAGCAGCATATACCCTGTGCCATACGTTCTGTGGTGCTTGCTTAGCCCAAACATAGGTGATATCAGGTTAATCCAGCACCAAAAGAAACCATGCGCCTATAACTGAAAGTTGACCCTAATTCAAGTTTGGTAGTTCTGTGTCTTTGGTTCTCTCTTTTTTTGTCTTCTATTTTTTTTTGTCTTCTATTTTTTTTTCCCTCTTCTCTTTTTTTCCTTTTGTCTCTTTTATTTTCTTATTTCTTCTTTTCTTTTTGCCTTTCTTTTCTGCTGAAACTGGTTATACTTCTATCAAATACTATTATTTTTTATCACTAGTGAATTATGCAGAACTTTCCTTAGGACTGTGTTAAATAACAGATCTAGCAACGACATTTTTTTGTGTGAGCTTCAAGATTTCAGCCTGAAAAATGCTTTTTAAGAATTATTTCTTTCTGCCTGTTGAGATATTTATGTTATACATTCTGTCCCTTTCTACAAATACGTCAATATTGAATGCCAGCAGTTTATGTCGGAAGACTATTTATAGCTTTCTGAATATTTCTTTCAAATGTTGAGAAAATAAAGAATAACAACAATGCAGCATATAAAAATAGAGTTGCTCAGGAATGTATTATTCATAATGAACATGAGAACCTGTTTTTCCAGAAGAATTGGTCTGATTAAATCATTCACTAGTAAGGCCGCTAGTTGTTTATTTTTGTCTTTAGAATTATTTAGGGGATTTTTCTTTGTAATAAATGGACTTGTATACCCATATTTGGTAAACCAGTGGGAAGTCACCAAATGAGGAATTATTTTATTTTACAAAATTTTTAGCAACTAAGCAATGTAAACACTCTCAGTTAAATATGGCAAAAGTTGCATATTTGTATTCCTTGGGCTATAGTTTGAAAAAAATTCAAATTATTTTATGTAACACTGCTTCTTACAGACTTCCTTTAAGTGAAGTATGAAAGCTGCAGTGTAAGCTTTATTGGCCTATAAATATGTCATTATAGTTGGACTACATTTATATGCTTTGGATTGTTGTTTAAGCCAAGAAAATATGTCTCTACAGGTTGACTTTTTATTGAAACCCTTTGAGGCATACAACAGAATGTATTTTAGGCCAAGGTTATTAAAACAGCATTTTCATTTTTGCAGCAGACTCATTGTCAATTATGCTGCCACAAACTGTCTGTGGATAGGCAGTTATGAATGGTTTCATCTCTAAATGTGTCTTTAGAAAAAGAAATAAAAGATAGAGGAGTCAGAGCTGAAATTGAGAGAAGAGACTGAGAGGAAAATGACTGAATTTAGTGCTCACCAGCTCTGCTGGTTTGGGTTAGGCTGGGCTGCAGCACTGCCTGGGTTTAGCCAAGGAACAAATGGCCCCATGCCTGTGCCTGCAGTGGGCTGGGGGGTGTGAGCCGCTGCTGCCCTGGATGGGTAGTCTACATCCCTTTGGCTCATGAATCTGTGATGACAGAGCTCTGAGTTTGGTCCCCAAACTGTTATTGACACTCTTTTTATCTGTCCTTTAGGAATCTTTTTCATGCCAAAATGGATGGTTGAGGTTCCCATGCAGTGGGCACTCCCACTCCTGCACTAGCAGCGTTAGTAATGGGGATGAACAAGTTCTGGTGCTTATTGCAGGGGGTTTTGCTGCAGTTGTTGCTTGTTTGTCTGGATCCAGTGAGGGCGAGTCCAAAGAATGTTTAGCAGTCAGTCCTGTCTTTCATTTCCCACAGCCATACATTTGGGAGCGTAGAATCTGGATCTTTGTTCTCTGTGAAATCCAGGAAAATCAAGTACTGCTTCTGGCTGAGGTTTATAATGTAGCAGTAACCCTTTTCTAGCCCATAGGTGGTTTTCCAGCCGTTGTTTCCTGTTTTGCTCTTCTGAAGCCCCCAACAGAGCTTGCCAGTCGGGCTGAATGCTGCGGGACTGGCTCACCCTCTTAATTTCCTTCTCTTCTTTACTAGTCTCAGAATTTGCATAGCTTCATCCAAGAGATTGCAGCTACTCATCGTATCTTGTGTTGCCATACAAATGGGCCGATCCATGGCAGATTGCAGTGAGTTTTGGAGGAAGAGCAGAGTGGGGATGAGCTGTGTTGCCATAAGGCGCTGACCCCCTAGTGCTTAGGCAGCCACAGCGCCCAGCCCCAAGCAGGCACTGGCCTGTTGCATGGCTCTTCTGATTTCACGTATCAGTGGCCTTGCAACGGGTGTGGCTCCTTGACATGGAGATTATCAAGTCGTAATATAGTCCAACTGCAATATTATCAAAGCCGATAATCTGCAGCTGTAGTGTGCTCAGACACTTGTGGTGACTTCTGAACTGATGCCGACTCTCCTTTTTCATTGTTTGTCATGTGCTGCTGAGTTCAGGCTCGCCTGGCTTAACTTGATGCAATAATTTTCTGACCAACTAATTGTTAGCTATTCAGAGTACAGCTACTTTGGATACTTTGTGCCTAAGTCATGCCTTTAACGCTCTTCCCCTCCCATCCTTCCCTGTTTGTCTGCGCACTTCGCCTCTTCCTTGTGCCTTCGTGTCCCCATTGCCCTAGCTGGATGCCATTTTGATCTTGATAAAGCTCCTGTAAGTGTCCCATTATCCCATTTTCCCCTCTCTGCCCTTGTGCATCGTATGTTGGTTTTTGTCTCGTGGGTCAGAGTGACCTCTCTAACTCATTTTAACCAGCCCAATTGATAGAGCTCTTTTTCCATAGATGAGGCTATTACATGACTCGTCTGCTGTGCTCCGCGGAGCCTGAATGGAGGAGGACAGCTCCCTTGGGGAAAAAGGGCTGTGGCCAGGTGTTTTCTTCTGTGTTTGTGCAGCTCCTAGCACATGCTGGCTCTGCTGCAGCAGGAGGAGAGCACCAGCAGGCCGTGGAGCTGTGCTGTTGGGATTGCTGTTCAGAGAGGCCATGGAAGGCTACCTTTGGTTGTACATCTTTTTTTGGTACTTTAGTATTAACGTGTGTGGGATGGGAGATAAGCTGAGGTGCTGAGCAGACAGACAGTTTTGTCTGGCCTTGCATGAAGAGGGCAAGGTAAATGTTTATTTTGTTATTTGTCAGCCATTTGGTTTAAGATAACTAATATTTGGTTTGCTGGCTTCAGTGGCTGGCTGCCCTTTAAATGCTGAAAGTTGATGCTGTTGTTTAGTGTGGTGTACCCCCAGTAATCCTGTAATAATGACATGTTTTTTCTCCTGGTGGTGATCCTATCTCCCGTAGAGTTTTGGGGCTCTCCTTCCTCACTTGCCCCTCTCTCTAGCCACTGCTGTCTCCTCTGCACCTTCCCTAGCCTTCCTGGGAGGATGTTGGTGTGGTCCATGGGATGTTTTCTGTAGCCACTTGGTCCTTCTTGAGGCCACATATTTGACCAAGCAATGTTGGGATGATTTAAGTGCTGCTAGTTTCTTCCTCTCTCTGGGGACAGCCAACTTCATTACAGAGGAAGCATATGGGGTGACAGAAGCAGTTTAATATCCAGCACTGGCTATGGAAGCGTTTCATTCGCCACTGGATTGTGTTGAGCCTCATCTGTTTGTGGCTCTTGAAAGGAGTTTTAACACCACACATCTCAAACTTCAAGCATGCCTTATCAAAGAGATAAAATTTGGATTGCTTCTCAAACTTTGACCCGCCTTTGAGCTCTTATAAAAGAGTGTGGTAGCGTTGCCCCTGGGAATTGAGGAGGTGGGTATTTGTTCTTTGAAATGGGGAAGACACGCTAAGATATGTAAACAAAATCTCACATAACTTCTCTCTAGGTATCCCCTAAATCACAGTGCCTGTTCCCCACCCCCACTGGTTCCTGCAGCAGGAGCAAGCTAACATGATTATCAGAATTGTGCTGATAGCAGTTGTCACTGTGTCAGCGTTTTCAATTATGTATTGCTATGACAGGGCACTTTGTCGTTGGTGTAGAGCACAGCCATTTGCAATTGCAGTTCTGGTCTATGCAGAAACCTCAGGGAAGGAAGCACTCCTGCAAAACGAGAGGAGGAAGAGTTAAATTTTATTGCCTTGTGAAGCTAGAGGGAACTACCCCACGTTCTCCTAAAGCTGAAGTTGCAGCAGTTTGCGCCATCAATAAGAGTTTTGTTGCAGCCTCGGGTTGGAACAAGACTAGCCTACATAATTACAAAATAAGTAGATAAAAAATAAGGACCATTCACATACAGTGTCAAAGCAGCCAGTGTGGGACAGTGTCCCTTTAAAAATGTTTGACGGCTTTTTTTATTTTTGTCTGTTTTTAGCACCAAGATTGACCTTGCCAGGCTGTGTAATAACCCACATGTGTCTGCTCTCCAGGATTTTTTCCCTTCTAGTCACTGTTGGATCTTGCGTTTAATTCTTACTGACCATGAGGTTTTGTTCCAGTAACTGGAAACGTGTGCCTCCTGGTGCAGTGCTGCTGTGCTCTGAATCTGACTTTATCTCAATGTCTGCTTTTTTTTTCTTTTTGTTCTGTCTTTTATTTTTTGTTTTAACTTCTGAGTTCAGAGGGTGCTGTTTTCCTCCCCAGCCTTCCCTCTAGTTTCCGACCCTGCCCGTATTGTTTCTGGGTCCCAGGGGGACCCATTTTGGGACATCTATTGTTTTGTGTCCCTGCGCTTCCCTTGCCCAGCACCATGGAGGGTGGTGATCGGTGGTCTCTGTTTGCCATGGTTGCTGGTTAGATCTGTTGGTCTTTCATAGTTGTCAACAACTTTTTCTTGCGCTGTATCCCTCCTGTGCAGGCAGTTAAAAATTGACTGACTACTGAAATTTGTAAACTGAGCACCTATATGATGTTGTGGTATAGTTGGGTGAGCCCTGAGGACATTCTCCTTTTCATGCCTGGCTGCTTTCCTGTGCTGTAATGTTGCACTGCTGGAGCCCATGACTTGGAGTCCTGTGGTCATCTTTGACTCCGAGCGCGCCGTTAATCAAGTCGACGCTGTTTTTATACCAGCTCATGAATCATTCTGGCTTGTGACCTGTGCTGCAGTACTGAGGTGCTCAGGCTCTTCTGTGAGTGCTGGTGACACTGTGGCCAGGTCTGTGTGTTGGTTCCCATCTAGGGGGGAGGTGAAAAAACAGACCAAACTTATTCACCACCTTCCTTCCAAGTTGCTCTTCATTACTCCCATGCCCAGGAAGATGACTTGCCTTTTATTTACAGGTGCACTGCAACGTGCCTGACCTGTCATCGTCTGTCTTCCTAAATATCTTAGTCCAGTTCTGACTGCCGTGTTGCAGAAAGGCTAGCGCTTGTTCTGAGATACAATATTCATCTTCTTATAGATGACCTGTCTTGTGCCATGGGAGTTTGTCAGAGAAAGCATCCTTTGTGCATCTGAAACCGAAGGAGGAGACTTGTTTTTTTCTCCCCCTTCTCCTCTTTTCACAAAATCATTTGCTAGGGCAGAGGCAGACAGCAGCAAAATCTGGGCTACCCCCCAAGCTGTCTGGGGCTGTAATGCCAGCAAATGGCCATGTCAGCATTTATGGGGACCTTAGCAACAGGAGGTGATGTGCCCTCAGCTTGCCAAGGTAGAGCTTTGCTTAGGCAGGCAAGGGAACGTGAGTGCTGGGTAGGCTAGAAAGAGAAGGAAGGTGTTGGATATGAATGTGGGTTTTGGCTTCAGCAGCTGAGTGGCCAGTAGCAAACCTGCCTTCCCAACGTGGGCAGCACAGGGATCTCCTGCAGTGCTGTGTGTCAACTTTGTGAGCACCAAGATGGGCTGTGTAGGTACACAGGAAAAGACTGTGGTTCTGCCATCCTTACCCTTGTTAGAAACTGAGTTTTTAAGATTCCTGGTAGCAAGATTCTGACTGCTTAACCTCTTTTGGTTAATTTGGTTCGTGCTTATCTTTGCTGTCTAGGTTGTCCTTGCCTGATGAGATTATTGATAGATGATGGTTTTTGGGAAGGGAAGGGTTAAACCTGGCACTTGTATAAATTGGAGTGCAGGTTGTGGGAGTGGGTGATAGAGAAAGCATACATTTAAAAAATGTAGCAGCATGAATTATAACTTACTGGGTAGATTTTGTACTAGAGAGCATTATGGCCTAACCTTTATTTACTTCATTTAGTGAGAATCTGTACCATGTAAAATAAGTTCCTCCTTAATTTTACTGCAAATAATAATTTGCTGGTAAAAATGAATCCTCAGCACTGTAAACCTTCAGCTTGGGTCTTCTTGCTTTGTTACATTGTGAAGGACAAATAATTAACACCATAAAGAAGCTTTTGTTAGTGGTACGTGTGTGATTTTAGCAGGTGTATATTTTAGCAGCTTGTGAAAAATCAAGGTGAATTTTTAGGTCTGCAAACTGCTGCATAATTGATATCTGTAGAAGCTGAAATTCAAAATAAGCTTCTAGAAGAGCACACATTTGATTTTCCTAAACATTTAAATATATGTATCACGCCCTCATTTTAAGATGCTGGTTAATGACTATGAGCACGTTGGCAGCCAGAGCATTACATGTGGTTTGAGAAATGTGTGTGGATATGCTTGGTAAGCAGTATTGTTCTGACAGCGTACTAAAGGCCATCTTCTATTTGACTGTGCTCTACTTTGTTACGCTGTGAAAGAAAAAGATAATTCAGCAGAGCATTGCGCTGTCGGCTGGAGACGCCACACTTCAGAATACAAATATTACTAAGGATAAATGAATCATTAAAAGAACAGCAGCATAAAATACCTGATGAATGAACTCCAGGAGTCTCTGCTGGAATAAATTTAGCATTCATGGACAGTACCATAATATGTGAAATAATAGTATCAGTTCTATATTCAGATGCCAAAAACATTTATGGACCCAGAATAATTGTGAATTACAAGGCTATAAATACATAGAGGGGATTTGGTGATATCATAATAAACCATGAGAAATTCACTAGGCTAGTTTCTAATGTTACCAGAACCTTGAGATATATTTACAACCTTGTTCACACTCCTGCAGTTTTAGGGAGCAATTCTCCTCTCACAACACGTTCGTCATTCCCATTAATGCCAAGGGGAGTTATGCATGTGTGTCATGAGTGGAATAGATCCCTACATGTTGTACAATTCAAGGATCCTATAACAAATTGAAAATTTAATTTAAGAAAAAGGTGGGAAACATTCCTTCTCGTCCTCCTCCAAGTTCCCCCATGGCCTGTTCGGCTCCTGTGAACAAGGCCAGTGAAGGGAAAACGGGTAAAAGATGACAAGTTAGCTGCTGTGTTCCTGAATGTTTTATCTACAGCTGCATCATTTTATTTTTTTCTCACTTTTTACTACTAAGAAACAAAACAACCAAAGTGCAG
Organism: Galbula dea; assembly: GCA_013399015.1. Classification (NCBI taxonomy): domain Eukaryota; kingdom Metazoa; phylum Chordata; class Aves; order Piciformes; family Galbulidae; genus Galbula; species Galbula dea. The sequence continues at coordinate 337,935 of VWZX01008142.1, forward strand.
GTGTTCTGGTCCCAGGTTTCTTTAAAGTGCAGGCTAACACGTTTTAAAGTGTAGTGTAAATACCCAAGGAAGGCTGGGGTTGTCAGCCTGTCCACCAAAAGGAGGCTTCACTGTTGTGATACCAGATTCATGCCTGATGAGAATAGTTAATTGGGATCTGGAGCTGAACCTGACACAATATTCAAGAGTGTGTTCAGCTTTCAGCATGTCCCATGTCACCTGTTTGTAATTAAGCCTAGTGTCTTCTGCCTTCCTGAATTGGGATGGTGGCAGTTTCCACAGGTACTTAGTGTTGCTTCACACATCTCAATATTATTAGATGGGATACAGCTCTAGTGCTTCAGGACCCCTTCCCCTTCTAGCATCTTCCCTCAGGCAACTATACGGTGTTGCTGGCCTCATCCTTCTTGTAAGTCATCAGCAAAACATGCATGTTCAGCATGGTGCAGAGCAAGTCTGCTCAGTAATTCCACATTCCTTAGTGTTGCAGGAGGTCTCTCAACTGACCAAGCTTCAGTCTTTCTGCTCACCCTTCTCACAGGTTTACTCTCCTGGCCATACATCCAGGCCTTCTAGGGCATCTGTGGTATTCATAGTGGTGTCCCTCCATGTGGTTCTTGTTTTACTTCTAGTGTCTTGGTAGACTAACCCCCTGATAGCAGCAGATGAATCGTCCTTCAGATACATCCTGGACCTTCCATCCTTGTCAGCTGATGAAGTAAACAGAAGATAGTTACAGGACCAAAAACTACTAACAGTGGAGTGGTCATCAGCAAGAGGGAGGTTCTTGGCAGCCTTGTAGGTGAATGTGGGCTTTAGAGTGTCCTCACACCGTACTTCAGTGTTAGGTTCTCACCCAGCTAAGTCACTGAGCGTGGATTTGCTTCAGTCACTGCCAGTTTATTTCATTGTCTGTCTTTCTTGTATTCATGCGTGGTTTTGCTATGGCAAGGTCATGGGATTATTGATTATTTGTCTTAGTTAATTACTAGTGACTATGATTTGATATTCTTAGCAGTATCTGTGTGAGCTCTCGTGGCAAACTCAGTAGACAGGACGTAATGCAATCTTAATTCGTGCTATTCTCTTTAATTGTTTTAAAACCACAGTCTCCACTTTTCTTTCACACTGAGTGTTTCCAGATTAAAAGCTTTGTGGGGTAAAAATTAAATGATAAGGTATTACAAAAATCTATTTCAAGAATCTCAAATGTTTCAGCTCCATCTTTATTTTTAATTTTCTCACTCCCTAAATGACCCTTATTGGTGACAGTGTTTGTCACTATGCACATCTAGTTTTGCTGCACAGAGAAAACAGATGAAAAAGTCCTTTCACACTTGTGTTTTTAATCTTCTGTTCAGATACATAAAAATGTGGCCCTGTAAGTTCTGTGGTACAGTAAAAAAAAAAAAAACCCAACCAAAAACCCAGCCCAAATAATTTTGGCAGTTCAGATGCAGAAACTAAAAATAATTTAATCTGCAGTGTGAACATAGTTTCATATTTATACTAGCATCTGGCCTCAGGAATTGAATACTCCATTCTTTAAATAGCTTCACTCTGGCTCGAATGCTTTGTGACTAGAACATTACCCTGCAGTCATACACCTTGTTTACATATTTCTGTTAAAAAGCAAAAGAACTTAGAGTACTTCAAAACATTGGTACAAGCTCCCTCCTCCCCTCTTGCCTTAGAAAAGAGAAGCTAAAAAGAAAAAATATGAAAGAGTGGTCTGAAAGTGCGTTTTAAATTTAGTTTCCTCAGTGTGCTGCTGGGTACATATTTTACTGTCGTTTGTATAAAAAAAACTAGCAGGAAAATTTCCCAAAGAAAATGTGTGCCATTTCAGATGCCCCACAGTAGTCAAACACAAATTTATGTACACTTTGTTTGTGTGTTTGTTTTTAATTCAGCAATTGTCTTTGTCTTTAAAAACACTTTGCCTAGAGGCAATGGATCTTTTGTGTTACCCATATGGTAGAAATAAGGAATAGGTCCTTGTGAAGGAAAAATACTAGAATAATGTAATAAAAAGGTAAACACTATAAAGGGAAGGCTAATGATTAGCTTCTTGCAATCATTAGGGGCAAAGTATCTTTTTATAGTTTATGATCCTTGCCCAGCCCGACTTCAGGAGGAATTGCATTTTCAGAATTATATATTTGAAACTTCAGCTAAGCTTTACAAATTTAGTAGATCCTTATTTAGTGTCTGTTGGTGAATATAAGTCCAACCTAATATTCTCACTGCTATTTTTTCATTCACATGTCTTGAGGTGAACCTAGAAGCAGAAGAGAAAATATCCCTTTTTTAAACCTTAATCCAGAATCCATTCCTATGAGTCACTAAAACAAAATCATAGTGGTTTGGCTAAAAAAGGCTTCATGTCCAAAGGGAATGTTCCTTAAAATGTTGGCGCATTTCCCACAATGTTTCTTGAATGTGTTTTATATGTTGTCTTTGTGCTGTTGTAAAACATCAAAGATTAGATCCTGCAGTTTTCTGTGAGGGAGGCTCCTGGTATTTTGGTGGACTGGTTGGCTTGAACAAGGGCAGGGGGCTTGCTCCCTTGAGACATGTTCAGCCCTATCAGCTGCCTGCGGCACTCCTGCCTTAGGGGAGCCTTCCAGCCTAGGTAGGGAGAACTTGAAGGAGCTTGTTTGGGTTTGGTTTTTTTTGACGTAACTCTTCAGTGTTGTACCACGGGCTTAGTCTTGGTGCTGTGATGCTCACTGGCAAACCTTGCAGCAGTGTGAGAGGCAGGAAAATTGGGTCCTGTGTGCCTTTGTGAAAAACTTAGAGTGAGTTGTTTGGTTTTTCCTACCCAGCTATTATATCCCTCAGCAGGAAAGGGCTTCCGGGATAATCATCCAACTTTGGTTTTGGGTGGTTAGAGCCATTTTCTGTATGCTTCAGACTAGCCTGGGATGCATGAGAAGGTCAGTGCCAAAGCCATACTCCACCATAGCCTTCAGCTTCGATCTTCACATGATAGAGTGAGAGAGAGGTAGTACAAAGCTGGAATGGGCGCAGGGATGAGGATTGCTGGAGATAGCAATAAGGGCTGCTTGTCTACCTTGCCGTTGGGTTTTTGTGGTGTGTTTGGCTTGGGTTTCTTTGGTAGGGAGGGTGCTCAGTTTTTGCTTTGTCTTTTAGACCTGGGCCCTCTGACTTGCATATAATGAAAGTGAATGGTGCAGGATTTAGCCTTTGGTGATTTGAGATACCATGCGATTCCAAGGCACAAAACATGAGATTTATTGGGTAAAGCCTATTTAATATCTTAAAAGCATGGAGTAGGAGATCAGATGTGAGCGCAGCAGCCTTCAAATATATTCCTTGACAACGTGTTTAAGAACATTTAGGTCTATATGAAATACACAGGAAATGAGGCCAATTTTGTCCCTGCTATTTTGATGGTAGGGTTCACAGGAGAGACAGAGAGAGCGTGGACAGGAATCCATGTGTTTGATAACATGAACCCAGCATATTTGCACAAATGGAGTAGGAACATTTTTTACCCTTTACAGCAGAAACTCTATTGGTAGTTTCTGTGCCTTGTTGAGAGACTTTTAACTGATCAGACATCATCAAATCCATATAAGTTAATAGGAAAAGTCATTCTCTCGTCTCTGGCCAGATGTGTATGGTGTTTGCACAAAGAAATACCTCTGTGCCATCTGCATTGGCTTGGAGAAGCACAGAGAGCAGATTCTTAACAAGCAGAGATGAAGAAAGGCTGCTATTCTGTATCAGACCCTTTTCCCCTCATCATCTTGTAGGCAAAGTCAGTATAAAGGTAAGAAGAGGTTTACATACATTTTACTAGGAGAATATTTGTGTTGTTTCTAAATAAAGAAACCTTCATGAACAGTGAAGCAGAACAGCAGTTGCCAAGAAGGACCTGTGATATTTGTGATTAGCTAGTGAGTGACCATTGTTTTCTGCTGCACAAGTGAATTTTTTTATTTTTTTTTTCCCCAAGAATGCCAGACCTGTTAGTGTATGGCTGGTTTTCTTAAAGAAGCATTTCACTTGCTACTTGTTAGGAAAACAATGCAATTAAAGTTCTTATCTGAAGAGGAAGATTGTGAAAACTGTGCTTGGAAATGTTACTGTCCAGGCTGTGAAAACATGCTTGAGTGCATTTGTCTAGAAGTGTCATTTATACCTTATTGAACATGTGGCAAATTTCTTACTTAAAAGTCATGTAACATTTCTTAGGTAGCAGGTATTTTTAGTTGGACATGTAACTACAGTTTTGCAAATGTTTGGCTGGGCAAGTAGAAAGTTGGAAAACACGCTGTGGTTCAGTTTTCTCATGTTTTTACAGTGGTTTTGTCACTTGTACTTCTTGCAGTTGCAGCATCTCCAGCTGGAGCACAAGCTCTCAGGAAACACAAGTCTTGGGCCCAGTCCCACAATGTACTGAGTGTCACAGGTGGTATAAGAAATGCTCTGAGCGCAGTGTGGCTCACAGAGCACTTTGTCTTCATCACTGAAAGTTATCGAGACATGACCGAATGGGATGATGTTCATAACAAGAACAGGATTACAGTTTCCCCTTTGTTGCTCCTTTCTTTCAGAGCTTGTCTGGACTGCATGTAGGACTGGAGTTTTGTGTATGCCTCACAGATCTTTGCCCCAGTTATCTATAAGAATTTTTTACCATCTCCATTTCCTAGTGAGTTCAGTAGCCAGATTGCCCAAACCACCTCCCCGTCTTTGGAAGAGATATCAAAATGGTTCCTACACCAAATAAAACTGAGGATTCACTCTGGTATAAATCTGGTCTCTGTGTTCAGGCTGTCATACATGAGAGGGCTTACTGGCTTTAGCATCAGCAGTCAGTGGCATGGAACTGGTGTCACTTCATCTGGTGAAAGGAAATGCACAGGATAAAGTAAGTTGTTGTTGTAGCTACTCCTCCAAGGAGTTTGGGAGAGCGTTTTTTCAATCACTGTTTAGCTGACAGGGATAAAGCTTCCTCATCCTATCAAGAGGAAAGGTGTGGCTTGGCAGTCACAGTAAGGACCTTGCTGTGACACACACTGCCTTGAATAAGAAAAGATCAGTTATTTGTCCTTCCCCTACTTAGAGTGACTTTTCCAGATTTTACTCTCTGGATCTTGTCCCTCCTTTTTTTTCGAAGCCCTCTGATATTGCAGTCTTGAATTGCAGAGGTGCTGTAGCATCCCCAGGCTTGTTCTGGTGCTGGTGCAGGAGGAGGCAGCCCATGGGCCAGGAACAAAATGCTTTGCACATCTCAGAAGTTCACATCTCACTTGTATTTGGCATAAGAGTACCCAGCAATTTTCAGAGTGGCTCATCATGAACACTGGGGTTACTGTGCAATAAGTAACTATTATTTTGCATATTCTGTTCTTGTAGGAATTAGTGCATCAGTTGAGTACTGAGGAGAATGACTAGGCGAGAATGAAATTTCTGTATCATTAAACAAACAAACAACCTCACCTTCATTTTAAGGATGGTGCCTATAAATCTGGTCGGTTTTCTTCTTTACAGCTAGTTGACCCGAGGATCTGTGGGAAAGATCAGGCTGTTATCTTTGGCCAGTTAGATTGCTTTAAGTAGATCTTAACTAGTTTTATAGTGCTACCAGCCTATTTCGTTTCCAGAAAGTTAAAAGTTTGAAGTAGGCCTTGAATCTGGTTTCTCACATGCAAGATCATTTTGCTACCCATGACCTAGAAACCAACAATGAATGTATAAATTACAGACAAGGAGAAAAAGTCTGAATTGACTGTAAGGTGAATGGAAGTTGAATAATTCTCTGAACTTTAACTGGGAAAAGAAGAAAAGATCATTGAATTCTAAAGCAGACTTCAATATAGACAAAGAAAATGTTATTTTAGTATAGATTAAACTTATGACTAAGATAGAGAGGGATTATTGTGTCTGTTTCAGATGTAATTTCATGCCTGAGAATTTACATTGAAGGCAAACTGGTCTGGATCACATTAGCAAGGGCCCTGTTTTGCTGTCAGTTTAATTAAATGGAAACTGCTGGCAAGGAGACCCGAGTAGGTTTATAGAAGCAATAGTATTTTGTATGTTGGAACAGGAAACTGTTAGGTCTTCCAGTTTGAAAGGGACACAAAAATGAAACCTGTGATTCATTCTTGTTTACAAACTCCCAGCTAGTATACAATGACCTTAGTGATAAATTAACTGCAATTACACATTATATGTAGTGGGCTTTTCAATAGCTGCAGACTTCATAGTTATGAAAACCATGACCTTTGACAGGGAGGTTAGAACATGAAGTTTTTCCAAACAGTACCTAGATCTTCAAAAGTATTCCTGTTTCCTTCCCTGTTTCATGTGAATAGATTGACAAGATGTGCGGTGGGTGTTCTGTTTGCACACCACAAGATTGTTGTCAGGCAGAAACCCCCCTAAACAGAAAAGCCTGCCCTTCGGGAACGTTGATTTATCTGTTAACTGTGCCTGGCATGCTGCCTTTTGGCTTTGATTTCACAGAGAAACATATTTGGTTACTTTAATAGGCAAAAGCACTGAACCTGACTTGTAGGGGAAAAATTAGTTTTCTTTCCCTTTTTCAGTTCTGTTTATCGTATCCTGACATTCTGTATCGTAATTGTGCAACAGTTCCAAGTTGGAGTAAAGAAAAGTAGAACTGGATCTCAGGCTCCATCAGCCTCATTATTTGAGAGCCAGCTTTTCTGGGTGACTCAGTGGGACTGAAAATGAATGTTTATGCTGGTTAATAGCCACCCTGTGACACCAACTCTGATGATATCAAATGCTTTTTTGATCTCCAGAGTTGTTCACGTCACCTATTTATACTTCCTCTTTTTATTTACGCTTGTCTTTATCTCTCAGAAATTGTTGCTGAGCTTGAGTCAATTTGCCTTTTCCCTCCAAATCTATTTGTTCACCTATTTTTTTTTTTGCTTCTTTTAGATATATTGAAAGATAAAGGGCTTTTCTTCCTCTTATTGTTTGACCAAGGAAATTCAGGTTTTACCTATTTTCAGCTACTTCTCAAATTTAGGATGTCACAGTGTGTGAGAGTATAAGTTGAGAATTTGAGAAAGTAAGGTTTTTAATCATGTTACAGTAATTGTATTATTTGTTCCATATGTAGTCTTCTGTGGTGAAACTGCAGATGTATGTGTATACACTAACACAACTAAATATATTGCGGAGCTCTGATACTCATAAAGCACTTGGCTAAAAGAGTTATCTTTACAAAAGACTTAACATTCTTCACATAAGTATCAGAAGTATTAAATTACATTATTTGAGGCCTACAAAGATCAAAAGAGAAAGAAGGGAGAAGAGATTTTTCAAAAAAAAAAAAGCTAATAGTAGCAGGAAAACAAGAACAAGAAGGTTCTTGGAGATATCCGTCCCTGTGAATGCAGTGGGTTTTTTTAATTGAAGCTAGAGGAGGAATCCATGTTTTAATATTAACTTCAGTCATGCTGTAGCCCAGTGCCTCCAGTGAGCACAAAGCTCTGCATGGCTGCAAGGTAGGTAGAGATGAGATTTGGAGAACTGTTGCATATCTGTAGGCAAGGGGAGGGAAGAACTGCCTCAGACACTGTCAGTGATTTTTTTCCTCTTAGAGTAACACCACACAGTCCACCCCAAAGCACTTCATATTTTCATATACTGGGGGGGGACACTGGAGGGCATCTGTGCTCAGCTTGGATCCCTCCTCTGCCCTAGCTGGTCTCCCAAACGCCAGCTCCCAATGGCGGTTGCTTAGCAATAATTAAAAATAAACTAACAGGCAGCAAACTTTCTTCAAATCCGGGAGAAGTCCATCAAAGCTTTTGCTTATGTGTCCTGGAGATACAAAAAAAGCAAGAAAGGGTCAGTTAGTTTTTATCCTGGCTGTGGTGAGGTAAGAAGCACAGAGAGGCCAGGGAGGAGTTAGAAAAATATTTCATGAGCTGGGACAAAAAATGCTCTACTGTCTCTGCTTCCACAAGGAGAGACTTCAGATATCTGCCTCTAGGGTTTCTATCATTACTGACTGCACCAGCAGCAATGGCCAATGCTCAGCCCCTGAACCTGTAGTCCACCAGGTGTTCAGCTGGCTTGGAGAGCACTTGGATCACCTTCTCTTCCAGCCCTGACTTCCCATTACCCTGGTCTCAATGCCTGCAATGCAGACGCATCCATTGTGCTATGGAATAGTGGAATTCCTTGGTGCAGCCCTGCTGGTTGTTTTGGAAAGCTGTAAGGAAGCAAAATCTTGCTGGAGGAGGTGCCTTTCAAGGCAACCTAGAAAGGAGAAAGAGTTTTCCCAGTTGTAGTGGTGGTGAGACTCCAAAGCTGGTAAAAACTTTCAGTCTCTAGAAAGTGAAATCAGATTCTTTACCAGCTAGTTTATTTTAATTTTTCGTTTCCTGTTCTGCTTCATGACAGAACTTCAAATAATTATGTTGATTTATGATTACAGGTATTTTAAAGCTGTAGTATACTGTAACAAAGCCATGCCAGCTTATTGTTTCTGGCCCTATTCAATTATACAATTGAGTTTAGGCATGTAATAATGTTATAACAGAAATATCCATCATGATGGATTGAATTTCATGAAGTACGACACAAGAATATTTATAGCTCCATTCTTAAAGCCACTTTTGGGTCAGAATACTCCTCCTTATTATGGCCTTTAAAAACAGGAGAAAATCTGAAACTTTTGTCAGTTCATCCCCAAACCTACCACAACCCATTGCCTACACAGGGAGCAGGGTGTAGGTTGATGGTAAGCAGAAAATAATAGAGTAATTATTTCTGCTAGAAAATGAGGATCTGGCATTATTTGTACAGTAACACAAAGTCATTATTTGGCTATACCACTGTAATGAAACAATAAAGATCATACTTAAGTATCATCTCCCAAGAGACTTCTTGTTCTCTCTCATTCTACCATTTTGGCTATTAAAACACATCTAAATTGCTGGTCTAGTTTCCCACTGCTTTTTAGAGAGTGGAGTGGGCAAAGTCTCCCCTCCTCCCAGCTCTGTTTAAATGCAGACCTTTGGCATTCCAGAAATCTGACCTTGTTTGTAGGGAATGGCTCATTTTTCTATAATGTAATATGAAGCACTCTTGTGTTTTGATTCCATGAGCTAGAGAGTTTAATGTTCCAGCTTGCCATGATAAGGATATGATCTGGTTGAGATAGAAACACTAAAGGAAATTAGCTATTGTACTATTCTTTAACGTATTGTTTGCCTAGCAGTTTAGTTTAGAATAATCTCAGTAGGTTTTAAAAAAATGCTTTTTAAAAGAAAATAATTTTTTTGTTTGTTGTTGGCCTGGATAAAAAGTGAGGCTTTCAGATATTTCTCCTAAAATAAATGTGAGGCCACCTCATTTATAGTCAGCATGCCTTGATTACTTGCAGACATGCTGGAAATTTACATGCGCTTTTCTCCATTATAAAACACTGATCTGTTCAGATCATTAGCTCCCTCATGACTAGAGTTTGGCAGCAAGCCAAGGCAGGCTAAATCTGTAGCTGTAAATCGTGAGTTGAAATAGCAGAAAGTGGATTTGTAACTTAAAAAGTGTAAACAGTTTGGAATATGAAGTAATTTTAGAGTATGATTGATTGCCTTAAGATTTCACTTTAAATTAGCCTAGGGTCTCCATTGCAGATATAGGCACTAACTGCTCATTATATATTTTCACTTTTCTTTGGAACAATAGCATTGTTGGTAGGCTTCTAAACAATGTATGCTTCTCCTAGAGTGACCTTTGAGGAAATGAATAGTTTTATTGTGTGTCCATTACTCTGCCTGAAACAACATTTTTGAGTTATTAATTTGCCATGGTCTATAAATAAAGGAATCAAAATGCAAAGCAGCTGTATTATGCTGCATATAGTTCATCAAACTTGTGCTTAAACATCACCATTTGAGATTGATAATGCATGGCATAAATATTTTTTTTCCCTCTGATAAAGAAGTAATGTTTGGCGCAGCCTGGAGTTGCTGAATATTGGTCCTTGAATCCCACAGAAGCAAAAATTAAGATTATTTTTAGCACAAACAGTTAGTAAATATTCTGGGGAACCAGCATCCTGCATTCACTTTTTCAAGGGCCCTGGTTCACTTTGCTGTGTAGCTGAGAGTTAGAAATGTACTGACAAAGGTGTCTGGAACAAGAAACAAGGGACTTGAGTGGTCAGTGCTGTTATTCTCTTGTCTCCACGTGGATCCTGTGTGTGTTGGTGCTCTCAGCACCTCTCTGGAATGGGAGTGGTCCATGGAGCACCCTGCACCACAGGGTCCTCCATCCTGGCCAGTGTTGGGCTGCTAGTCCAGCAGAGGAAACATCACTGACCTGCCTGTAGGAACAATGGGTACATGCTAACATAACCATTCCCTGGCAGACATGAGAGAAAGTTAGTCCCAGTCCCTTACAGAGATGCGATGAGGCTCTGCAGTCTGTGACCAGTGGTAGTGAGTCTGGGTTTCTGAGAGGCAGGCATTTCTAGGGAGTGACCACCAGGCTGCAGCCGCCTGATGCTGGTGGCCCCAAGCAGAGAGGATATGCCCAGAGGCACCAGGACACTGTGGTCATGGGGAGCACAAGGAGACAGTGGATCAGGAGGCTGCGGGTGGAAAGGGAAGGTGTCACTGAGAACAATGTTCAGGAATGTGAAAAACCTGTATTAGATTTGGAGTCTGAAAAGTTTAGGACATGCTCTGGCGCTGGTGGAGAGAAGTAAGTGGGAGATAGAGCATGCTGTTGGTTCAAGGAAGCGTGTGCCATTTAGCGTCTGGTGTCTTGCAAGTTCTGGCAGTTTGTGAACAGGGACTGAAACCACTTGCTGTTCTTTCCCAAAGAGAGGTAAAATCCATCATTAATATGTTCCCGCCTACCAGGGCAGCATGGTATCTAAAGTCACAAAGGCCTCAAGCATGGAACGACACCTTAGCCAGCTTTGTGGATGTGGACACGTGATTATTACATGCATGTACTAAGCGTCTATATGCTGTGAGTCCAGGGCCGTTGCCTGCTGCCCTCACACGTTCTCATGACCATGCTGGAAATTAGGACTCTAAAGCTCTTTAGTTGTCGTTGTGGTGGTTACACGGAATCACAGAATGTTAGGAGCTGGAAGGGACCTCGAAAGATCCAAATCACAATAAATAGCTGTGACTCCTTGAAGAGGATATATAATGAAAACTCTGTCTTTTTTGTATCAGAGTGTGTTTTTCATCCCTCTTCTTGCCCTAGGTTTGGTATCTAGCATTGAGTAGATACGAGACTCTGATTTGTCATTCTTCTGCAAGCTCCTTTCCCAGAGAGTATTTTTTCCCAGTGTTACCACCTTTCCTTGATCTCCTTTTCTTTCTCTCTCCACGTTTGAAATCAAGATTTTTGTGCTTGAGAAAAGAGGTATGGCTGAGAGGTCTAAGCGCAGGTCTGGGAGCCAGGACCTGCTGAGAGCTGAGCTCAGTGACTCATTTGGTGGCCTTAAGCAAGTCAGAACATCTCTGATGAGATTATTTAATATGTAAAATAAGGGAAATAATACTTACCTATCTACCTGCCTCATAGGAATTCCCTGAGGACTAATTAGTATCCATTAAAGTGCTTTGAAATAGACAGTGCTGTCTATTATTAGAGGATGCTCCAGACTAGTAGATAGTACTTCAGGATTGTTTTCTGCTTGGGAGCTTTCCTCTCTGCTAGGTGTCCGACTGAAGCCCTTCGGGGGCCAAGCGCAAGCCGCCTGGTGTTTTTTGGAAGATTGGCAGCACTCTGCCAGGCCCTTCCTGGGCGGATTCACTGGAGACTGACACTCACTGAAAACTTGGAAAGAGAGTTTGCCTAGAGAAAAGAGTGGGAGGATACTTGCTTATTCTCCTCAGTTTATAGGCATAACTTGTCCTGAAATCCTTTCTCACCCTGCCTTCACCTGAGGCCTTTCGGATAATTCAGGTAGCACAGCTTCTCCACATCTCCAGGAATGGTTTCCCAGTCCTGCAGAAGAGGAAAAAGAGAAATCCTGTATTAGTTCCCAGGATGAGCGTGGGGCTGGGCTGGTAGGTTCCCATCACAGGGAGCCCTTTCTTATTCAGAAAGCCATTCCTGTATCTTGAAGAACAAATGGTTGTATCCTTTCCCTTTGCCAGGTAACAGACTCCTGCAAATTCCTTAGAAAGCAAAATCTAATTTTGGGGATAGGTTACTAAACTCTGCAGGGGTGTGTCTGCTGAAGCCTGGGAGTCTTAAATGAGGATTGTCATCTGCCCGGCACCTCCTTCTGTTCTCTGGTGCATCTTCTCTCACCAAATACTTTTGTACCTCTCGTACAGATGCCATAATAATCTAGTTCAAAGGACCCAGCCCTGTTCTCACTGAAGCCCACAAGCCTGGTCTTTCTACCAATGAGACTAGGACTCAGTCCAAATTGACTGGAGAGAAGCTTTGTTTCTCTCCATTTGCTCCTCATGCGTCTCTCAGGCCATGAGTAATGTGCAGTGAGATGAGAAAGCCTGTGTGAAATTTTCCAAGGGGATTTTGGTGTTTTAATAATGTTAATGAAATTGCTTAACACTTCATCAGATTTTTCAGTGTATGTTGCTGGGATTTTGATGCCTGCCTGTTTGGGCACTTGGACTTTCCTTCAGGACCTTAGAAATGGGACTGAGGACTCATATGAGCATTTGGTCTGATGATTGAACCTTGACCCTGCAGAAACCTTTCTGGCACAAGTATTGGTATATACAATTTTGAGAATTCTCTCTGCACCTTGTCTTGTGCCTGCAGGAAGGAGAAGGGATCAGAAGCAACTGTCTCACAAGTTCTCACATGCCTGCCACTAATTCCTTTTCTACAGAAATGAGGCTATGCCAAAGAAAGACCTAATGTTAGGACTTTTAGGGACATGACTTAGTGACCTGGGGATGATAGGTTGATGGTTGGACATGATGATCTTCAAGGTCTCTTCAAACCTTAATGATTGTGTGACCTTTGTCACACAGGAAGGTTCTGGCACTGCTGAACTTCAGTACAGTTGGTTTGTTCATCTTGTCCTGCGTATTGCTTAGTTTTTGGTCCTCGTGTCCTAGATGAGCTCCCTTTTCCTTTACACTTTCTTCGTATTCAGCCTGAGCCTGCTTTGTTGTGATGCAGAAGTGGATTAAGTGAGCAACCACAGACCTATTCATACACCTGTAACAGCTATTAAAGCTACATTTGGTTTGTTTTTCAGAGCAACAATTTGAAGGTTATTTGGTTCAACATGAGAAGTTCAATTAGGAGGTGTAGCTGGGGGAGCATGGTGCAGGGGAGTTAGGTTGGGGGCTGGTTTGGCAACTTCCAGCTGTCCATTCCTCGTGATAGTCCTCAGGCTGAATTTCATCTGGTCACTGGGAAGGAATGGAACCAGAGAAAAGATTGTATTGGGGAACAAGTACATTGGGATGAGGTAAAGAACAGCAGATTCTTGGGAAAAAATATATGGCACTAGCACTTTTGTAACTGCAGTTTTATTTTTGTAAGAAGAAATGGCATCATGCTAATTGTAATTCTGCACCGCTCCTGGATTTAAGCATTATTACACTGCAGATGATAACACAAGTTTATCTGTGAAATTCTTTAACTGTGGTTTTTGTTTCCCAGCTTGACTTCTATTTCTTTTCTTGTCTTTGATTGGCTTCCAAAAAAGTTATTAACATGTTGCAAAACAAATAGAAGGGGCCACTGAAGCTTATTAAAAATTGTTTCTTTTGTTCCTATCTGGCAGTTGACAAATTGTCTTGTGCTCTATCTTACCTGCTCCTGTGTGAAAGGTTACATGAGAAAATGGCTGCAAATAAATTGTCATTGAATGTTGTTGAAGACTAAGCATACAGCTTCTCTATTAAGGACCTCTTTTAAAGCTCTCTATTGAGGCTCCCCCCTGCACGTCTCTCTTAACACTTGTCTGTTATATTATGTTTGGCACAGAAGGAAACATTAAATAGAAAAGCAATGTCTGACTGTGGTGTTTCTAGACCTATTATCCCTCTGTCAAATGTCCACATGAGAAGGGTACAATTTTTGTTCATATTGATGATGATTTCTGAAGCTTTTACTAACCGTCTTCAGAGTGAATTGCTAGAAACAAATGAAATTGAAAAGCATATTTTTGCAGCTTTGGAAATCTTCCTTAAATCAGTGTAATGAGACTCACTCTGTAAAATGTAATTATTCTCACTTCTCCATGTGTCAAAGGAATCAGCAGGATGGTTAGGGAGCGGAGGGTTACAGTGAGCTTGGATTTTTTTATACGGAGCCAGATACTGCTCGTGTGTAATAAATTGTAAATAGTAGATAATGCAGTTTTTATGTGTACTAAATACCCTGCAAGAATTAACGGGGTTGTTACTTCATTAAGGGTTTCAAAGAGGGCATAAATGTCAAAAGCAGAGCTTGACTGTTTAAATCACTGGACCATTTCCACCCTTCACCCGTCGTGTCACAGCTCTGGGGCAGGCAGCTTCTGCCGTTTCTATTTTGAGGAGGGCACAGTTCCTCCGAATTTTCAGAATGGCAGTGAGAGGGCCCCATGTGAAACATCAAGATAAGGCTTTCAATGCATAGTTTTGGGGGGAATGGAAAAAGATTCTGCCATGTGGAAGAGGTGGTGTAACAGTCCTTTATAAGTAAGGCTTCGTGTGCTTTTCTCTCATTTGTGTTTGAGTGGTGTGCAGAGGTGAAAGAGAAAGATGATGACAGGAGACCCAATTACTCTCATATTAAGCCTAGTAACTCAGTTCAACTCTCAGTGGCTTTCCATTTTCTTGGGTTTCTCATGCCTTAAAATTTTCCTGAGCAAGTATGGATTTGTCCTGGACCTCTTCAGCATTGAGGGCAAATAACAGACCACAAGTTTAAAACTCATCAGACCAGAGAATATCCTCAGGGAAAAAAGAGTCAGTCTTGCATGCTGGATTGAGGAACCTTTTAATGTCCTTGAGCTTGTTGTTCCAGTGGTTAATTGTCATCACTGCAAAAACATGTGCCCCTCTCCTGCCAGTGGCTCTTGTTGCGTGTTCCTCTGTGAGAGCAGAGTTTTTCATTCTCCAGTATTTCCTCTGCTCAGTGCTACACTTCAGAAGAAAGGGAGATCAAGACACGTAATCATAGTAATAATAATAAAGATGATGAGAAGGTGTTGTAGGAAAGATTACTGGATATAACCCCCTCCTCATGGAGACACTTTAGGCGATGTGTAACTTCAGCCACAGCAGCAGTGGAAGTACTTGTGTTTCTAGCGTAACTCCCATGCTCAGGTGTTTGCAGGATCAGGCTTTATGTGTAAGTACTGGAGCGTAGTTCAGTGGTATGCTGGATGGTGTTCAGAGATTGCTGAAAACGGTGCATTAAATAGCACTTTGAATTGCAAAGTGCTGGTTCAGTTTTGTCTATGAGAATGATAACACTTATTATCTGATTGTTCCCTGTGCAAATCTCACCTCAGGAAAAATTAAATTATGTTTGAATTCAGCTAAAGCAAAGTATATCATTATTTCCTTTCGTTATTAAAAGGGATTTTTACTGTTTGTTTGTTAAAACTGAAGCAGCTGCCATGTTAGAGCCTTAGATGATTTAAAAGCAAATAAAGAGGCCCAGCCATTTACAGTACAGTTGGCTTGTTTAATGTGATTTAATTCCTCTTCTTGGCTTCGCCATATTACCAAATTGTTTTCAGCCCCCCTCCCCTTTTTAATTCTTTCTTCTTTTTGTTATCAGCAAAATTGAAGCTGCTTATCAGTAACCACGACAACCAGGATAAATACTCATTTTAAAGCTGATGCACATCCAACCTGAATGGTCCACATGACCCAGAACATTCAAGAGGACAGGCAGCGTGTGCTCCCTTCTGCAATCAATTTCCCCCTTCCCCCCATCTCCATCTGCTCTAGAAAGCTAATAGGGCGGTTTAAAAACCTTTTACATCAAAGTGGTTTTCTGTATCGATCTGTGGCTGTTTGGACATGGGCTGGCCCATACCTGTGACCTGAGGAGTAAGGAAATTTTGGGAGGTAGGGAGATGATTTCACAGCCCAGCTCTGAGCTTCATCACATCCCCAGCATTGGCTCACTTTTCTGATGCTCTTCCAGCTGTTGTCGCTGCAGTCACCTGCTATCGGTGGGAGGGCAAACTGCTGCTTTGCGGACCCTCAATGAAGGGGGAAGGCAATTGCAGCTGGGCAAGAGCTAACTAAAATGAAGGAGTGACTGGGATTGTGTGCGACAAGGAAAACAGTTATGGTAGGAGAAGTCTCCACACAGAGTCCCAGCATAGTCCATCCCCTGTCTGGTGGAGGCAGGTAGGCTGCCTGGAGTGGCCAGAGATGGCCACTTAGCTTTGGAGGAAACTTTAGGAAACTCTAAAAACCTGGACATCCCCAGCGAGGATTTCTGCCTGGTCTATTTGCTCTCTGAGTTGCTTGATGCTGTAGAATAAATCCTTTAAGCTTTCTCTGTCTCAGTTTCTCTCTGTGTGTAATGGGGATAGTAATTTTCACTCTTATCCATAAAGCAGGTGGAGTTCTGTGGATGGAAGGGTCATATAAAAGCTGGAAATGACGATTGTCAGTCACTCTTTTTTTGAGTCTAGGAACACCTCATAAACCTGCTTCCTAAAGTGCAGGAGAATCCTGGGAGCACAGGGTAGGAGCTGCAGTTATGAGGAGCTGAATATTGGATTAGGGTTTGAAAAAAGATATTGAGTGCCTGGTTGGAAACTTTTTCAATATTAAATTTCTTTCATCTTCTTCAAAAATTGGATTTATGATTCAAATTCAAAGTGATTTAACGAGATAAATATTATGGAAGATTTGATTATGTGAACATACTGTCAGTCATCAATCAACATACTTGGTTTTGTCCCTGTTAAGTAAGACTAGAACAACTCAGATCCAAATCACCGACTGTAAAATGTTCTTCAGCCATGTGCTTTAAGTACATATTAGGTAGTGCTTTTTTCTTTTTTTTAATAATGACTGTATTGCTGTTGAGTTGAACAGTAGTTTCAGTCTCTAGTAGATTTGTAAGTATTCTCTTTCTTTCAAATGTTAAACTAATCTTAGGAATTCTTTGAAGGGCTGATGCTCTGCTGGCACTGTGACAGAAAACAGAGGGCTGGGGAAGTGGCACGAAATTCTCAGAATTAGTTCTGTCTCCTCCTTACAAGGGAAAAAATATCTGATGCATGCAGAAAGGCTGTGTGTTTTATTCTGTATATTGGCAGAAATGGCTTTTACGTTTTGATCCATTTAAAAGCAAAATCAGGCAGGCAAACGTCCACGTCAGAATTACAGGGAACTTGTTAACATCATCATTATCTAGTAAACATAAATGTAATCACTGTGTTCCCTATCCTGCAACATGTTGCCTTTGTTCTTGATTGCATTAGCATTCCAATAGAGGAGGGTTCTCAAAGCGAGGATGAGTAGTAGCATGGGTCCTGCCAACAAAGCAGTATCCCTGTTGTGTCAATAATTTACCCAAATTCATTTAAACCCAAAACCACAGATTTCCTGTCCCATCTCATGGGGCTATATTGTTACTATATTTGCATTTATCTGTGAGAGAAATACGATTCTTGGATTAATATTTTTAGGTCTTGTGATTAATTAGCCAGCCAAGGCACAGCAAGTAGCATTACTAGAGCAAACAAAGACCCTGGGAATGGAGAGGCAATGTGGATTGGAAGAGCTGTGTTAAGTCTTCCTTAATGACAGGAGAAAAAATGGATTGGTGTCTAGAGCATACAGTAGTAGCTTCGTGATGATGATGCAGCTAACTGAACTCCTCAGCTGTTGTTCCTATATCACAATAGCCTGATCCAGAGTGATGTGGATTCTTACTGGGGTTCTTAGACTTGTGCCTGGGCACATAATTAAGTGTGAGAAGTGGTCAAGCAAGGAGCCATGCATAATTCTCCTATTAAGGTTATTTCATTGGAAGAGCCATCCTTTCTGTCTTTGGAGTACCCAGAGATGTAAGTGATGATTGTCCTTGCTTCTTGGCCAGCTGCAGTTATATAGGTGATAATTTGGGAGTATTTGGCAGGTTATGACTGGATAGTCATACGGGAAGGTGTCATTACAGAATTCCCCTTAAAGCTTTTTGGGTCATAAAGACCCAGATTCTTGATCCTTCTGGTTGCTTTCATTGTTCTCATGTTTCCGTTGCTTCTGGACTTTTTGGGAGGTTCAGGGTTTTTTAGGGGGTAGTGTAGTCATTTGTTTCTGTCTTCTGGAAAGCTGTGCTGTCTCCCTTTGGGTTGTTATTAGAACAGGCAGCTTTGAGATTTGCAGAGCCTGTCTGACCTGCAGTCGTTAGTTTTGAAGGATCAGCTATGCATGTCTTTGTCTCATCTGTACCTGTGTTCTTATGCTTGTACTGCAGAAGGTCCTTGCCAAAGGAATAGAACAGGGGAAGTAGAACTAGATTCTACTTTAAGTGCTGGAAGAGCCAAAGTCCATTGCCATGGGTGAGATCAACCTTTTTTATCTTGATGCCAACTGTATCAGCTGGGAGAGGATTTTTTAGCATGCATTTAGACCATCGCTTTGGTATAGGGCAAACTGCTTTGTCACTTAGGTGGAATTCATTTCACTCACTTAATTTGATCTGCAAGTTAAGCCTGTAGACTAAGCTAATTTTCATTGATGAGGGAGTAGTAGCTTCAGAGAGTGAGTTGATCTCTGTCTTACAAAACAGCAAGTTGGAAGGAGATCTCTCTGACTACAGAGGGGTTTGCACAGCTGCCATAGACTAAAACTGTGTTATTAGCTCAAATGAGTCCCATCACATGTGCTCCAGTGGATTGCTGAGGGTCATGGGAGGGCAGTGACACCTGAAAGCTGCCCTGCAGTAGTCAAGAGGCATCCCATCTTCGGAGTCACAGCTGTGGTCATTCAACATGGCTGACCCTTGCTGTTCCTAGTCCTTCTGGACTTCCAGATGTGTCTTCCATTACCTCTGTTTCTACTGCATGTTGATGATATGGTCAAAGCCATGCATGATGATATGTTCATCCTCTGGGAGACCCTCTTAGTAACTGAGGGTAATGGAAGAAGGCAGAGCAGTGAGGACACTGTATCAGAGATGAACCTGAGGGACAGAGTCCTGCGACTTCCTTCATTTTCGCTCTATATTCCAAGTGACTCCCTTGCTCAATTTGCTACCCACACACCAAAGCATTGTCCCATTTTATCTGGTTCCCCTGATACTTCATTGCTTATCTTATGAAGATCTGTGTTAACATTTATCAAAACAAATGGCAAGCCTGGGACCTTTTAAGTAGTTTTTTTAGTTAATAAAACCAATCTTCTACTTCTGTTATGTTAAGAGTACATTATCTTTTTATTACAAACTCTCTGCAGCTCTGTCTGTTTTCTTTCTTGGCAATTTCATGACAGCTCCAGTTGATTGCTATATGGAGAATTACAAAATCATTAAGGGTGGGGTTTTACCAGCTGACTTACAGTACAAGCCATTTCTCAAAATAACCACAACAGTGCAATACTGATGTGTAATTTACGTCACAGTATGTTTTTATGAAATAGTTTGTGGCTTATTCATTTAGATTTAGAACTGAGTATCTCTTCTCTCGCTTTTTAATCAAGCTTTCTTTGGGCTTTTGTTTTGTTGGGTTTTTTTTAACAATATTTTCCACTCCTAGGCTTGGCTTGCCTCCAATTTACCAGCTACAGTGAGGAGGAAAAAAAAATTATTTTTTTAATTTTTTTTTTCTTGCCTGCAGTTTAACTGCAAGTGTGTTTTCCTCTTTGATGTATACATTTGTGTTAACTGCCTTGAAAGAGATGGCAGATTTGTGGTAGAATGTATTGCGCAAAGATAGAGCAGAGAATTGATAAAAGAGATGCAGAAGTTTGGAATTTCAAACCATACCAAGCAAGTGACGCTATTTAGCCTCCTGCACATTTCCTTTTGAAAAATGACTTTCTGTATAATGTCTTGTAATTAGAACAGGAAATCATTGAGTAACTGTAAGAAGAATAAGAGCACTTAAACTGAAAAGAAAATTACCTTCCAAGAAATTATATTCACAATTTTTTTTCCTTAAATTTTTTTTTTCTTCCCTTCACATTACTGTATTGGTAATGATAGAAACAGATGTACCTACCCTTATCTCTATCATTGTTCTGCTTATGTTTTCTGGAGAAAAAAAAATATCATTTTCAGTAGTACAGAAGATGAATGGACAGAAAATGGGAAATGCCTAATTACAAAAAATATTCTGTGTCACAACAGAGTAGCAATTAAATTGAAACTTCAATATAATTATCAATAACAGTCGAGCCTGGAAGGGTGCCAGGCGCATAAAGTTGGTGCTCAGCCTTTATGTGGTTGCTAGGAGCACGGCGAAAAGTATAAAGCTGAGAGAAAGGAATGTCTAATGTAATAAAGTAACAGAAGGTAGCATAAATCATTGTGAGAGCAGTTCATATTGACATTATTTTACTTAAATTGGGTCGAAACTAGACATTTAGTCTTACAAGAGGCACAATTTCATATTTCTTCCGCAGAAATAACTCTGTGCTTTCTGGGAAGAAGTGGAGTGTGCTTTCCTAGCACCAGCCTCGTACATAGTTGGAATCTTTTAAGCAAAAAAATCTTTAAATGTTTGTTTCTGTTGGCATCCGAACGCATTTGCACTAATACGATTAAAAGAACTAAAGGGCAAAATACTTGGCAGCTTTTGCAGTTGAGGTAATTAGGTACAGGAAGGAACATGCATAGTTTTTCCATCAAGCTCTATAAAATCCTGGTGTGAAGGTCTTTTTAAAGAAAAAAATGCTTACTGATGTTGAGAGTAGATTATGGCAGTTAGCAATAACATTATAGGCTGATGTTTCCGAAACAAGCAAACAAAAAGGGAGTTACAGTTTTGTACTTCTCTGCTCTCTCTGTAAATAGTTCTGGCTCTAGATGGATTTGTTAGGAATTCATGCTTTTAGCAGGCTTTATTATATTTTTTCTTTTGGGGCTTTTAATTGTCTTGCGTTACATATTAAAAATGGTTGTGCTGATTTGAAAAGTCAGTTCTTGCATAGATTCATTGTGTTTGGCATTTCATGCATCTCTTACTTACAAAGACAACTTGAAGAACATGTAATCCAACATAAATGCCAGGCTGTGCCAAATCCCAGCTCTCTTTACCCCTCACAAAGGGAGCTGTTGGATTACATCTATGCATATATAGGCAGCACTCGGAACACAGGGGTGGAACTCTGCCTCCTAATTACAGTTTCTCTGTTTTCAGCCCTGAAATATATAACTAAATGAAAAATTGACATTGGAGGGGGTTATTAAAACACACAATTATGATATAAGCATGGGATTAGAGTAATTTCAGTTGAGCCTTACAAGCGGCGTGCTGAAGGTATTATCTTTTACCCTGTTCTCTCTCTTGAAACTAAAATGAGAGCTAAAAATGAGCTAAAATAAAGGATCTCGCTTTTCTGTGATCTCTGTTAAATGTTTTTAGAATTTATGTTGGTTTTCTTGATTTTAATAGATTATGATCCACATTTTGATCTCTGTTCCTCCTAATAGTAAACTCTTTCTGTTTATATTTTTGAAAAATATTCAGCAATACACTAAGCCCACCATTAAATGGGACATGTTAGGTTTTGCTGGAAGAAAAAAACAGTTGTTCTTTGGGCTTGCATTTTATTAGGGATTGGTCTACTTTGATTTTTTTTTTTAACCCCTCATGTGGGCGTGGTTGAGGGGAAAAAAAAAAAGTCTTTGTTCCAGGAACACTCTTGTTTGTCTTTCACTGAACAAATCTTCAGTTTATTCAGCCTTTGTTCATTCTTAGATTTATCTATTGAACCTGGAGTGAATAAGGAGAGGAAACAAATGCATCATAAAGTACTTACTGGAGTTGCACAAGCATGGATAAAAGTGATCCTGTAAAAAATGACTTGATTTTAATTTATGCCAGGGGTTTCAGTTAAGTCGTCACTTGTCAGGGGTAGAAAGTTTGTGTAATTCTGCACGGGGACTTACAGCACATTTGTCTAGAAACTAATGGTTTACTACAAAGGCACATGGGACATACATTTATATATACTCTATTTAAAAAGCTGACCACATCCTGGCATAAGAGAAGTGCTGTCAGATCAACAGATTCAGCTCACCACTATCTACACAAAGGTATAAAGTAGTAATAACTGTCAGACAGGCATATATGAAACTCTCAGAGGAGCTAAAGGATAGATCATGTGCTTGTTAATTCCTAGAACAGTTTTCCTGATCTGATTTTTAGAGTTTCCTAATAAAGAAGAGAGCCTTATTCCCAGGAGCAATTGGCTCAACCGTGCTGTTCTGTGGGCTTATGGGATACTTACTTGTTGAAAACAAAAGAAAAGCATGACCACATCTTTACTGACCAGAAAAGGGTTTAGAGCCATAAATTTTATTTTCTTAGAAATGTAATGTCAGTGCTGCTTTACCACAATGTAT
Source organism: Galbula dea (assembly GCA_013399015.1). Taxonomy (NCBI): domain Eukaryota; kingdom Metazoa; phylum Chordata; class Aves; order Piciformes; family Galbulidae; genus Galbula; species Galbula dea. Next base: position 360,453 of record VWZX01008142.1, read on the forward strand.
TACTCTTACTTTTTATCATACAGATTGTTTGATCTCTCCACCTATGTCAAGGTATTGGGGAAAGTTCTGAGTTTTTCAAAGCAATCGCTTTCAGGAGCTGTGCTTGTAAAAATAGTATTTCCAAAGTCCAACTGCCATGTTGGTTTTGGGGTATTTTTTACAGCATTGCATATGTCTGCAGTGATGACATTCTAGGTGATATATCTGCTTCCAGAGACTTCTTAAAATTTAGCCTTTTATGTGTCAACATTTCCATTGCCTCATGCAGCTCACGATGAGTCGTGCCATCGTATTAAGTTGGGGAGAACTGATCTGACATTTCTTTCAATATCTGGGGTGATTTTTACTTTAAGGCTAAGAAAGATGATTTCACTATTGGTAATGGGATTAAATAGTAGACCTTTTGTCTCTGACAGAAGAAATAGCTGAGTTATTCAGTAATCAGAGTACAGCAGAAAACGTAAAGTGAATGCTCTTACTTTGTCTTCATTGGCATGCACGGAAAGCCATGTTCAGCTACCTGACCTGTGGAGATAAATGAGCATAAAAAGAAGTGCTGTTAAGTACTGGCTGCATACCTGCAAACGAGTAATTTCTCATAGTTGTATCTCTGGTGGTTGTTTTGGGGTTTGTGGGGGGTTTTGGTTGTTTTTTGCTTTGTTTCGTGGGGGGTTTTTGTAGGTTGTTTGGGGTTTTTTGCTGTTAGGCTTCCTGCTGTTTATTGTATGATGAAATTTGATTGTGATATTTCAAAATCTGATGCCTTTATGCCTAATATGGTCTAAAACCTGGGGGGAATGGAAAAGTCTGAGCTCTAGATTGCTTTATATTTTGAGCCTATTTTGACAGTGTGAGCTGTTTGAAAATTCATTTGCTGGTTGTGCTCTGTAGGTGTTTTATTGAGTCCTGCTGCATTTGCAGTTAATTTGAGGAAGGTTGTTTCCACTGTTGGGGTAGCTTAGTATCAATGACCAGGTCAGATCAGCCCACCTCCCTGGGTCAGGGGCCCATTGGTAGTTGGTGGTATCAGATATTTCAAAGGAGAATTAGTATCTGTCTGCTCTGGGGCTTGTATATTAATATTTTTTTTAAAGACATTAGGTGGTGTAAGCGTGAGTTCAGTAAGGCTGTATAGGGAGCTGAGGAAAAATGATGTAATATTTCATAGAATCATAGAATGTCCCAGGTTGGAAGGGACCTTAAAGATCATCTAGTTCCTACCCACCTGCCACGGGCAGGGATGCCACCCACTAGACCAGGTCACACAGGGCCACATCCAGCCTGGCCTTGAACACCACCAGGGATGGGGCAGCCACAACCTCTCTGGGCAACCTGTTCCAGTGCTTCACCACCCTCTGGGTAAAGAACCTCCTTCTAATTTCTAGTCTAAATTTCCCCTCCTTCAGCTTATATCCATTCCCCTTTGTCCTGTTGCAATCTGACCAGCTGAAAAGTCTCTCATCTTCTATCTTGTAATCTCCCTTTAGGTATTGATAGGCTGCTATAATGTTCCCTCAAAGCCTTCTCTTTTCCAGGCTGAACAACCCCAACTCCCTCAGCCTATCTTTGTAGGGGAGGTGCTCCAGTCCTCTGATCATCTTTGTAGCTCTCCTCTGGACCCGCTCTAACAAGTCCACATCCTTTCTATGCTGAGGACCCCAGAACTGGATGCAGTACTCCACATGGGGCCTCATGAGGGCAGAATAGAGGGGCAGAATCACCTCCCTAGACCTGCTGGTCGTGCCTCTCCTGATGCAGCCCAAGATATAGTTGGCTTTCTGGGCTGCGAGTATACATTGCTGGCTCGTATCCAGCTTTTCATCTGTTATGACCCCCAAGTCCTCCTCTGCATGGCTGCTCTCAATGAGTTCCCCTCCAGCCTGTACTTATGTCTTGGATTGCCCCTACTCAGATGCAGGACATTACACTTGGACTTATTAAACTTCATCTGATTCTCACAGGCTTTTCAAGTTTGTCCAGGTCCCTCTGGATGGCATCCTCCCTTCTGGCATATCAACCACACCACTCAGCTTCGTGTCATCTGCAAACTTGCTGAGGGTGCACTTGATACCTCTGTCTAGGTTATTAATAAAGACGTTGAAGAGCACTGGTCCCAAGACAGAGCCCTGAGGGACACCACTCGTCACTGGCCTCCACCTAGACAAAGAACCATTGACCACAACTCTGTGGTTGCGTCCATCCAGCCAATTTCTGATCCACTGAGTAGTCCACCCATCAAATCTATCTGCAATTTTGAGATAAGGATGTCATGCAGAAGTGTATCGAAGGCCTTACAAAAGTCCAGGTAGATGACATTAGTTGGTCTTCCCTCATCAACTGTTGCAGTCACTCCATCATAGAAGGCCACCAGATTGGTCAGGCACAATTTGTTCTTAGTGAATCCATGTTGACTTCTTAGAATGACCTCTTTATCCTGCATGTGCCTTAACATCACTTCCATGACAATCTGCTCCATGATCTTCCGAGGCACAGAGATGAGGCTCACCAGCCTATAGTTCCCTGGGTCTTCCCTTTCTACCCTTTTAAAAATGGGTGTGATGTTACCCTTCCTCCAGTCTCTCGGGTCTTCACCTGACCTCCATGACTTGTCAAATATAATGGAGAGTGGTCCTGCAACTACATCAGCCAATTCCCTCAGGACCCTGGGATGTATGTCACCAGGGCCCACAGACTTGTTCTTATCAAATTTCAGTAGGGGATCCTGAACCTGCTCTTCAGTTACAGTGGGAGGTCCTTCACTTCCCCAGCACTCACCTGGGGCTACCAAATCTTCGTTGGTGCAGCAAGCTTGGCTGCCAGAAGAGACTGAAATGAAGAACTCGTTGAGTATCTCAGTCTCCTCCATGTCCTTTGTAACTAATTTTCCATCCTTGCTCATCAGAGGGGGAACACTCACCCTGACCTTCCTTTTCTGATTAAGGTACTTATAGAACCCTTTTTTATTATGTTTTGCATCCCTCGCCAAGTTCAGCTCCATCTGTGCCTTGGCCTTCCTGATCCCATTCCTACACTTCCCAACCATTTCCCTGTACTCTCCCTAGGCTAATTGTCCCTGCTTCCACTGCCTGTACATTTCCTTCTTGCACCACATCTTGAGAAGCATGTCCTTGCTCAGCCACACCAGTCTCCTTCCTGCCCTGCTTGATTTCTTGCACAGGAGAATGGAGAGCTCTTGCGCTCTGAGAAGAGTATGCTTAAAGAATTGCCAGCTGTGATGGGTTCCCGTGTCCCTAAGGACAGTTTCCCAGGGGACCTCACCCAGCAAGCCTCTGAGCAGCTGGAAGTTTGCTTTCTGAAATTTGAAGTCCAGACTTTGCTCTGTGCTATGCCTACATTTCTAGAGATTGTGAACTTGACTAGGGCATGGTCACTGCAGCCTAGACTTCCTCCAACCTTCACCTCTTTAATGAGATCTTCTGCATTGGTTAGCACCAGGTCTAGTAGTGCTTTATCTCTGTTTGGTTCATCTAGAACCTGTACCAGAAAGTTGTTATCCACAAACTCCAGGAGTTTCCTGGACTGCCTACAGCCTTCAAAGCAGCCAAGCTGGCAAAATATGGAGAGCACTTTGATTCAGACCATTGGCCAACTTCTGATGAATAGTGTTTTCTTACTCATCGAGGTAGAGTCCCTTGTGGGTAAGCATTGGAAAGCTGAACAGAAAGCCAGAAAATAAGCTGTTCCCCTTTCTTTCTAAAACCATTGTGCTATAAAAGAGAGGTCTTGAGAAAAGGCTGAACCAGTGGGCTGTGAGTTTTATGAAATGCTTGAGTTACAGCTCTTGTTTTGTACTTTTCTGAAGACAGAATAATTTTTCTTTTCTTTTCTTTTCTTCTTCCAGGTGAGGATGATGAAGATTCAAACCTGCTAATTCTCAGCTACCCACAGTACTGTCGATACCGTTCCATGTTAAAGCGCATTCAGGATAAGCCTTCTTCAATACTAACAGACCAGTTCGTTTTAGCCCTTGGAGGCATTGCAGTAACAAGCAAGAACCCCCAAATCTTCTACTGTCGGGATACATTCGATCATCCTACTCTAATAGAAAATGAAAGTATATGTGATGAGTTTGGTAAGTCATGTTACAGCTATTTTCTTTTTCTCACAAGTAAAGACATTTTGCTTCTTTTTAAGTGTCCACTGATTTCCAAGGGGAAGATAGGATTCCTTTGAAGTGAACTAATGCTATTTATGTTTGAAATGTTAAGTACCAAGTGCACTCTTTCCTCTGTGAGACGGACAGCTTCTAGCCAGTAGTGATATTAGTGTTGCAGCTTGAGTTTATCACAATCAAAGGTAATGTTACACAGGTAAGAGTGTAGGACAGTTCCTCAGTATGACTGAAAGGTTCCCTTGTCTGGATTGGGAATTTGCCTTAGAATCATAGAGTGGTCTACTTTAACTGTTCACCTACAGCCTTTGTCTGTCCAGGAGCTTTAAGAAAGCATGTTGGCTTTTCTTAAAGGCCTTGCTGGTGCAATGTGCTAACAAGTGAAAAATAGGAGAGATTCCCTGTGTTTCCCACTGCTGTTGCAGAGTGCTCATCAATGGGACATATTCTCCTAGGGCCCTGAACAAATGTGAGCTATAGCTGGTGTGTTTCTGGCCTTTCTGGAATGTGGGCTTTTTCAACAAGGGCTTTGCCACTGCTAGGAGCTTGATTTTGCACCTGCAGAGGCAAGTCTGAGAGGTGACCTCTTAATTCAGAGGGTGTAGAGTATATTCTGCAGCTCCAGAGGAGTATGCAGCCCCTTGCAGCTGGAGAAAGGGCTGCAATATTCAACTTCTGATAGCTGCCAGGTGATTTTACACTTTTGGAGGGTTTTTTTGTGTCAGATCACCCCAAGGGTAGCGGATGTGCAGCTGAATGTGTGGCAAAATGCATGTTGTGTGCACAGCAAGGGTAGCTCCAGTAATGGGTCCAGCATAATTTCTTTAGAAGTGTACCTTTGCTGTGAGAATTAAGTTTTATTACCCATATCACCAGATAGATGAGCACTGTGTGGCTGTTGCTAGCAGTCTGTTTGCATAGTGGTTGTATGCCTTTGCTCTATGAGACCCCTGCATCTCTGCAAGGAAGCCCTCGTGGCCCGTTAGAGAATTTCTGATTATGCATTTAACATATAGTAATGGGAGTTAGAAGGAAGGAGTTAAAAGATGCTGTGATGGGAGAATCTGTCTCTAGCACGCTGGCTTCAAGCTTGACACTCAGTCCAACCCTTGTTGCATTGGTAGAGAAACACCAACCCAGCCAGTGCCGTTGGGGCATTTTGTGGGATAGTGCAGGACTGCTGCTCTCCAGCTGCACCCATCAGCTCCCAACAGGCAGGAGAGATCCTTCCTCATGTGATGTCATCACTGGAGCACATTACTGCTATAAATAGTTCTAATTTTGTGATGTCAAGCTTTCGCAGGATGAGGCTCAAACTGTCGAGTCTGCTCACGTTCACACAAAACATTACAGGCTCTGAATGGACTATGAATAAAAGTGTTGGTTGCTCTTAGGGGGTGGGAGTGGTGAAAAAATGAATGAAATGCCCTGGAAGTTTGGTCCAATAACACAATAGTATCATGTTGGTTTTTATTTACTCTGAGCTTCAGCTCAGAATATAAAGTTCAGTTTTAATTGACTATCCTTTTTATATGGGAAAGGTTATTTTAGGCTTGAAGGCGTTTGATGAGTATACCATCTGCTTTCTGTGGAGTATTTTATTCAGGGTCATTCCTTGATTACAGGTTTGTGGAAATAGTTGGATCTATAATGTAAGTGTATCATGGAATATTAGTAATAAATGAATCAAAGAGTTGCGGAGTGATGCAGAAACTACGCTTAGTGAACCATAGCAAGTGCTTTGTTCGGTCTCTGAAAGCTAACTGTGCCATTCTCTTGACCTTTGTGAGGCAATTATCTCATTATCAAACCAGAGCCACAGAAATCTTAGCCATAGGAATTAATAAAGTGTATTTAAAATTTAGCTTAGTTTAAGAAGCAGATTTTTAAAAAAATGCCTCTAGAAGCAATGAAATGATACTCTTTGAAAAGTATTTCTTATGAAAATAATGATGTGGTAAAATTTGTAAGCCCTGCTGTGTTAGGGAAAAAAAATCCTGGACAATGTACAGTTCCGTTTTTGTGCTGCAAAATGTATGGTGTCAATTATTCTACCTTTGTTGAAGGCAACAGGCAAAGTGCTGGTTTGTCCTTTTCTTTACTGGCAGGACAATAAAATGTACAACACTTTGTTATACAAACAGTTTACATTGATATCATGTAGATTGATGTCACATGTGGAAAGTGATGACTGCTAAAGCTAAACAGAGGCAGGGTGGTACAGTAGATAAATGGATTACTCTAAGGCACTGGTATTTATCAATTAAATCTGAGGGGAGACCAGATTACAGAAATGTGACTAAAATTCTTAAAAGGTGTCTATAAGGAGATCCAGACACATTTAATTTGAAGAGCTTGGCAATTTCTTACCTTGCAAATGAAAGAAGTGTGCAGAAGGAGCAGGACAGGAATGCGTATTTCCCCATCACCTGTGGTTCTCCAGACTCTTAAAGCAAGTACGAAATTTGGGAAATACAGTCTACTGAAGTCTTTATGTGGGAAGTGCTGGCTTCTGATAGGAATGCTAGGTCTTCTTCAGGAATGTTGCTGTAGGGGAAGGTGTTATAAGCTCTCTGCACACGGGAGTACTGTATGACAGATACAGCATGTTGCAAGGGAGACACCAGAAACACCTTTACAAGGAGCCCTGTTCACTGCAGCGTGTAAGCTGTTGTCCTTGTTCAGCAGTTTTAATAGAAATAAATGTTTTTCCAGGAAATGTTCTCTCTACTTTTGTTATATATCTATAACAAAAACATTTCGTTCAGCTCCGACTTCTTCTCATAGTCCCCGCCTTCTTTCCCCATTCTGTAAGGCTTAACAAATATAAATAAAGCAGGAAATAAGGAAGAAAAAATAAGTTTTGTTGACAATAAATAATGGGGTTTTTTGATGTGGGACTTCAGAAGAGGTATGTAGATAATGTTTGTGAGCTCTCAGACATGGCTGGAAGAGATGCTTTGATGCAGTCCCATGTTGATGGCTTTTGTATTTCCATAGAGCTTCTGTAAGAGTTTGGCTGCGGTAAGCTTCAGTGTAGGCTACCACAGCCAGTACCTGCTAGCGATGCTGCAACTACCTGCCTCTGCTTCTGTCCTTTCTGTGCACTGCTGTATGGCACATGCCCAAATGGTTTGTCCAGGAATATTTAGGACTTGCAGAGTCCTTTTGTGATTCTCCTCTAACTTGGTTCAGCGTGCCACAATGTCCCATCAAAAAGGCCCACTGGAGAAGCGAGCTGCTGAGGAATTGGCTTGGCAACTGGAAAGCTCAAACTTTTGCATCTATTTCTTTGCAGCCAGGGAAGGTCTTGCTTTCTATTTACAGAGGAAGACTGCTGTGAGTGGGAAGCCTCCTGCTCCCATTCTTGCTGATATAACTACTGAGTAGTTAATCCAGCTGCCTTCGAACGTTCCTCTCCAGAATGCTAATAGTCTCAAAAGCTTCCTTCTGTTCAGAAGGCAGAAGATAGAAGCCATGCTTGGATGTCTTGACAGGCAAAGTTCATGGATATAACCACAGTCAGACTGTGTACCTCTTCCTCTCCTGAAGTAAGAGCGATTAGAGGTCCTCACTAGCATGATACAGTCCAGGTGGATAATGAAATGCTGGTGTTCCTGGCTAGGGAAAAGAAATCTGAGATTTTAAACCTGCAGAGGAGGCTGGAGTGGAATTGTCTGTGGTGGAACTGAAGCACAAAGGCTTGAACCCTGCCTGGTGGTGCCACCAGCCCATACAGGCTTGCAGGTAGCACTGAGTGAGGGCCATGGGAAAACCTTGGGTTGGGCTTGGGCAGCAGTGGCAATGTTGTCCCTGCAGTGGCCCTGTGGCCTGTGCCTGCCTGCCTGAGGGAGGACCGGTTAGACGCAGCAGGATGAGCAAACAGGATCAGTTCTTTTCATGGCATGTCATTTTAGTTCTCTGTGCAGACTAGAGTTCACCTACGCATTCCTTTATCTAACTGCTCCTATTAATTGGCATGTGGAAAAAAACAAAACCCTACTTCCTCATTCCCCTGCTCTCTTAAAATAAGAAATAAGATGTGCCAGCTGAACAATTCATTTCTCTTCAACTCGACATCACTGGTAAAGACATTTTTCAAAATCTTTTTCATTTATCAGCCTCTGGGGTTACTGTTACTGAACAACTTTTGTAAATGCATGTAATTCACTGGCATTTGCTGTGTGGTCATATATGCTTCAAGAGAGAAGGAATGAAAGAATAGGGATCCTAATAGTTTTCATAGGCTGAAGAGATCTAGCTAGAAGCAAATCTGCCTGTGCAGTGTCCACGAGGTATATCTGAGGGTCACTGGGCAGAAATCAGTACGCAGTTGTTGCTAGAGCAGCACATGTCCTCTGCATTTACTTGTCTGAAGAATGTGACTTGGCCTCCTACCAGCCTTGTGCCTGCTCCATCTCACGGAGTGACTTCTAGGGTGCATCAATGAGCATGGATCCATTTGCAGCCCAGTTGTGGGCTGCCCTGGCAAATGCATATGAGCCCCTGCAGCAAGGTGGAGCACAGATAGGGACATGGTTTAGTGGTGGGCATGGTAGCGTTGGGTGGACAGTTGTACTTGATGATCTCAGAGGTCTTTTCCAACCATAATGGTTCTGTGATGTCTGTCAGCATGACATCCAGTGTCTCCGGGTCTGGGGACTTGCAGCGCAGCAGGAACAGAAACAGCTTAGAAGCAGGAGGGTCAGGTACTTGGGTGGTAGTGGATTTCTGCAGCTCCATAAGCTTCACTAGGTGAAAATCTCTCATAGAGGGACTTGTCATGGTGCTTTGCTAGATAAATACTGTAAAATATTCCCTCTAAAGATGAACCAGAAGGCTTTCTTTCATTTTGTGAACATGAGTTTGCTTTTTCTATAAACAGGAGTGTGAGAGAAAACTGAGTACCTTATTTCTTGTGATTTTTAAAATATATTTGGTAAATTCTAAGTAATTCTGGGTGATTTTTGTAGCATGCTGGGTCCAATATGCCATTAAACAAGCTGCTTGGTCCCTGGGATACTATAAACACTTGTCCACCCCAAAAGAAGGGTAAAAGTTCTATTTTTAATAAAATATTTCATACCAAAAAGTGAGAGAACTACATCCTGCTGTGGTATTAATATAATTTTTTTTTTCCTGAAATGTCTTCATTTTACCATGACATGAAGAATGCAGAGGAAGACTGCTCACTGGAAAAAATTATGTATAAAGGGCATTGTAGTCCCCACTTCTCCCTCTCCCCTTCCACCCCCAAAAAACTTAATGATATATTGCTTGCACTGAGAAGAATCACCTGTGTTGAAAACAACCCCATAACCTTCAACACCTTGGGTTCCCCTGTAAAACAATGCAGAAAGCAGATTCCCTCACTTCCAGGGCTGGCAGGGAGTGCGTAGGGATGAGGGATGACTTACCTGTCCTCCTAGCTGCTGGGGTTTCTGAGCCAGCAATTTCAGAAGGACTTACCTCCTGTCTCGTCACTGACCATAGAAACCATGGCAGGACAACACTATGAAGAAGGAAATTTTTATGGATAGGTCAGGTGCCAGAAAAAAATGTGTAGGATGAAAGCTGATGACTTCAGGGTTATAGATTGGTACCATTAGTCCTGGTATAGCTGAAATTTGGTCTTTGCTTTTTTTACATGTCTCAGTTTACAGACATTAGTGACTCACAGATAAAATCAGTTGTTTAGGGGAAAAACATAACAAACCAAAATTTTGGCAGGGAATGAGACTTAGCAGAAAAAAAAAAAAAAGGAAGAAAGAATGTTTCCAGTCTAAGTGAAATACAGTTTTCCTGTTGGTGACTTTCTTTGTGTGAGTCAAAATCAACTTTTCTTTTTAAACCAGCTCTAGTACAAAGATTGTATTTAGGCCTGGCAGGGTGGTTTTTAATGTTTTTCAGCTGATGTGAAGTATCAGCATTATTGCTATTGGCTGTTTTGGGTACCTGCAGGATAATTTATATCAGTGTAATTCAGAAAATACTTAAGTTTCCAGGTAGATGCTTCAGGCTTCTTTGTTTTAACACAAATGTGATGTCAGAGTGGGGCTGGTGTTAGTGCTCCTCTGCTCAGACTAGAACGTTTAAGCATTTAGAAATGCGGTAGGAAGAGCATGGAGGCTTTTGTTAGAATGGCTACTGGGATCTCCTTAGATGGAGCTTTATGGTGGCATCTCCAACAGTCTGAAAAATATGCAAATCTTTTCCAAGGTCCTGGACAGGGTAGCTCAGTTAAATATTTCAAATTTTAACTCTCTCAAAACAAAAACAGGACATAGCTGGAGGGGAAGTAATGATTAATGCATAATAGTGCTATATACAATATAGATAAATGTACATTTCCTCTCCCCTCCCACCCCACCTCTGCAAACATAAGCTTTGAGCTTGAAAAAACAAATCTGGAAATGTTCTGGATTCTGGTCAGACTTCTTTGTTATTTTGTTAATTCAACTGTAGAGTAAGATATTAACAGTCCCCAGATGTTGTTTATAATGATTGATTTTTCAGTTGTGAAAAAATACTTGCAGTTTAAACAATTGATATTTTCTAGTGTGCTCTGCAGCATTTGAATAAAATGGCTGAAGGCAGAGCTGTTTATGTGCCCAACATAATTGCTTCTGGTAAGTGATTTCTTCATTCTTAACATTTTTAGCTCTAATTGCTTTTTCCCCATACATCTAAAAATAAATATTTGCAAGTTTTGCATTCTGTCACTCATTGAAATGCATAAAATATTTGTATACTCCAAGCAAAAAGGCACTGATAAGGGGTTACATTCTGTCTCACTTAGTGGCGTAAATCCAAAATAACTCGATCCACTCCAGTGGCTGTTACTCAAGATTTTCACCAGTTAACGAAGCACAGAATTTCACCCAATGTTAACAGCAAGCTGTTAAGTGAACATAAGTAATGTGTGGTAAAGGAAGATAAAATACCTTCCTGCCTGCAAGAACTTCAATAGAAACATGCTGTTAGCTTCTACTTTTTTTTTTTTTCCCCACATTTTGACTAGCAACCATAGCTGTAACTGGCATAAATATTAAGGTAGATTGTTTTTCACTTTATAATCAAAGCTGCTTTATAGAGAACTCTGATTTTTCGTGAGGTTGTGTGCTCCCACTGTCCTAAGGAAGGCAGCAGATGCTGAGTGGAGGGGCAAGTGCTGCCTGAAAAGCCACTTCTGCCCATTTCCTCCCGCCCCTTGGCATCACTTCTCAGCCAGGGCTAGTGGTGGCACTATCCTGTGTAGAGTAGCAGGGTAGCTGCCCAAGAAGCCTACAGCAGTCATTCAGAACCTCTGCGAGAACACAGCTCCCATGGTGAGGGTGCTGGGGAAACTGGGATGTTTCTTCAGGTGCTCTTGGGTAGCAACTGGGGAGAGAGAAGGGCTCACACTGTGAGCCAGTGGTGCCACAGTGACTGCACGTGGCTGCTCAAGGAAGCATCAGGGCTGTGAACCGTGGGGTGGTCAGTACAGCTTCCGTGCTGGGACAGCCTGGGCTTTGGGGCTCTCAGAGAACAGAAGGTGAGATACCCTCCCTTCTGTCCACACTCTTGGCAGGGACGGGAGCCTGAGTGTGCCCGCTTCCAGTCTGGCACTTTCAACTTCTCCTTTTCAGTTTTAACTAAGTAAAAAATATGGGTATTAGGAAATTTTCTTCACTGAAAGAGTTGTTAGGCATTGGAACAGGCTGCCCAGAGAAGTGGTGGAGTCACCATTCCTGGAGGTGTTTAAAAGGCATATAGTTGTGTTATGTAGTGACATGGTTTAGTGGCATTGGTGATAGGTTGATGGCTGGATTTGATGATCTTAGAGGTCTCTTCCAACCTTTATGATTCTGTGTGTTGGTGTTGTGGGGTTTACATGTTTTGATTAGCTAAAGTTTGGCAGAGAATTGGTGTGTAGTTCCAGCAAACAAAGGGTTAGCAAGTGAGCTGTTCCTCTGTGCCCGATAAATGTAACTTATCACATGGGCTTTGTCATCTATTACACACGAGTCTGTTTTATTGGTGTCCATTCACTAAGTGATTGTAGATATAAATGACTAGTTCCTCCTATATAGGATTTCCACTCAATGGCTAGTTTTATGATTCAGCTATCAAAATCACTTTTTGTCATTATACCAAAAAATAAGCCACGCCGCATTCTTCATGAGTGTGAACCATGTCCATCATACGTGTACTCATTTCTGGAGATGTTGGGGTTTTTTGCAGTATGCCTTCATAAGAGCATTCTAGTTTGACTGTTCCCCTGGTTTTGGTGCCTCCCTTGGACTACCAGGCGTGCCCAGACTCTTGAGCTTTGTCTCAGGAGAGCTTTAGGTCCACCAGTGTCCCAGACCTTGTGAGTGGCATCCCCGAGGTGTCAGGGCTCAGCAGCGGCTGGGAGCAGGGAACACCTTTGCAGCCAGGGAAGGACCCCCATTCTTGCTCCCATACGATGGAAAAGAGAAGTGGTTTGTGTCAGAATGCAGTTACATTCGTCTGATTAAACCCACTCAAAAAAGACAGCGTTGTAATATTTTCCAATGACTGTTTATCATGAATTACGTCAGCCTTAGTTTAAATTGCTATTATTTCTTCTTAATGCTTCTTGGTGCCTGCATAATTTACAGCATTGGCAGCCGCGGGACTATGAAATAACCTTCACAGCCACCATACAATAGTAAAGAACATGAAGTTTTTGTTGTTAATTATTATGGGACTCCTTTAACTTTTTTTTACAAAGTGGCATAAAATATTGTTGAGGTATTTATGGTTAAAGCTACTTTTACGTGGATCTATTTTGCTTCTGGCTAGTTCTTAACTAAAGCAGTCATTTGTGGTTATTATGCCTTGGGAGATATTATGTCAGAACTGGTTTAAGAGTATTATTATGTATCACATGTCATATATTACATGTCAGCACTTGAGGCTGTCTTTCAATAAAAACAAATGTAATTTTAGTTAATGGTGTTTTAGGTACAGGCCATTTGTAAACTTACCTGAGTTCATTTGAAGGTATACTAAAAAGCTTTGTTCTCCTAGAGTGCACTTGAGTAATTTCATTTTGACTTTGGATAGAATTTCCAAAATATTTATGATTATTTCAATCAGAGGGTGCTGCCTCTAAAAAGCAAATAGTTTCCCAATACCGAGGTTAATGTACACATTTTAAGGAGCTGTAACTGTTACTCATTACTTTGTTTACTTTTCCCCCCTTCAGAGCTCACGCTTCCCAGGTTCCCTACTGGTCAGGCTGATAGTAGTATCCCAGGCAACTAAGCCACCTAATGATGATACTTTACTGTGCTGCTTAAATGAATTAGCTTATACCTTCTAGATAATCTGTGGGTGAAGGGGGATGTAAATTAAAGGTTGCAGGCAACTTTTAGGTTGACATGAAGTTTCAATTCAAATCTGGAAAAGGCAAACTTACAGAAAGCAAACTTCATATTAGTATGTCATTCCCCCCTTCGTTCCAAATACTATGCATATTTTCCAGTACTTACTTATTTAAAGCAAGAAATGAAGCATATAGGGTGTGCCAGAAAGTTTACAAAGAATGAAAACACATAAATGACTCATGTGAATTTTTTCTGATTTGTTTTTTAACGTGTGATTAGTTAATTACTGCTAGGCGGGGGGGGGGGAAGCATGATTTCTCTCCCCTTCACAATCTTATGTTTGAGCACCACAAAAATGATCAAAGCCTCTGTTTGTCTCTGGTTACATTTTCCTCCATGGGACTACTGGTTTTGGTGACTCTGCTGGAGGGAACAGGAATCCTGCTGGGCCAAAAAATCAGTCTCTATCCTCCCACAAATGCTCAGGCTGAAGAGGTGAAGATAGATGCAAACATGAAATTAAAAAAGCAAGCAAAGAGCAGGGTGAGCATTTCATGTGTTGCTAAGTTGGAATTTAATAAGAGGAACATAAAATGGAGCTAAACTTGCCTGGATGCCGTGAGATTTTTTAATATTAGGCAGCATGCTTGATTTCCCTGGAAATGAGTGAGCAATCTGAATTTAGAGTTGTTTGGAGGGGGAGGGGGCGGTTCGTTCCCTTTTTTAATCAAAGGCATTTCACAAGGCAGTTGCCAGTGAAAGGGGAATCTATCATTACGTAAGAATGTAGCAAACTTTTTGGTTTAATGAATGAATATTAGGTATTTCAGGAGCAGATAAAAGATGGTAAAAGAGGGAGACAGAGCTGATGTCTTGGAGATTTTAATAAAGATTGAAGTTAGTAGTGAAAAGGTCAAAGTGTCATTTGTTGAGCCCCTGCTTCTGGCATGGTTTCAAAGCTCGTAGTGCTGACTGAGGGGCTGTGATGTGTGTTAATGAACAGTTGTGGCACTTAACTGAGATCATGGGTTGGTCACATGAATATATATAAAAGATATGAGTGAAGATTTTGTTTCTTCTTTTTTTTTCGGTGCAGTTTGGCTGTTGGAAGGACTAAACAATTAAAATAAATGTTTGAAATGTTTGAACACCACATTCAGTCTCCTAGTCTGTAAGGAAAATGAGCTATGAATAATAGAATACTGCTCTAGTTAAATATAGTTGTTCAGAATTGTTTTTAGCTACAGATGTTATGCCATTTTAGAAACTTAGACTAAATAATGTCAGATCTTGTTTGCTTTTTTAGTATGTTATTCATTTATTGGGAAATTCAAAATTTAAAGCAGCTGGGAAAGGGTTTGGTATTCACTGAGTAATCTTTAAAATGTGTACATTTCAGACTTACTCTTATAGAGCTGTTTAGAAATGACTGAATTGTATATTATAGTTCTAAAGTTCTGTAAACATGCTCTACCATGTAGATGACAAGGAAACATAAAATGGGAAAATGAGATAATTCTGGGCCCAAAATTTATGTATTACAGACTTGATAAAACAGCAAATGGCCTCCTCAGTTTAAATAATTTGTAACTTTCCAGGAAGATGCATGGGTGTTATGAACAGTATGTCTAAAATAGCAGCAGAAAAATAGTGTTCATTCTCCTTTAATTCTCCCTTTGATGTTTATGTCAAAATGAAGGAGTTAATTTATCTAAGAGTTTCACTGCGTGAGTTGGACTGTACAAAACCAATCATGTAGAAATAATAGACTACCATTGGAAGTGCTGTACTATTGCAGTTTTAATAGCTCTTCAGTTCTGCTCAACAATTAGTCCATACATTTTATAGCTGTGTCTTTAAGAAACTGGCACACTCAGCAAAATCACAGTAATTGGGAGATGATGCAATGTGGAGTGAAATCAGAGGAAGAAAATTAATTGAAAAATAGTGTTTTGTTCGGGTTTGGGTTTGTTTTCTTTTAAAATTCTAAACACTGCAGCAGTAATTACGGGGCGGTGAGACTTCTGCAGAATTTAAACTTCATGTGGCTGGGGCTTTCTGAATTTGTTTTTAAATGAAATTGCAAGAGAGGCAAAACAGGGCATCCTTACTATAGTTTTCTTTCTCTCTGAAATCAAGTAAGGGCATTAAGGGTGATCCAGAGGAGGGTTTTGCACACTGTTGGCACTTGTGTGTCTTAATAAACCTGATCAGATCGTGGACAACATGTGAATTACTTTATCATTTACGCAAACAGCTAAAGAGACCTCAGCAATCCCTTTTTGCTTGTGTCCACTGGAGAAGTTACAAATGTCTAGGGTGTGAACATGCATCTTCCAAGGAATAGCCAGTGGATGCTGGTAGTTTCTTTGTAGTACCTTGGGTTTTACATGTAAGTACTGAATATGATTACGTACTATGAAGGCAGATTAGTGTTAAAGTCTTTTAGTGATCAGACAAACATTTCCGTGTGCGTCAGGGCTGATGTGTTGGTCTTAATACCATAAATTACTCGAGGGTAGTGATAGATAACCAGTTGACTAGAGTAGGAGAGCAAACCAGGTTCTTAGATGCATAATCAGGGTAATAGTAAGAAGACATAGAGAGGTGTTACTACTGCTGCATATAACTCTAGTGGAAATCATTATCAAAACCCCTAAGTGCTAACATTTTGCTATGTCAGGCAGATGATGATGGCTTTCTGCAAAAAGGGTGATACAATTTCATGGGATAACTGCACTGCTAATACTCAAATGTATTTTTCTGAACTATGGGCTGCAGAGACACGTGGAAGAGTTTCTTAGAGAGATTCTTCCTCACTTTCATCTTTGTGCCTGATTCTGATGCCCATGATTTGCACATTCTATTGAAATACTGGGCAGGCTTAAGGAAGGGCCTCAAACCCCCTACTATTTATGTCACAGCAAACTTGTCTTCAAGTGAAAGACCACGAAATGTCAATCCATTTAGTTCATGGAGGAAAAGACTAAGAAGGGACCTGATCACAATCTGTTAGTATGTCCACGAGGAGAAGACCTATGATGGTAGAGGCCTCTCTAATTTGGCAGACAGACACATAGCAGGACCTCATGCTTCAAAAGTGGAAGCAGATAAATTAATGCTGAAACTAAGGCACAATTATCTAGCAGCAAGGGGTAATTAACTATGGGAACAACTTGGATAGGAATGACATAGATTATTTATTACTTGAATCTTTTAAATCAAGACTGCTTTCCAAAAGACATGATCTTTTCTCAAGGAAGACGTACTGTCTTCATCCAGTGGTCGCTCTGACTTTGTATAAGTAGTATTTGCAGAAAGTAAACAAGGCTCTAATATCCTACCAATTCCTTCTGGCCTTAAAAACTGTTACTGCATTAATATAGGTAATTTATAGCATCTGGGCTAGTAAAGGCTAGATTGTGATATTATACAATAGAACAAACCATCTTGAAATTTGCTAAACTCTTCAATAGACAAGGCAGAGCTTTGCATCTGCTTTGTGGACCAGAGGCTGAGGAACAGGTTACAGAGGAAGCTGGTGCGTTAGGAATGAAACAGCGTTTACCAGTCCACCCTCAGTGGCTGTTGATACCCCATGTCTGCATTCTTCCTGTATTATTCTCCTTACCAGTTTCCATTCACAATGAGCAGTTGCCTGTCTCGGAGCACTGACTGGGGAGCATGCATCTCTGCTCTGGTCCCTTGCCTGTTCTCTCTTGGGGAGATCAGCTGAGGAAGAATTATATCTGGTACACTTCTACGAAGGGCTGCTGCCTCAGTTGGAAGTATGGAAAATGTAACTCACTAGCATCTCATTTACATGTGCAGCAGCGCACTGCCAGATCGTCGACCGACTTACTGTACTGACTTCATGAGTCTTCCCTCATCCTTCACAGGCATCTCCAGGCACCTTACTTTTTTTGCGTAATAGCTTTAAAAGGCAAGTTCATTAAAAAGCAGGTGTTAGCAGCAAGTGAGTAATAGAACAGGAGGAATTTATTTGAAATCCCAACAGTTTCTGCCCCCAGCAAGGGTAAGAGAATATGTGGAAAAGCTAATAGTCATCATCCTGCGAACATGGGTGACATTGGCAGACACTACTGCCGCTTCAACAGAGAGGTACTGTGCAACCTTCCAGCTCTGTCGTCACCCTCCTATGTTTCAGTCTGGATTTGCAACTGTAGTAGAAGTTAAACTCTCAGTGAAAACAGCTCTTTGCTGTGGGGTGGCATGTTTACTTTAAGTAGGTGTTGATGATTCTACTTCTCACTTTGATGATTAAATAAGTCATTTCATCTTCATCATAAAGTCTTGCAGACCTCTGCTGAACTTTGCTGAGATGAGACTGTGTCCCCTTACATACTTTCACAGAGATAGAGCACAAGTTTGAAAAATGGAAAAAATTATTCCTAGGGTCTTTAGCAGCTCTTAGCTCAGGATACCATGTTCAAAATTAACAGTATAGTTGCCCTCATTCAGTTAAGGCATACTCATTTTGCAACAAACCATAATCATTTGACTGATTTGCAAAAAAAAATGATGGTCCTTCAGGGTTGGGGTTTTTTTGGTGTTGGTTGTTTTGAAAGGCAACCTGTAATTAAGATTAATATCTGTACATTGTGAATGTTTAGTTATGGTAGAGGTGGGTTTGTTATAAAACAAAGCAAACAAAAAAAAAATCACAGACAAAAAATTACCTAGCTGCAAATCCTTACAGTTGTTTAATTTAGAAGTTTAAGTCAATTTATGGAAGTCTGTGTTTACTGTCTTTAGAGCTTAATCATGACATTGGAATGTATTTTGGAAAAAAAGACCCTATAAAATGAAATCCACATTTACGGGTAAGGCACACAGAGCACTTAGGATCAGCAGTGAGACTACAGCATCTCTTTGAAGTGTAGCAAAGAGGAGTACTTGCCAGTGCCATGTTGGGTTTAGGAAGCAGTGAATTGATACACTTGGTAAGTTCTAACACTGTAACAGCAGCTGGATCCAACACCATTAATTTCATGAAAATGTGGACCGTGTTATCCCAATGGCAGCAATCAGAAGATAAAACTAGATCTGAAGCACTTCATTTAAAATAAAACTTTATAATAAAGTCAGGTCTTCTAAAATGCTTCTTTTGTGCAGCACTGCATGTGAGTAATCTCAGTGAGTCATCTAGCCTCTGACATACTGCAGCCATCAACATTCCCAGCCACGAGTGTTGCCCTTGATAAAGGAAATATCCTATTTTTGTTACGCCAATGTCCTCAGTTTTAAAGAATTTTCCTCTTTTAAAGTGCTCAGACAATTAATGCCTCATGCATGTATTCAACAATAGTTGCCTAGCAACCATCAGAAATATTCAGGAGAGCAAAGGAAGCGGAGATGAATGAGCAGAAACATCAGCTCCCATTTCAGGTGAGCTGGAGAAGATGTCAGGGCTCTGCAAGCTGTTTGGATCTAAGCATGAATATCCATGAAAATTGGAGAATCCCAAAGTAGCAAATACAAGCTCCAACTTGCACGTCAGTCACATGCAGAGAGGGGAGCCAAGTCCTGCAGCCAGAATCAGTTGCAGGAGGTTGCAGTTGGTTGGGCTTTTTAGTTTCAGAAGCCTAGACCAAAACAATGTAACAATGGTTGAAATAAATTATAGAAAGTCAACAAACACTCCTTAATGGCTGAGGAAATTTTTGCCACCTTGTGTTGTATCCCATCTGCAGCTAGAGAATGGGATATGTTCCCATTTCCTTTGGTGGTGGTTTTCAGGTATGGGTCGAAGTGCCAGGCAAACCCCTTGCATGGGGCTCAGCTCCAGCCCTTCTCTTGCTTTACCACATGGTTCCCGCTTCTTCTCGTTTTGGATTTTAATTCTGGAATAACCTTTACCTCACAAGAGGCTTTCTCGTGCTTCTGAGTTAACTCCCTGATGTCTTTTTTAGCACTGGAAGATCCCCCTGTACCACTATATGTCTGTATGGTCTTTTTTTCCTTTTTTTTCTCCCAGAAAGTTTGATGTGAAATGCTTGGTCTAAGTTGTAAGAGCTGAACTTCATTATACTGAGTTGACATACTCTTGGGGACAGCAATGCTAGTGTGGCCATGTTCTGCACCCATCCCTTTTTCTGCATGAGGTTTGGTGCTGCTCCACAGTCTCCCTGGTGGTTGTACCGTGAGAGCAGCTCAGGGTGCTCAGGACTCAGTGCTTAACATGCTGAAACATGGGAGCACAGGGCCCTGGGACACATAATGTAGTGGGCTGTACTTTAATGTCAAAACCATTTGAGACAAAAGAGTTTTGATCTGTGGAAGTATTTTCAGTTGGTTCCTTTTCATTAGACATGTTAAAATTAAAGAGCCTGATAGTTGCCCATTGGTGTTGCTCAGAACTTTTTTGTTTGCTTGCCCCAATTTGAAGAAAATGGTGAAATTCTGAGATTTCCTGTTGGATAGAAAAATCAGATTTGTGACCATCTCTAGTTCAAAGGTAAAGAGCAAGATTATGATCTCCTTTCCAGTCAGGTAAATCCAAAGGAGTCAATTACTTTAGATTGGCAGTGTTGGGATTTAGATCAGAATCTCGCATTAAAGCTTTTGGGGTTTTCTCCTACACCCATTGAGTTTAGTGTCACTTGACTGCGACTCTTTGCTTTTGGTATGTGGTGGTGGTATTTGCATGTGGAAGTGCCTCAGGGGTCCACATAAAACATTGGTTCACTAGCTTTAGTGGAGTTTTTTAGATTAGATGTTAAAATGGTGAAATCAAAATATGTAGGGGTGGTTCGGATGTAGCAGAGAAACAATGGTAATCACAATAATGTGATTTTTGATGTTGATATCTCATGACTGAGAGCTGAAAAAAATCCCTTGTGTATCTTGGAGGTCTGAGGCTTTTACTCTTTCTGATTGTAAAAGGCATTTATTTCTGGCTTTGATGGTTGATGAGATGCCAAACTTAAAATATGCCATGATCCTATAGTCTGGTAGTGCTTTCTGGCACTGGTCAGTGACTAAATATAGCCAGTTTTGAACTGCTGTGATAAACCTGGAAATAATGTTCAGTAGAAAATTCTCAGACAATTCCATAGACAAATGTGGAATATTAAATGACTTTTCTGGATCGCATGTGGTTGGTACTGTCTATACTTTTGTGCCCTGTCTCTCTTATCCCCACGTTTTCCAACTGCTATCCTACAAATGTTTTGTGGTACAGATAAATCTTAACTGAAGTATCTCAGTGGTTCATGTTGGTTCATGCTAAAGCAACAAATAACATAAAGGGGTTTTAAACCCCAGCTATTTCACGCATTCCTTTTGGCTTTGTAAACCGTTTTGCCTTGTTTTTAACGGAAAGAAGGTGTATTTTTTAAAAAAAGTAAAAAAAAATACACATTACCCAAAATCACTGATTGTCTTCAAACAAATGTAGTCCAGGAACATGCAGATTCTTGCACTGTATTATGGGATTAGTGGTATTCATCTGTCATGTATAATGTGAAGGTGATACTCAGAGGAAGAAAATAGCTTTTTGGAAAGGATTTTTTTCTTTTGTTTTGGTTTTGAGTGATACAGTCACATTTGTTTTCATTCCTTTGTTGTTGTTTTTTTTCCTTTTTAAACTCATATATACTTTTACCAGGCTATGTTTAATTTCAAGATGGTGTCTTTGCTAGAAAGATAATCAAATGTAATGTCTTCCACAACCTCTTCATATGCATGACTGCATAAAGCTTGTGTAACAGTTTATTATTATAAAATTAGTATAGCATAGCATAGAGCAAACTGGGCCCCTGGCCAGATGAACTAGACAATGAATAGTTATATAAGGTTTTGAAGCACATGTATTAGAACACAAGCGCCCTGTATTTTCTTCTCAATTGTCTGCTGTTTGTTAATGTTTCCCTTTCAACGTGATTGCATCTCAATTTAATAGCACTTGCCATTTCAGGGTTTACTGTGCCAGCGCTCACATAGTTACATCCCCTCTGTGCAGCAAAGCCTGCATGTATATTAAAACTGAGCTAGGCATGGTTAGCTAATGGGTACTTCGAGAGATATGCACTTATAGAATTAAGTGATGTATGTAATTGTTAATTTTGTGTTAACAAGTATGAAAAATGTGTTTCACCAATAATTGCAATGCTCCGTTCTGTGCAAAGTTTGACATTTCAATTCTTGCTGAACAGTTTCCTACCTCTGCTCTGTGTTTTCATGGCAGGGTATTATTTTGCAATCAAGATAAAAGCATTATTTATTTAAGTTCTAAAATATTACATTACTGGAAGTTTGAAGCTGTGGATCGATCTCCTGTTTCATAAAAGCATTTCATTGATTTTATTTTTTTTTTTAATTGGTCTTTGAATTTAAACTTAAGTTCCACATTATGGATTGTATATGATTCCAGAAGCAGAGGGATGTTTTAGTGGAGACTTGATGCTGTTTTAAAGGCAAAGATGTACCTGTCACAGAACTGTGGGAAAGGCTCGTGTTTGGCATATGCATCTTTGGGACTGTCAGATCCCAGCCTGATGCATTTTTGGCACAGGGAGCCCATTGACTTGGGCTGTGGGAAACCTACATTCAGCACTATTGGTCCTTGTGTCTTTTTCTGTGCCTCCAAAGGAGCTTCTGTTAGAGACTTCACATCTTTGGGAGTCAAATAACAACTTCTCCATGCTTTCAGTGGTACTCTTTCCATACTGAGGGGGTACTCAGTAGCCTCTGACTGCAGTAGCCCAGGTGTCACCCAGTGGAAGAGTGACACTTGCAGCTGGCTTTGTGGTGCTGGATTTATTTGCTTTCTGTGTGTAATTCAGACAGCCCAGAAGTCTGTCTTCTCCCATTCCCCATTGCTTCAGTCCTTCTGTTCCTCAGTTTCTCGTGCCAGGCACTTGCCTTTTGCCCCTCTTTCGACGCATAGTCCCATCCCCATCCTGGTCCTTCTTTGTTAGTCCATGATAAAGCCATTTCTCTCGTGGCGGCCCTTGGTCATTCACTTGTGCAATTGTAGATGTGAGACCAAAGACTTACCTATTATTCTCTCTTGTTGAGAATAAATTAATTCTTCCATTCCTAGTGGGCCTAACTATGAAATTGCATAGAGCAAGGCTCACATTTTTCTTCCAGCTAACAGGGACTTCATTTACACATTGTGTCATCTCATCTGTGGAGCCTGACCTCGTGCAGACATACTGGTTGCCAACCAGCGAGGGAGGACAATTGAGAAGGGGGGACCACCACCGTTCCCTATCGAGGTCATAAATGGCTGTAGCTAGGATTTTACTTCCCTGTAAAGTAATATTTTCTCATTTGCCAGTGAAGATACAAGGCAGAGTAGGAGGAGCATAATAGGCTCAAAACACAGTAAAAATAGCAAAGGAAACAAACAGTTTATGCCTAATTTGAAACCAACTGATCTCCATGGTGATTGCAACAAATCTGTGCTATGTTTTACTGTTTAATGAAGGGGAAGGTTAGAAATAGGAGTTCACCTGCCATGCTAGACCATTTGAATGAACAGAGGAATAAGAGGGTTGGTACCTTCCCGACCATTGAATGTCTTTGTGGAAGTGCCGAAGGAAATTTGGGGAATAACCTCATTGAAAGTCCAGAGAATTTGAGTGACTTCCTTTCTCATGCATCTTCAGAATAATCAGCCTTCATAAATTTCCTGGAATTTTTGTTCTCAACAATGCTGTTCTGTGCAAGAAGAGTCCATAGCACTGTGGCTTCAGACAAAAATAGCATAGTAAAGACCTTCAGAAATTGGGCAGTAAGCTTAAAACCTTAGATAAATACTAGGACTGCTATACTTGCCACATTAAATCACAGGACTATAATTCCCCCAAAACTCTTGACTGGCATTGTTTCAGAGTAATTCCTTATGTGAAATACAAGCCTGAGATAAAATTTCATCCTTAATTTACGGATATTTGAGATGGAGGGAGAAGGGAGTGCATTAATCCTTGCTAAAGAAGAAATTCCTGTTCATGGTAGTCTGAAATACTGTCATGTGATGAGTCAGAAAGTTTTTATTGTTCACATCTTCAGAGGTCAGGGCTATTGAGTTTTGGCATGCAGACTGAGCAGATAGCATTTGCAAATCAACACATCTCCTTTTGCTGAGGCCATAGGCATGGAGAGTTTCTTATTTGCAGTAGGTGTATGTGAGTTTCTTTTTTTAAAATATGAATTTTAGAGGGGAAAAATCATACTTTTGAAATCCTTAGTCATAATAAAAAGATCTCCAGAGGTAGCTGATGAAGACGTTGAGTGTACATTACACGGCATCAAGATTTAATGTTTCTTGAATAAATATTGACCAACTTGACCTTTGCTTTTCTTCAGTCAATATTTATCTATTGGGACAATGAATCTTCATATTCACCTTAGCTGAAGTCCAAGTCTACTTAATAATGTATTTGGAAATCCGGGAAAGGTGCTAATTTAGCTTAATGCTACTTTTATCTGTTTAAAATAGGATACACAGAAGGTTTGGCCACTCATGTCACTTTGTCAGATTTCCAAAACAAAGCAGTGTCAGGTCATGGCCTGTGGGGAGGCTTCTAGGAAAAACCTAGATCCAGCAGCAGGCAGAGAGGGTGAATCTGGGAGTGGAGCGATCCCTTTATTGGAAATAAGGATGAGGATTCCAGTACAATATGAAGGCCCTTCCAGATGCCGTCAGGAGGAGGGGACTGACCAGCATTAGTCAATAAAATTCTTGCTATTTCATGAGGCAGATAAAAGTTTTTGAGCTTTCCGAAGCTCCCATAGTCTTCCAGCAGCCTAATCCCACAGAGCACAAGATCAGGTATTGTGCAGCACTGAAGAAAGGCACAGCCCAAAAGACCAGTCTGCAGGAAAGGAGAACAGTGGCTTGCCAGGGATCCCACCATTCCCTGAGATATGGGTCTGGGAGCAGGTGAACCCCAACACAGGTCTGATGCCAGGCTCAGTGGCCAATTGTGTCTCCGTTACAGTGGCGTTTTACAGGTCAGTATTAAAGTTATTCACCAGCCCCTGCTTCCCACTGGTGAGCTTGTTATGTCCCCTGGGCTAGGGAGCCAGGCTTGGAAACCCTGCAAGCTTCCTGTGACTTGAGAGCCAGGGTTTTGTAGCTAGGAGTATAGAGCAAATAGCGTAGCCTTGACCAAGCCCCGTCAAATGGGACTGTAATACCCTCTCTATTATGTCAGAAGCAGTTTCAGTATTTCAGGGCCCTGCCTTAGGCTGAAGCTGAAAGAGAGCCTCCCCCTGAAAAGTGGGAATGCTGGGGCAGCACCTGCAGCTGGAGCCAGTGGGTGAGGGTTCCTGGACAGGGGGTCCAGGCACCTCCCTGTTGCCTCCCTGCCCAACTGCTCTGTCTCTTCTGTTCACAGTATCCCACAGCATTGCTGGGTGCTGGGAGCAAAAGCCTCCAGTCACCAACAAAGGGCAACACTCTGGGGTAGACAGTGCAATGATTGCAGTTGTGAGCTGCGCTGTGAGAGCAAGAGCATCCGGAGCGTGCTCTTCAGGCAGTGGGAAAAGGCAGTGCCTTACAAATACCTGTGTATGCAAATCAAATCATTTGTCTTTTCAAATGTTCCTTTTACCTTTTCCCTGATTATATTTTCTGAATTGCTGTATTTACTTCTTGTGATATTTCAGTCTTGTCAAATTAAGAAGAGAAAGCCTTATAATTAACTTAGGATATATAGCAAATAAAGTAATATTTGTCATTTTTACTGTGCAATCAGTCAATAATATTACAGGTTGACCTGTAAGTTTCAACAATGGCAACAACAACAACAAAAAAAGAAAACAAAAGAAAAAAAGTTTAACTTGTTTTTTGTACTCTTATTACTACCAAAGGTATTTGTTTGGAGACAAGGCATTGAGAAAGAAAAGAATTTTTAAATTGCACAATTACAGTTGAAAAAAAACAAAGCAGGCAATGTCCTGCATTGCTGAAGAGCTCACTGTTTAATTTTAATAGTAACAGCATTTTAAGAATGCTGATGGTACACAGGAAAGAAGTCAATAATTCTTATTGCAAAACTCTGATGGCTTAGTGTATTCACAATGTTAAGACTTAATCAGGCCTGGATTTCTCTTAGGAAAAACAGGACATTTGGCAGAGGGGGAAAGGCTGGGTACAGCAGTAGTGATTTATCAAAGCAGCATTTGAATAAAATAAAGATTTGGCATCCTTACTTAGGATAGGCTGGAAAATGCATTTCTGTTTTCATGTACCTTTTTGTTTTTTCCCTGATGTGCCTGATTGACTTGTTTTAATGCTGGTGTTATTTACATTTCAGGGAGGGGCCTCTATTATGCAGGAAATTGTCCAAACCCCTACAGCTGTATTTTAAATTGAAATGATTTTTTTTATGAAGTGATTGTGCAGACTTAATTTAGTAATCTATTATTAAATTTATAGTTTCAGGCTGTATAAAGTCTTTATATAGAATGAAAATGGGCGCATATGAAGATCTAGGCTATGCATACACCTGGTTCTATATATTAAATCTTTTACATATGTTGTCCATTTTCAGAAACAAATAAACTGCTGCTTTTGAAAAGTCAGCTTCTCTTCCATATTAGGGAATTCTGCAGACTCCCTATGTTCCTTAGCTTCAGTATAATGCTAAATCAGTTTGTACATTAGTCTATTTTTAGTTATGAATGAACTTTATGGAGTGCAGCGCACAGAGTGATTTCAGAGATTCTTGCTCATAAAATCCATGTGTCATGCATCGCAATTACAGCAGTAAACATTATGCAAGCCCTGGGCTTCCAGGGGCCCAAGCCCTGGAATTTCTTGGAGGGAAAAGCATCCCCTTTCACCTTTTTATAGGAAATATTACATGTATAGTAAATCTGATCACATGAAATCAGGTTAAATTTTGTGACCTTGGCTGCGGCGGGCAGGCTGCCTGACATGGCAGCTGGGTGACACTAGAGGGCAACTGAGAGTTTTCTTTAAACCAGCCAAGCTGGAGATGGTTTTAATATCAACTAAGTGTTTAAACTCAGTAAGGATTTATTTTCCTGTCTACAGCCTTCACATATGTAGCCTTTGAGTTTCCATTGACAGCAAGTAATAATCCAACTGAAGTTCTTCTGGGGGAAAATACAGCGGGAGCGGGTCAGGAGCCTGCTTTTGCCCAAATAAGGCTTTTTTTTGCAGACCCCATGTGTTAGATAATGATCAACTGACAGTCGGTCATGAGTTAATAATGCTGGATGCTGAAATATGCATACCATGTGGTATACAACAGTTCTGCAGGGAGAGACAAACACGGCTATAATTAGACATCTCAAACACAAGGAAGTGTGTAAATTGTTTAATAGTCCCTCCACTTAATTCACTCAGATCATTTCCTAAGAACCAGTATTGACTAGGAAAGAATATTGCACAACCGACTTCGTATTTAGTTTAAAACCCTGCGCTGCTCAGATAAATTAATGAATACAGCTTGGGTTTATTTGGATTTTTCTGAGTGCTAGAGATTTCCTAGGGCTGTAATGCAGAGGTGGGCTCACTTCTGTTTGTGTTTGATGTTTGGGATGGTTACATCAAGCTCATGGGGTTTGCACTTGTTTAAACTAGGCACATGGTCTTATACCATCAAGACTTCAAATCCATGACTTTTCGGGGGTTTTGGTGGTTATACAGATTCTTTTTCTACTTGTTCCACCACTGCGTTTTACTGGTGAAAAAGAGCAGATCTCTCCTTTGTTCAGAAATGCTAAGCTTCATCATCTTTGCACCCCAGCATCAGAAAGCATTGTGACAAGTGTATGCAGGTCCCCAGTGGTGCGACAGCTTTGTCCCAACCTCTCTGAGGAAGCAGTTATTCCTGAACCTCTTTACACCTGATGCCTGGCAAGCCAACTGCTGCTGGTGAGTTTGGTGATGACCAAGAGATGTCAATGGGAGCAGAGCTTAGGCTATAGTTGCTGCCTCCTGTTTCCCCCTAATGCATTGCATAGTTGTCGTGGTGGCAGCTGAATGTAGGCATTGGAGAGAGCTTGCTCTCTAGTTTCTGCATGTCACTTTACTAATATCTTCCTGCAGGTTGATTATGCCTAACAAATTTTGATTAGTTCACGGTGCAGTTATCAAGCACAAAGAAAAAAATGAAAGAAAACAATATTCTTACACTTAGAAAAACCCTCAAAATAATTTATTTCTTATGTAATCAGTTAGAAATCAGAAATGCAGGAGGTTTAAGTAATATATTAATATTTCACCTTGTGTACAACTGGATGATCATTGCTTCCTACCTGCTGTTGTCATTCGGAACAGCAAGGTGTCAGGAAACTGTCCATTTTATTCTTCTTGCATGAATTTCTGCCTGTTTAGATTTATGCACAGTGTCCACCCTTTACCAGTCAATTAGCCTATCTCATCTGTCTACGTGGATACGACTGACTACATATCTATTATATTTCTGGGGTATGTAGGTCACATCTCCATTGGGTACTGCTGACTCTGCTAGACAGCAGTTTTACCAACACTTGCTTTTACTAGAGAAAAAAGGAAATATCAATAGGAAAGCCACCTTAAGATTTGCTGTGTGTTCTTATTCACCTTTTATTTTCCAAAGCCCTCTAATGGGCTTGGTGTACCTTGGGTGTTCTGCTGAGTTTCGATGAGATAGGCTGACTTGCAGGGGTCTGCTGTGCATTTTCACTCCTCACTGCCATATTTTTGCTGCTTTTGTCTTGGCTATTGCATAATCTGTTTGTGCCTGCACACTCTTTCCTCTCTTTGATTGCTTTTTTTAATTTTTTTTTTTTAATTTAACCCAGAGTATTCTGAGAAGTCAGATATGCACTTCTTGAGTATTGCTGTGACCCTCCTACAGAGAGCGAAGCCCCTGTCTGCTGGGTGAAGCATCCCAGGAGGTGACCTTTTGGGGCAAGAGGGCTTCAAGGCTGGAGATTGACTGCAGATTTCTGAGGGAAAGGAAAGCTTGATGAACCCATGTCTGATCCTGTGATGCTGCCCAAGCACATGGTGTTTCATGATGAGATAGGACACTTTCTTTGTTCAGGGCTCTAATGCTTCTTTCGCGTTAGTGACAGAGAGAGTCCTGCTGGCTTGGTCATGTTCGATGCTTGACACAGGCTCAACCTCAAAGATGTGAATAACGCCAGTGAAGTCATCACAGGTCTTTGCATGCTCCAGATCTCGATGAATTAGACATGTACTTTGCTGAATCAAGGCTACAGCTCTTCATGTTCCTTGTCCTGCATAGCACAGTACTTTACTGTATTTGATCCTATACTCATGCAGTTTCTCCACAGAAGAACCACTGAGTCATCTAATCTGGTATGAACCCCAAGTAGTGGCTCATCAGCCAAAATTACCAGCAAATGCTTTCATCCAGTTCACCACCTTTTTTCTGAAGGAGAAGGGAAACAGCTGTTTGAGCAAGGACCACAGCCAGACAGCTGGACGCCTCCTCTGAGCAGCCAGCCAGGCTGCTGCAGCCGCCCACAGCGGCAAGGCTCTCCCAGCAGCAGCCTGAACCTGGCTCTTGCCGTGGCTGAGACACGACACCCAGCTCTAGTCTGATATTTTGACAGTGACTCTCAAATTGCATGCATTTCTGCCTGCACTGTGCACACCAGCTTGTGTCTGGTTCAGGCTTTTCCTGAAAGGTCTTCTGAAAGCTGGTCATACACATGCCTCCATATGCTGGTGTTAGACCATGTATGTGGGTCCCTTCCAACTCAGGACATTCTGTGTGGGCTCCAGTGTCTAGGCATGCCTGGTTATGCTTCCTCACTTCTAAGTACCAGCTTCTTCTCACCTTTGAGGCACTCATATTACCTGGTGAAGTCACTTCACAGTCATATTTGTT
The DNA here is from genome assembly GCA_013399015.1 of Galbula dea. Taxonomy (NCBI): domain Eukaryota; kingdom Metazoa; phylum Chordata; class Aves; order Piciformes; family Galbulidae; genus Galbula; species Galbula dea. The sequence goes on from VWZX01008142.1 coordinate 389,771, forward strand.
CAAACCCAGCACAACTGGAGTTACTCAGACCTTATTCTTCAAGGCAGACCTCCCTTTGGCCACAGCATCTTTCTATCAGGGTATGTTGAATTTCCAGTGGAGGGTGACCTTGGCTTGGTCAGTGGGACCTGTGGTCCTTGCTTATGAGTTTCATGCTGGAGCTGTACTGAAAAGCATTGTGTTTGCATGGTGCATTTTTCCTTCTGATTACTCATTTGTATGACTCGGTGTTAGCACTGTGCCAGTCCTTGTGTCAGTGTGAATGTTACTGTCAGGGACCTCATATTTATTTCACTGATGAAAATGTTGAATGCTAGCAAGACTAAGAGCAACCCCTGTGGTATCCCACCAGAAATATTTTCATTCAATAGGAATTCCCCACCGATGCCTGGTTTTAGTTCTTATCATTTAACTAGTTCTTAATCCATTTCATATATACCTGAATGAAATCATGTAGTCCTGGTTTTTAATCAAAGTATTGTCTAATAGTAAATTAACTGTCTTACTGAAATACAGGTAAGTTGCATGCATGCAGCTAGTTTCTCTTACCATGCCTCTAGTTTCAAAATCATAAAATAAGGTGCTTTTTTTGTTTTTCTTTTCTGTTGTTTTAAGATCTGGTTTCTGTAAAACTAAGTCAAATTGGCTGGCTTTAATTATATTCTTTTCAAGCATATCATCTGGCTTCTTTGCAAATAAGGAACAAATATTTACCAAACACCTCTGCCTCTTTTTGAATCATTAATAACAATCCTGTTATCTGTAGCCAATAATAGGCCTACACTGGATTTTTTAATTTTTCCTATTTTCATTTGCTCTAAGGTCTTCTTGCATGTCATATATTTGTCAGGCATAGATTTTTCTCTGAAGTCTTTGGCTTCCCTTTTCAATTTACTGCACGTCATAATTTCTAACACATGTATAGATTTTGTCCAAAAAGAAAACCCAAAACACTTTTTCAATTCTTTTAAAACCCAAATTAGTCAGCAGGACATCAAGAAGTCCCGTTCAAGCAAAAGTCTTAACTTCCAACCATGCTGAAATGAAGAAAATAAGACTCCAGGCCTCATCCTGAGTCTTGTCCCTGTCTTATGTGGAAATGAAAAACATTCAGTTTTTGGCATAATTGGCCAACCTGATATTTGCAGTGCCTCTAACTTTTCTATTAAAAGCAATGCTAGTCTGAACTGTAATCCATGGAAAATACCACCTTTTGGCTTTTTTCAGAGATTGTCTGGTCAGGAGGGGGGTCAAAACAACAGTCTGCAGCAAGTCATATGTCTCCACATTAATCCACACAAGGAAGTGTCTGTTTCACTTATTTCCAAATGAGGAATGTTTTCTTTAGAGAGGTAGCAAATTGATTTTCCCCACATGGAGCATGGGATATCTCCTTTCCAAAACAAAACTTTCAGAAATGGCTACACAAGTCTACTCCTTCTCCATGTAGGTATCCATGCTGAAAGCAGTGTGGATCTTTAGTGTTCCCTTCTGTACTCCAGAGTTTGCAGGTCAGGTCTGGCATGTTCAGTTATAAGGAAAGGAATAAACAAGTCTTGGCATTTACAGAAAGTCTAGTAAAAGTAGTTTAATATTCAAATTGTGTTACACGTTGCTTGGGTAAGCAAGAGGTGTGTGTTTTGTGGAGAGGCTGTGTGACCTCCAGAGCTCAGTGGGAACTTGAGTTATTGGTGGGTGCTCATCACTGACTTCCACAGATTTACTTAGGATCCTGTAGAGCATTTCCTCAAATTCATTTGATAGTGTTGTTTCCTAAACAAAGGTCTGGGGGGTTTTGCTTTATTTTCTGGCCACTTTAATTTCTGGCCCCTTGATACAATACTAAGTTGGTTGCAACTTGCTTCTCTTCACCAGCTCTGCTCAGTGTGCTGGGGCACTAAATGCCCCAGGTCCTCCAACTGGGACCCTGTTTCCAGGAAGCAGAAGCCTTTAAATTAACTTTCAGGGGTGAAAGGAAAATAATGAAACACAAGATCCTGAACTCAGGACGCAGAAAAAGGAATGAGGTGAAGGAGAGAAAGCAAAGAGATGGAGGCATCCAGGAAATTGAGGAACCAGCTGGGACTCCAGAACAGTATGCAAGATTAACTAACCTTTGAACAGTTTTTAAGACTGTGCTTAAATATAGCAATATGCTTTTCTTAACTTTCAGATATTGCAGAATGCCAGAAGCCCCCTAGAGGGGTAAGTGTTAAAACCATTAAAACTGTTAACTTTCTATTCATTACATTTTAAAAGGTGCAACATGTAAGCATGTTCTTCAGCCAAGAGCTAACTTTTGCCAGGCTGCTTTAGGGGTGTCCTCAGCAACCAGCTACTTGCCACCTGCCAGCAGGCATGATCGGTGCATGGATATTCTTGAGACCTGGGACCATTCTTCTCACCTTCACTTTGATGGCCAGGCACCTCCGTATGCCACCTCCGGCTTGTGTTTAGCGCCTGAATCATGAATAGCTCTGTGATCTTACACATCCTGCCATTTCCACCTGCTAGAGAAGGAAAGTATCCTAGTCTGTTCCATACCTACTGATGGATTTGCAGCTTAGGGCCAAGAGTTCTGGTGTTGCAGCTTTTGTACATGTGGGTGAAAACTGGAAGACACAAAAGGGTTCTGTGAGGAGACGTTCTACAAAGTGTCCTACAGGGAAAAGAGGCTGTCGATGTGTTTAGCAGGTGCACTTCAGCTTGTCTCATGCAAGCACACTTCTCTTCTAAACTCAGCACCACAGTACATGGCTGTTTATTAACTTCTTACAGCTTCCAGTGCTCACCTTTATTTCCAGCTTTGTGATTACCTCCCTCTGGTGCACTCCCACCTCTCATGTTTAGAGCTCATCTGGTAGACTCAGATCTTCCACTGCCCCTTCTTTGATGGCCCTGGTCAGTTTTACAAGCTTAGTTGTTTTTTGTTTGTTTAGGGGTTCTGGGGTTTTTGTGTGTGCGTGTCTGTTGTCATACTCTTGCAGTTGGCAAAAATCCTGTTGTTCCTTCCTTTCCTTTCATCTTTCCAGAGCACAGAAATATGGTCACAAAAACAACAGGCAGCCAGAATCTTGTTGGCACTGTAAGTTGTAAGTGCATTAGCAATGCTGAGCAGCTATCCCAGTACATTCCTCAGCAGAAATACAGTGATGGCCATCTTTCACTTTTTTTCTTTTTTTTTTTTTTTTTCCCTCCATCTTTTGAAGCTTTTCTGGTAAACCAGAGTACCAGCAAGCCAAAATCAAAAATCCCATCAGGAAATAGTTATGCAGATTGGAGGTGCCTGGAAAAGGCAAGGACTTTGATCATGGGCATTACAATTGCTTAGATGTTCTTTAGCGTAAGTAATGTGGAGCAAGCAAGAAAAAGGTACATGTTTTAGGCATGAGTACAGTACTGTTTACTTACATGGTTTGTTGAGCAGCCAACAAGGTCCAAGGTTATTTTGGACTCAGCATGAGTAAGTGATCCAGGTATGACAAATGAGGTAATGCATTCCAGGCTCATTAAAAACTCTTGGCTACACTACTGATTTTGACAAAGTGCCAACATGGCTTGACCTCAGCTGTGTGAAGGCCACTATTTTCTTTAACACCCTTCCTATAACAACACACCTTTTACATCAGCCAAAATATGTATATCTAGAGAACAGTGTTATAGGGAGGGTTGTATTCAGTGAAATTCCAATGATAATGAGACTCCTAAAAAAGAGAAAATTCTACTGTAACTAACCTGCTAAAGTTAGGTGCCCCAAAACCGCAGACATTGTCTCTTCACCTATTTGTGCATCTAGGGGTGGCCATATGTACGTAGTACATAGGGCATTGCATTCTTGGCATGGATGTGGCTCAAGTGAGACTGGCTTGATTGCTGACTTGGTAACAGGGAGATGGTACCTTCATCAACAACTTCCTCTTCCTAAGGATGCAGGTAAAGAAGGTGACTGCTGGAGGTGCTGGCTTCTTATATCAGCCTACACTTTTCCACCATGTGTAGTGTTTAATCACGGCTGACCTCAGCAGGTCCCATTAATCCTGATGCTGTTTCATGGCTTCATGAACAGAGAGGACCTGTAGCTTCAAGGGAACATCTAGCTGGTCTGAGCAGCATTAACCTGAGGTCCTGATTCCTGTGTGGCTCTCTGTAACCTTAAGAGACTCCTTGAGTCAGCAAGGCACACGCATGTGTCGGCTTCAAGTGGATGAATAGCCTTTTGCTTCCAGAGGTCTGAACTCAGAGGTTTAGGTCATTCATGTTGTACTGGGTATACGTCTCTGCTGATAGCCCTTCATGCCTGTCTGCCTTGAACAGCAGCAGCTCTGTGCTCCCAGGCCATTTTCATCTGCTGATTGCAGGCATGCGGGTGTTCTGGTTTGTATCCCCAACCTCAACTGTACAGGGCACCTGTGCTAGTATCAGTTCTTTGAAAAGATCACACCTAAGTAGAGGCAAAAAAGTTCCCAGCAGCAGCAGCCCATCAAGGGTACCAGTGGAAATTTCCATAGTTGAGTTTTCCTCTCTTTTGGATACATCAGGAAGCAAAAAGAAAGGAAGGGAAAAAAAGCTACAAATTGGCAAAAGCCAACATTGTCAAATGCACAGGGAAAAAAGTATTTAAATTGGTAGTATGTCATCTCTTTCATATTCCTCTTTTAGGCTCTTAGACTAAAGATGTGTCAAATGAAAACTTTTTTCTATACTTATTTATTCAGTTCTTTTACTTTAATTTGCTTTACTTATGTTCTCACCTTCTGGGAATGTACAAACTACCAGGTCTCACTGACACAAATGCTTTCAGAAAATGAATTTGAAAGCCATATGCACAAACATGTGAACAAATTGAATTGTTTCAGGTATTCTCAGGTAGTCATGCCAGAAGTCCTTCTCCACCTGAAAGCAGGCAAAAACCATGGGCTTTTCGTTTAGCCATCCAGTACGTACTGATCATCCCATGTCATTAGGAAAACTGACTGGGACTAAGCCACAACATGTGGGTAAAATTGCTTTAAAATAATGATGAATAACAAATTCAAAAACTCTGCAGTACGCTCATGAATATGCCATAAATGAAACAAAGAAATGAAACAAAAAATAAAACAAGTATGTGACTTGTAAATTATTCCTTTGGTCCTAGTCACATTTCCTAGCTGAAGAGAACAAAATGGATATAGCTGAAATATAAATAATCTCTGCGTAAAGCATATATTTATAATGATTTAGGGAGCAAATGTTAATGGCTTTGTTTCAAGTGTGACTGGTACTATTTCAAATTTTTCTTTTACAGAGTAGATACTAGAGGCAAGAACCTTCTCTTCTGGTGTTAATTCCTATTGCTGCTTTCTTGTTAATTGTGCGTCTGATGTGGAATGGCTTAAAGTGATTTAAAGTCGTACCATGGGGCGTGTGGGACAGTCCTCTTGTGTGCTGCAGACAGACCTTCCCAGCTGCAGTTCCTGAGCCATGGGGAGAATGCAAATACCCCATTTCAGAGTGGGTTTGTGCCAGTTCTGCCATGGAAGGCTCCAATTCAAACAGTGTTTATATGCAAGCTCAATATACCTGGAATTTAGGAACAAATACCTTCTTGCTTTTAAAGCTTTTAGCAAAACATTAGAAGTGCTTTATAGCGTGATACAAAGTACAGTGCCAAAACTCAGGATAACAAGTATGTTTGGAAAACATTGAGCCTTGAACTAGTTTCTTTATTTATTAGAAAAAAAAGAAAGAAAAGGTAATTCACATGCAAGTGTATTTGATCCTAGCTGAACCACAACTCCCTCTGGCCATTGGTGGGACCAGGTTGGGAGATCCATTCATTCAAAGGTTAATGTTTTAAGGTGTGTGCCAGGGTGTAGTAAACTGAGGGAACATTTCTATATTCGTCGGTACCTTTTTAGAGAAGGTGTGACTGCTGGGACTAACCACGGTCAAGGATCTGTCCATCCCATGCAGGTCATGTGCAAAAAAAAGTAGGCATCAGGAAGAGCTGAAAGGCAGGGGGCTGAGCGGGGTTTATAAATAAGGCAGGGCAGCATGGCTGGGGCTGGCAGTCTGGCAGCCGGCGCTGGAGCCCTCGGAGCTCATCCCACGCTCCCGCCGAGTCGCTCATCTCTGTTTATATGAGTAATGGAGCGGCTGGGGGAGGGGATTGGTAAGCACGGAGCAAATACTCTTCGTGTTCATTTTGTGTAAGACTGACATCCACACCAAGTCAAGACTTCCAGCGACGTAGTGTGCAGTCACATGCTGTAGCATTCATGAGTACAGATATAAATCAGGCAGATGTTTGTCGACTGGAATGGGTAATAATTTCTTTCTCTCTTTGTTTGATTTTGCATGTTAGCCTCAGATGACAATTTCAGAATTGCTTTCCGCAATACTTTTCAATAAGCAGAATGTGCTTCACTGGAGATAGATGGAGATATTTCGATAGGGAGATAAACATGTTTTTGTGTAGACACAAATATGGACTTTCACATATTTGCACATGTGCATATATCTATATATATTTACCATGTGCCAGTACTGGGGGAAGAAAAAAAGATGTATTTTTTGGACTTCTGGTTTTAAACCCATGGCTTTTCTTTTTCTCTGAACAGACCAAATACGACACTGTTACTCAAACTATAAAATCAAATTAGCACCCTTTATTGTGTTTGCAAACTAATTAAAATGTAAAATGTCCTGAAACCACTGGCTTACTGTGTGACAAATGTAAGATTAGAAACAATTAGAAGGCACTCAAGAGGTTTGTGGTGTTTAGATTTCTGACATTGTTCTAATCATCCCTTTAAGTAATGAAGACAATGCTTACCTAAAAATTAAAGGTTTAAAGGAAATTATCTTCTTCAGTACAGTCATTAGTTAATGATTGCTTATCATTTTAAATGTTGCCATAGTAGTCAAAGGCTGATTTTTAAACCTGAAAGCAGGCAGGACACGTAATAATGAGCAAACATCTGTTTCATCTATTATTTCTGTGTGTGATCATAATTTATATTGTAATACCACTATTGAAAGATGAGTGAGATTTTTTATGATGATCCATATCCCATTCTAGGTATGGCTCAGCAGGGTTAGGATTTAGTCACTGCGTTATTTCAGAGCTGTTTTATCTTAAGAATTGGACAAAACTGAAAGTGATTCATGTTAATTTATATGTGTGGTATGCAACCCTTATGAAACAATCAATCACTTATTTCAGTACTTGTCAACTTCCAGAACTAGTTGTTAAGGGGTTTTTTGATCCATTTCAGGACTTGGGGGTAATTTTTTTTTTAAACTTTTTTAGAAGAACTTTGACAAGAGTGACAGGATATATAAACATTTCTTGGAGCTGTAAGGAATTTCAATATTTCAGAACATTTCCAAAACCAGATGTTTCCCGAAGTTGGAAATAGTAGTTAGTACTCTTACTTAAACATTAGAAATAATAAATGCAGCACACTGATTATTGCAAAATTACCTATTAATATTCTATTTTGTTCTTTTTTGTACCATGGAGGAATATTTGTGCTTTCTCCCTGAGTCCTTCAGAGACCAGTGTTTGACTTTATATTAATTAGTTACGTGAAAGTAGAGTAGATTAGCCTTGGGGAATATTCTATAGGAACATATAGTGTGTCAAGATGTAACCCGTGGAGGATGGGAATCTTGTAATAAGCATTTACTGTAGACAGATGTGTACATTTCTGTGACTGATTGTAGTGGAATTATTTATTATGCTTTCAGCTGTTTAAGAATCTAGTCTAAGACGATGTGCTCAAATTGTTCTCCATTAATTTTCAGCGCCAAATCTTAAAGGCAGACCGCGCAAAAAGAAGCCTTGCCCACAGAGAAGAGATTCATTAAATGGCATTAAGGATTCCAACAATAATTCTGAAAGCAAAGCTGTTGCCAAGGTAAATCACTTAATAATACTCTTTTCACTACGCTCTCCTTTTTTAGGTACAGCCCTGCCTTTGTTTCCCAGCATGCTGTTTCACATTTAGAATATAACTTATTTTCTGGGGGAGATAAATGTAATTTTTTTTCAGTAGTTTTATTCTTCACTTTAAATCATGCATGTGTTCAAAGTTACCAGCAAGTATAATCCCCTAACAAACTATTGCTATCAGCTTGTTGGTAACTGGTTGTGCTTAAGCTTTCTTGGCATCTAGTGTTAGTTTTCACATTCTGTGACACACAAACATAGTTTGTGACAGTATCTTCGAATTAAAAATAAACCTGGGAGCAGCTCACCCTGTTACAATGTACTTCTAAATATAAGTTTGAAGATAAACAGACTGTGAAACTAGAGCTACTTCAGTAATGGTTTCTAAGAAGCCCACACAACCAACAGTATGATGATGTTAAGGTCTCAACTTTTTTTAAATTAGGGGACAAAAAAAAGTTAAAGGCAGAAATTCAGTACAAGAGCTTAACAAACAAACAAACAAAAAAATCTGGGCTATTTCTTTAATACTTAGTGCTGAGCTGCATGTTCCAGGGCTTGTTGAATAGTGCATGCACACAGAGTCTTCTGTATGTGCTGCAGTGCTTAGCCCATACTGCAAGTAAAAATTGGATCACTGAGTTGCATTTATAGACTTAATCTTTTAGATGTTTATGGGTTTGTATCTTTTCCTTAAAATATTTTAAAATGGAGTTTCTGTGGTGTAATTTACATCCTATTTTCTATGTTGTCTGTGGGGTTTTAAATAGGAATTAGTTTTTCTCTTAAAAAAAGAAGGCAGCACAAATGACTCCTTTCAAGATGATTTAATTTGAAACTGTAAGATGCAAAGAAAGAAAATTACTTAGAGCAATACTGGTAGATTTTTATCTGAGGCAGAACTTTGTCACTGATACTTTTGAGCTAAACAGCTGTACTGGTTTGCATAGACTGAATTCTTAGGCCAGCTGAATCTATTGTTTCAATAAATTAGATGGATGTATATCTGAAAACCGCTTCCATTGTTTTGACCATCTCTTTAGGAAATACAGTGAAGCTATAGATCCATTTGTGTTGGTATTGTTGTACGCAGTGAATGTTCTGGGAGATTAGGAGGTTAAAGAGGTCAAGTGGAAGTGTTCTGCTCTCAGTTTCTCATAGGAAGGCAAATTAAATTCCACCTCCTCCTCCCTAGGAGTTCAGTTAAATTTGTGCCTTCTGTTGATGACGATAAAAGAGACTGAAGTTCATGATGAAGCTCTGCCCTTAAGTCAGTGTTTCTCTTCTTTCTGTGCCCTATTGTGCTCAGTTGGAGTCTGTACTATCATATTAGACAGGCATGGTGAAAGGCAATGGAGCCTGGTGTGTTGAGTTGCAGGGTCCTGCCACATACTATAGAGTTTGCCTGAATGTTTTTGCTCTGTGGGATAACGTGCAAAACCCATGGTGTGAAAATGTCTCAATTTGCCTCACTTCTCCCTTCCCCCAAGCCGTTTTTTTGTGTTTTCATGTTAAAACATTCACAACAAACGGCAGCGTGGACCATGTTGTTAAAGCACCCTGGACTGTAACATGAGGAGTTCTGCCTCTTCACCACCTGATATATATGTATGCAATAATTAAAACCAACAGTAACGCTTCATACCAAGTTGTTTATCCTCTCTGTTTATATTTGGGTTCACCCTACAAGTCAAATGGGAGGGTACTTCAGATAAGAAGTAACTCTGCCTATTTATCTAGTCATACTATGCTCATCATTGTGCAGATATTAATACCATTAATTATCTTGGCCAGCTTAATTTCATTATAAATAATAGCCATACTCATGATATAATGTCCTTGCATGTAGTTACACTGATTTCACTGTGTCTCTTCACATCTATCTGTGTCACAGAGCTGTGGACATACTTTAATAAGAGGAAGACAGTGAATCAGAAACCCTCTGCAGCAGATGGATTGCACTTTGTACAGACCGTGCCTGTGGGTTTCTGGGGAAGGAAGGAAAGTGTATTTGGGGAAGGGAGGGGAGTGGAGATGTGCTTATGTATTACTGTTGAGAATAGTTGGGATGCTAAGCCATCATCTTAGGATCCTTGTTGGGCTTCACCATCGATTTTCCTTCTCTGTCTGTGCTCCATCTCTGACTAACAGTGGGTCCATGGAGAGTAGTTGAACACTGCTAGTGTAAATGGGACAGATCCACTTGTGTCAGATGCTGAAAGAGTTTGGCAGCGGTCCTGGCCATGTTCCTGTTCCAGATAAAATTCCTTTGACCAGAAGTTGTGCTGCTTTCATCCTCAGATCATGGCACCCAGTGTCTGACAGCAAGCCTCATTTCTTAGGTGGCAAGTTGACAACTCTGACAGAGACACAGGCGCTGTATGGTTTGGGTTGGGAAATGGCAGAAGTGGCATTCTGAAGACTGTGGTTTTGACCAACGCAAGCCATGTGGTTGTAATGACTTGCTGAATTTCTTGTTCTCAGCTGCCAATGGCTAAAAAGCCTTGTACCTTCTTACAACTTAGTTTTCATTAGGCATGTTTACTTTAAATCATTAGCAGATCATTTTGCAGGATTTTACTATTACCTGACACAGTAGAGTGTTTGGTTGGGTAGGAGCAGCTCCACGTAATTTCCAGTGTAAGTGAATTGTTAAAAATAGAGCAATAGTGAATCAGGCGATATGGTCCTGGACCTGCAGGTGCTGCCTGGGAAAGTGTGTCTTTCATGTACCGCTTCTTGCTTTTGATCTCCTTGCTGGTCACTGCATCCATTTTAATACCTCCTGAGGAAGACCCCAAGGGAGTTCCCTCCCAGGCTGGAAATGTAAAAATCAGAAGAATACAAGGCCATCTACTGAGGCAGAATCGGCTCTCCAGGAGAGATGTATATCATCTTCTTCTCTCCAAACACTACCAGGACTCCGGAGGCTTTCATACTTCAGGTATCATCAGTGCTGAACAGGCTTTTAGGACTTGAAGGCTCCATCATGACCCTCATCATACCAGCTTCATGCTCCCAAAGAGCATTCCCATTCAAAGTGTGCAAGAAATCTACTGTAAGGCTTTTTAAAACTGGCTGATCTGGCCATTTTGAAGAACTGAAAGGATTACCTTGTTGAACATGGAAATTGTCCCCAACTGAATCTACTCATTATATATCTCCTAGTGCAAATGCTGAAGTAAATCTCTCACTTCATTTGTATAGCAAGATCTGGGAAATTAGTTTTAAAGTTGCCAGGATATGCTTTTCCTGTGGCCACAGGTGGCCTGGCATGCTCTCAGATCTGGAGATTTATTCCGACTCAGCCATTATCTGATTGAAACTTTAAATTGCAGGTCTGTAGTGGTCTGTGTTGTATGCGACCTCTGGCAGGAGAAAACAAACACATGGGTGTACCCATGAGTGTTCACTGGCCGTTTGATCACACGCCTCTGATGGAACACACAGTAGGAGGTACTCGGTTGTTCCCAGAGCCCATCTTTGTACGCCCCTAGCTTATCCACACTGCAGTGCTGGGTTGCCTGTCAGGGCCTTAGCCTTCAGTTTCATTTTGGAGGTGTTACACTAAGGCTACAATGAAAGAGCATTAACTCCTTCTGTGGAAATTGAATTCTCTCTTTATGGTGAAGTCATTCTGACCAGACCAGAAAAGAGAGGCAGCACCAAGTAAAACTCTGCATTCAGGACCTTCTGCCAGGTCTTTGCCGTCTAGGAATATTCAGAATCGTCTTTTGAGGGAGAAGGGTGGTTTGTGGTACCTGGTGCAAATCTGGCACTGCTCTCATGACTCTGGTAGGTTTATGCTGGATTTACACTGGTGTTCCCCAGAATGGCATTTGGCCCTTATGGTTCCCATTTTTCACAGTTCATGGCATTCATCCATATCTCCTGTCAGACAGTGGGGAGGTTCCAAAAGTGAGGCTTACACCTTGAATGCTCAGTGGGTGAAGCATTGCAGCCTTTGTCAAAGCTTTGTTGAACCTGACACTGCTTGGAGTCCATCCGCTGCATTTTGGCACCTTTGAGTTCCATAAGCACTTTGACCTTGCCTCTCTCTACGCTGGAGAGAGGGAGGCTATGTGTGACCACTCCTGGTGGCCTTTTTAATGTTACTTTCTTTGTTTGTTTTTGTCTTCTTGGGAGTAACAACTCTTTCTTGTGTAGCAGTGAGCTTTGATTTCATTTAGCTTTGTGACTAGGCTGTCTTTGCAAACATAGATCTGAATAGTCCAGTTTGAAAAAGAACATCCATTTAAAAGACTGATTGATTGATTGATTGACTTTACCTAGCAAGTGGGTGACAAAGCTGAAAAACTGTTCACAGGTCCAGTGAATTTGTTCCGAGTTTTAGCTTGCAACAATTCTGTGGCTCAAATTAAAAATCCTAAATGTATTGAAATCATGGGTTCATGTAGGGAGGACTAACCCAGTCTTTAGTATAGCATTGCAAATTTTGACAATGTAATCTAAACTTTATAAGGGGAAGCTGTTAAATTTTGTGAGGAGCCAAAATAAAAAAGTCAAGCTCGGCTCTGAACTGAAAAGTGGATGAGGAAATCAGAGTTCATTTAATACTAAAAAAAGTCCCATTAGCTCCATTGAGTTTTGGATGAAACCCAGGATCTTTAGAGAATTTTAATCAACGACCATATCTATTACTAAAAGCCAAAGCATGATGTCTTGTGCCATAAGAAGACAACATGTCTTTGAAGCGTGCAACCAGAGAGTACCAAGCAGTTCAGTGGACATAATTCAGCAGCAAGTGATAAAATCCCATGAAGTCCATTTCCCAGACCCTGCTGCATTGACTTGGAGGAGTGAGCCTGTACCTTGCAGTGTCCAACAGGAAGATTTTTCAGCTGTGTTGATGACCTTGGAAAATTGTGACCACTTCTCTCCTCCAATTAGGAGCTAGCACTGGTTAGTCCAACATCTGTAGAAAACTACGGAGGCCTTAAGTCTTAAGTCAGTGCTTTCTGCAAAATGAATACTGTGGAGGAATATAAAAGAAAAAGATTTTGCTTTTCCCTTAGCCTGAAGCACAGGGTAGATTTACTGAGGTAATATATTATAGTCTTTCCAATTACAAGTTTGTTGTTCGTTTACAAGCATTTATGTAATGCTCTTCACAGCGCTTACTTCCGAAATATCAACCAGGGCCCAGGAAGCACATGGTTGAGAAGTGAGGAAAGTGAGGGACAGTCAATGGCTTTCTTGACCAAAAGCTCCTGCCTTTCTCTTCAGTGAGATACTCTGCTCTCCTCCTCAAATACTAAGCTGGTTCTTACAGTCTCCCTGCTCCCTGTGGGAGCACGAAAGATGTGTCTTGGGTGGGGCATGGAGCGGCCAGTAGGTTCCTCACAACACTAAAAAACATTGAGAGTGCAAATCCAAAATACATAAAACCATCTCCACTGCCTTCTGTTAGAGGACTTCCACTATTTCACTGGAGATGTACCAGATGGATATTGGTCGTGAAGAACTTCAAAACATCAGTTTGGAAAGGGTCTGCTCCTTTCTTTTGGTATACTTAAATTATGGGAATGCTCGAGTTGGAAGTTGCTTAATTCAATGAGGGGATTATCTTCAGGAGGACTGCAGGATTTAGCCAGTCTCACTGAGTATTTTTCCCAGTGAGAATACTGCTGAGAAATGGTTCCAATTTGTTGACTTCCTGACTGGCACATGTCTGCCAGGGAGAGACCTGAAACTCTGGGACTCATGTGCATTGGGGCTGCTGGTGTCTACCAGGAAAGGCTCTTCCATCTGCTCAGTGCTTAGGGTTATGCTTAAGTTTAAGCAGATGCTCAAACCCACTTGATCTAAGTCCATGCAACAGCAGAACCTCCACTCGTGCGTGCTGAGAGCTGTCTCTGGGTAAGGCTTGCCAAGGTTTGCATCTATTTTGGTGGACCAAATAAGAGAAAAATGTGTCGTTTCAGAGCTGGCTGCTGAGCATTCCTGGAAGGGGCTGAGCACCCTCAGCTCCAAGGGTTGTCTATGGAAGTTGACAATGCTCAGTGTCAATCCTGGAACTAAGGTTATTATTAGACTTGCTAATGGCAAGTGTATGTGAGAGATGGGAGCTGTCTGTGACATAGCAATGTATAGTCATAAAAATGCAGATCTGGAGAGCATTACCAATGGATTATAATGATTTAAAGATGTGGCTATTTAAAAATGTTGTGACCGAGATTCAGAACAAGACATCGAGCTCTATATATAGCTTCCTTTGTTTTCCCTCAAACGCAGTTGCATGGTTTGGCCTTCATTTTTTCAACAGTTCATTCTGCTAGGAGAGGGTATTTATTCCTTAAATGAAAATTAAAGGTTACCCAGATCTGATATGACATCTTTTCTTTTCCCAGGTAAAATGTGAGGCTAAATCAGCTTTGCCCAAACCCAAGAGTAACAACAACTGTAAAAAAGGCTCAAGTGAGGATAAATCAAAGATTGCCGTAGGTGAAGAATGCAGAGCTGATGAGCAGGCTTTCCTTGTGGCTCTTTATAAGTATATGAAAGAAAGGAAAACACCAATTGAACGAATACCCTATTTAGGTTTTAAGCAGAGTAAGTATCCTTTTTTCTCACTTTCTTGACATTTTAGAATGGTTTGGCTTCTCTGGAGTAGGCATTTGCAGACGAAGCCTATTTTAAAGCCTTATGGATGGGAGGGACCATGTTTATATTGAAACATTTTCTGGTCCAGGCATTTCACTGTTTTATGCCTAGATTTGCATCTTTTCCTTCTGGGGTGGTTGCTGCCGGATATTTATAGGTTTAAATCCGCTGATTATGACTAGAAATAGGCACGTTAAAAACTCTCTAGTTTTCTGTTTTGTAAATCTGCAGCGTCTGTAATGCCTTTCTTCTGAGTTAATAATATGACGTATCTTTATTGTGCCCAGATGTTCTTTATGAAAGGATAAATATTAAACGAAGACATTTAAAGGTGGTCAAGAAAGGCACAAAAGAGATCGTATTTTAAGCCCCCGAAATGTGTTTATAGTTAATAAATTACTGGCTTTGGAGAATATAAAACCAGACTGTATCTGTTTAATACAGAATGCGATGTTTAGAATTGCTTTGGCATGTACAGTTTATAGTGCCACAATCTGTAAAGCAATTGTAGGTGGAGAAGATACAGTTGTAACTAAATTTTGCATAAATACTGCAGTCCAATGTAGATCTTTCAGAGTTTCCAACAAAAGCTGTAAATGGGGGGATTTGTCCTCCTTAACTATAGATTGAATGATACTTTATTTCCTTAAAGGGAAAACTCCATGGATTGAAATATTATTTACTCTAATTTATCTCCCAGATTAAAACCATGTGTTATTTTGATGAAGAATGTCAAACCTGTATGTTTTACATAACAATTTACATACCTAATAGCAATTGGCACTGATTGCAACAGGCCTCCAGCAGCCATTATAAACTTATATAACTCCGAATGATTACAGTGTTTGTCTGAGAACTGGCTGCTTGAAATGGAAGTAAAATTAATGTACTATGAACAGCTTCGTTGCAGTATGCATTGATTCAGATTAAATCAAGGCCTAAGCAAAGCTCTTGATAGCTTTGAAACAGTACAAGGTTCAATGAGGCTTTCAGAACATTCTGTGTTGAAGAGAGGATTTTTTTTTTCCCCCATTTTATTTTGCACTCCCTCATGCATGGGGACAGAGTGGGCTTGAAAGACAAGCTAAAGTATTATTTCTAAAATTCCCCACTGGGGGTAGGGCCCTCTGCTAACATTTAGCTGAAATACACTGAAGGTTGCCTGACATTCATTACAAATTAGGGGCCTGATCCAGCAAATACTTAAATGCCAAGACTAAGTATGCTGAGAAGAGCAGAAAAGTTTGCTGGACAGGACTCTGTATTTGTCCAGCAAGACTTGTGCAAACATTGCCAATATAAGTAGGTTAGTGGGAAGAAGCAGTATGGACAGTACAACAGAGCATCCCCCCATGGAGGAAGAGATCCTGTCCTCCATGGTCTACAGCGTTACTGCTGAGTCTGGTCTGAAGTATTTGCAGTATGTCTATGGGGAATCACTGTTTGTTGGGATAGTGCATACACCTTTCCTATAGCAAAATAAAATATAAAATAAATAAAAGTGAGATGCAGGCAGTGGTCCCATGGGACAGTGGGCAAGGATGAAAAGCAGGTGAGAGGGGAGGAGTTCTGCAGGAAGTAGCAACCGTTTCCTGACAGATCTTTTTCACTGAGTTGCCTCTGTTCTTCTGACCCCACAGCCATGGGCAAGGCACAACCACTCATACCATAATTATTAGAGTAATTCTCATTTGTGCTCCCTCTGGGTTCATTCACACTAGACCCATTAGAATGCAGCTTATTGTTTATTGATTATGGAGGCCATTATCTGAGCTTCAGTAAATATTAGATATTGTTGTTTAATCCATAGACTTTCTCTGTGAGCCAGTGTGTGGCTCATGCCTGCTTGGTAATTAAATCAGTATTAAACAAATAATTACTAGCAAAATTCTTCCCAATGAGTAATTTTTATTATCAAAGTTATGGAAACGTGCTGCAGTCATGATTCTGTGTCTGTTATCAGCACAGTCAAATTAGCCCATTACCTTTGTCTCAGTGTATTTTTCCAAGTGCTGTTAAGGAATCTAAGTGTGTTCTCTTATATGTAATTGAAAATATATATAGTATGGACTAATATTTACTTTTTAGATTATGTAAATACCTCTTTGGAAAATGTTTCACAGGAGCATTTTCAGGGGCTCTGAGCTTTTTTTCTCTACTTCTATTTTTAAAAAACTGTTTAATTTACATTTCTTTGAAATGTGTTGGTTAATGCAATGCTTATCTAAATACTTATTGTCCCTCTAACAGTTAACCTTTGGACTATGTTTCAAGCTGCTCAAAAACTGGGAGGATATGAAACAGTAAGTGTTTAAGTAACTTAAATGAAATAATTGTGCAATCTGACTTTTCCCTGTTAGAAAAAAAATGTAAACGCAAACAGTCATTTGCTGCATTTTAGGCTAGCTGTACACATTGTGGGTTTATTGGACCGTTTTTGGAAACAGTCCCAATTAGTTCCAGGTTTGGCAAAATTGTAAACTTGTAAAAGCTACAAGTGGAAAACATATGTAACTCTTCCCTGTCAAGGAAATTAGTTAGGTCTGTAATTTTTTCCCATGTTGAGAAAGGGCTATTATTGTACAACAAGCCAACATTGCATAAAAGAAATTTCACTTGGCAACATCCCTGACATCTGTTCATGTCTAATATGGGAAATGTATTAAAGGCTTTCAAAAGTAATCAACATTGTCCATTAAGGAATAGTATGCTGCAGTATCTTCTCTTATTCAGAGTGTAAAAGATCTTTATTAGACAAGGGTCAGTACCACGTAAACAGGAAGTTATCAAAGTAATTCACAAAAGTCTCTGACACTTTTTATCAGCTAACCGTATCTGACAAGAGCAGTTTATTTTTAGCTCACAGGAAAATTTGATGGCCATGGATTTTACAGCATGTATTTTGAACCAGTAAAATATTAGAGCAACAAACTCAGATTAAAATCTTGAAATGAGAAGAAAGAGATGCATTAATGTGGCACATCGAGATGACATCTGTAATAAAAACCAATTGACATAGGAAGATGTCGTCACTGGAAATATTTTCTTTGCACACAATGATCAGATTAAGTTGTTCAGTTCCTGCCACAGTTGGATGAAAGAAATTATTTTTGCTTTGTTTACGAAGTAATCTGGGACGTAGCTGTGCTGTAGAGAAATGACAAGAAGAAATGCACTATCAAGAAACTGAAAGTTGTTTGAACCAAAATACAAAACTCACTGGTTTCCTTCCATACAATAAAGCATATTGTTCTGTAAATCAGGTTGATTAGCGTGGGTGTGGCTGGGATTTTGTGAAACATGGAATCTAGCATTCCTCACAGAAATATATGCTTGATTTGGCTTTTATTGTTCCTCTATCTTTCATTAATCAGCACATACCATGCTTATGTACAGGGGTGCACGTAGGTGTGCTCATGGGTATAGATGAATGAACAGCTACCATAGATAGATCATTACAGCAATTATGAGCCAGCAGTAATTGCTGTGAGTTGTAAAGTGCAATGAAAATGAGGGCTAAAATCTTGAACTGGATCGAGAGCTCAAGGGAAGTCTGGGAGGAAGACTGAAAGGGTAGTGGTGTGTTCAAAGTGCTCCTAGAGGAGGGCGATTTTCACAACGTTTCAGATCTGCTTGAAGGGATGGAGTATAAAAGCAGGGATGCCAAAGGGGTAGCTTGCTGGAGAGAGATGAATTTTAGTGCTAGAATGAGAGGGAGAATTGTGGATTTAGAGGTGCTGAAGAAGGCAAACCCCTATGCCTGGCACAGAGCAGGAATAGGGTATTGAGTTTGTGAGCACAAGGCCAGAGAGCCAGGTCTACCAACAGTGGCAGATATGTGAGAGGATCAGAGGGGAAAGTTCACATATGTGAGAATGTCATCCATGGTGGCATCAGTCCACTCTTGTCTCAAAGCTCCTGTCCTTTTCTCAGTGACATGTGTTCTCTCTTGTTCAGGAGAATTTGTCTCATTTGATGAAAATAAGTGGTGCTTATTCTTCATAGAGAAGAAACTAGGCAATTGTTTGCATGACTGACTGAAGCGATGGGCCTGAGCCTGCTTTTACGATCTGAATGGCATCTGTGCTCCCTGCAGAAGAGCTGAAGTTGGGAGGACTGTTGTGTTGCAATTTAAGTTCTATATGGAGCATGAGGTTTCCTGACCTTGTTCTCTTCTGTTAACGGTCTCATCCTCAATGTGGATCTGCCTTTGCTTTGCATTCCTGAATGTTAAATCCATAGCTGTTGCAATACTTGGACCTGTGCACACCTTGGATTTTATTATTTTATGGCCAGTTGATATTCATTTTGCCAAGCTGCATTTGTTTGTCTGTGTTTTATCACGGTGAGAATTGCTGAGAGGCTCTTGGGTTTGGTCCATATTTCATTTTTCAGCAAGGCAGTGTATGATGGGGGTGACATGAACGTCAGTGTAAGTCCCAGAATCTTGGGTAGGTCTGCTTAGATGCAGAAATTTTGAGTGACTGCTGTAATTCAGTAGCAGTCAGAATCCCACACACACAGTTCCAATATCTATTCACGAGAAGTCATAAGCAGAGCAAAGGCTTTCTTGAACCTACCATATGTTTATCTGTATGGACCCTTCTATCTGACTAGAACGAGTCATTTGCCCGTTATAAGGGCTTCGTCATCTTTAGCTCATTAAAAATATTTCACAAGTTTCTAGTTTGTGCTTTGAGATAGAAATGGATCTTTTCTCCTGAAAGTATTGTAATGAAAAGAATATTTAAAATTAGGTATTTGGTTTCAGCATGTGGCAGCCATTTTATGAACAGGAAGCAAACAAAAGATAGATTAAAAACATATATGGGAACTTAGAGTGGTCAGATGACCAGTTTTGTACTAGTAATTGTAGAAACCTTCCCAGTTAAAGCAGTTGCAAACTTTACATCCGTGTGTTTGGCAGGACAATGGTAGTGAAGCCCATTTTCAGTTTCGTCCTCTGCCCTGTCCACATTGGGGCCTTAAAAATATCTTTTTGAAACAAGCAGAAACTATGAACTGTGTTTTCCAGCTTCTGGCCAGATTCACAGAACAGTGCAAGACCTCTGAGTTCAGTCGTGTTGATTAAGGAACTACAAGTGAATTAAAACAGCTAGGGATTGGATTTGAGATGAGAGAACAACTTTCTTAGCCATCTGTCTGGCCTGCATTTACTGTCATGTAGTAGGGGCTGGAATGGATCCAATGAGGCTTGACAGAGAGTATTACCTGTACATCCAGGATATACATATGAGATACCTGGTAGTGTCAAGTCATGATTGTGTGTAATATGTCATATTTACGGGCTCTCCAGTTAGAGTACTTGTGAGGGTCATTTCTTGTCTGTTCATTATCTGTGTGATTACTGATTCTTAGTTAGTTGTCATCTGTAACTGTGTAATGCCACACTCCCATATACTTCTTGTTGGACATAATACAGGCTTAATAAAAATAGCAACCTGTACAAATTGGTTTAAGTCCTTAACAGATGAAGCTATCTCACTGGAATTGGTGGGATCATGTTTCTCTTAAACAAAGATACATGAAATGAGCATCTCTGTTGCTAATAATAGGAGAGTGCATCGGAAAGCACTCTCTATAGCAGACCTTCACAGTATGAATGACTTAAAATGTCCCCAAATGGGGATGAAATGCAAAACAATGTCATGTTGTAGGGGCTCAGCTGTGGTGGCATTTAACAGCAGTTGCCTAGAATTTTCTCGGTCACCCTAAGTCAAACGAGTAAAAGATGCAGATGTCCATAGATGGGTGACTTCCAGGACTTACCTAAAGAGTTGTCCTTTGCAAGTCATGAAGCACTATTTTTCCTTTTGAGCCAACACAAAAGGAGTGCCTTGGCACATCTGCAAAAAAACTGGTGCTGAATGGACTCTACATGGAGACATGTCTTAAAAAGATAATGGGTAAAAAGAAAATTAGATGGAGCTTAACCTTCAGTGTGAGGAATTTGCTTAAATTTTGCTAAAGGTCAGTGGGATCCCATTTAGCTGCTGTCTTCTGAAAGGAACAAGAAAGTGCTTTAGTTTTTTAAAATTAATGATTGACACATACAACAGTCCTGCGTCTGGGCAGGCCTGACGAAACTGATATGTGAGTGGAATGCAAAGCTACCTGGGTTTGTTTCATACAGAGCTAATACCCAGAGCTTTGTTTTGAAGAGCATTGTGAACATCACGTACCATGACCAGAAAATTCCCCATTAGATTTGCAGCAGGAAATAAGCAAGAGGCCCTTCCAAGACCTGATACCTGGGATTGCAGTGCAGAAGACCTTAAGATTTCTCAAAGCAAGACCCCATTAAAAACATGTATAAACAGTCCTCTACTTTAATAGATAAGATCGTTGGTTTTATTTGGTTGTTCTTGAGTACCAGTTACTGCTTAATACTGTGCATATAGGAACCAGATCAGAACTGCTTTCAGGTCCCCACTCAGACCAGTCTCTCCCTTAACTCCCGCATTCTGCTGATAGAGAAGTATGTCCCAAAACAGAGGTTTTCAGAGCTCCTGACTTCCAGTGGGCCCAGTTGTAGGATTGTGAAGAGATAGGCTGGAGAAGATTGTGTGTGGAGTCTGCAAACCAGACTTTTTACTTTAAAAGTAAAGCCAACATTGGCATGAGAAGCTGTTGGAGATGAGCTTGGCCTGTGCAATTGCCTTGATTAATGGGTGAGCCTGGAGCATCCTGTGCTTTCAGAAATGTGGTAGGCACTGGGAAGGATTTATATACTGGTAGGAGTAGGGAAGAACAAATTGGAGAACTAAAGCAGCAAAATTTGTCTTCTGTATGTTTTCTTCTGAAGCATATCAACTTACATGAGGAAATTGCAGATGAATTTATCATAAGTGTGAAATGCGAGTGCTCAGGACACTCGTTAAAAGTTTTTGCAAGGTCTTAGTTGTCTTATGCCAGTGTAGCTCCATGCCCTTGAAAAACCCAGCTCCTTGCTCCTGAATGTTTATGGGGAATTTTCTGCTCATACAGCTAAAATGTTTTACCATTTTCATACCTTTTATTATATGCCTTTCTGTTCCTCATGTGCCCCAGTCATGAGCATGTTACTAACCAGGAGCACATATGAGCCTTTTCAGAGTTAAAACTGCTGCATAAAAGCAGCCGAGGCAGGCATTTTTGGTAGGAACAGCAACCATGAGCAAAGCATTGCCCAGCACTGCCCTATCCTGGCTCCTCAGGAAGTTCCTAGTCATTGAGGTGGCTTGGAGGAACTTGAATGAGAAAAGGCGGCACTCCTCAATTTGGATGTGGCCAGCATGAGCATCCAGCTAGAGCAGTGCTGCCCTTGCACGACAACTGTGAAGTTTCTACAGTGCAGCATTTTGTTCAGATTGTTTATGGAGGTAATTTATCAGTTACTTTAGTCCTTTGAAGTTTATTAACCATAAAACTTAAACTTTACAGAGCAGGGGAAAACTCAACCCCAGGCTTTGTTAGAATAACAATCATTTCAGGGAAAGTCAAATTTAAACTGAGATCTGTATGTGGGAGGGCACAGCTCTGCTAATTGCCAGAGTTCTGGTCCATTGCAGAGGCAGTATTGGATAAAGCTGGGCAAATGTTTGTATAACTACTATTTATTCTAAGCAGCATAAAGGAAAGAGACACCAAAAATGATCCAGGGATTTCAAAGGGATTCCCTTTTCCCCTTAAAGTTGTTTGTGTTTACTGTTCTAGCTTGAGTATCACGTCTTGAGTCAGCTCTTAGTTAATGAGACTTGGGCTCTAAGGTTAACATTTTCCTTTTAGAAATGGAGACCATGCTTCTGAGTCACATTGGGATGTTTAAAAGGGGGACTTGTAGTAGTCCTCTTGCTGATTAATTCTTTGCTCTCGTTTTATAGCTTCTGCACAGCATCACTGTGGTTAGCCAAAGCATCAGGTCCTGGCCCACAGCCTTGCAAGCCAGCCAGGCTGTGCTTGCCAGAGGGCCAGAGCACAGATTGGCTTTGTGCATCTTTGTTCCCCTAGTCTGTGAGACTGCCAGACTTGATTTCATAGAGAGCAACTTGCAGCAGACCTCAGGGGGTCCGTGATTTTTGGGAGCCATCAGGAGGCAAGGACTCTCTGGCCATGCCCCTATCCTTTGCCTGCCTTGAGGACCAGTGAAATAGGAGTGGGAAGCAGAACCAGAGGTAGCTTCCCGTCCAGTCATTCCTCCACAGCAGAATACTTGGTCTAACTCTTTTTTGACCTTTCAGGTTGCAGGAGGAGCATCCATTCATATTATCAGGAGGTGATTTTCTTTATGGCTCATTAGGACTCCAGTTCTTCAAGCCCTTTAGTAATAATAATAGGTAGAAGTGTGGGTAGCCTGGGGAAGAGACAGCGTAAGAATTTAAACAAAATAGACTTAAAATTAACCATTTCCTCAGATGAGTGTTTGATTTGTATTTAAATAATTTGTTGGTGCATAATTTATCCTTGGATTGTAGTCTCTCTCGTGCCTGTGGTCTTTGGGTTGGTTACAGAGGAATGGAAATAAAAGTAGTGAATGCATTCAGTCCATTTTGCTTTAAGTAAGGTTTAAGGTTGTTGCTGGGTTTTTTATTTCAAGCACCTAGAGATGCAAAGTACGTGCTAGCAGTGAGTTGGAGATGCCAATCAGTTCTTTAAGGTGAACTGTACAAACAATAACCTTGAAGAAATTATTAAATGATAAGTCTTCAGACTTTGGAGAATAATTTCTGCAAATGATTTACCTTTTATATTGAAAAAAAAAAGAAACACCTCTTAGCCAGTAATATTTAATGATGGTAGCTATCTGCTCATGTTTAGATTCAAATTACAGGCCTCAGATTGAAAGTTGTAATATTTGTTTTCTTCTGATTGCTGCCTTTAGCTCCTCAGTAAACGCCATTGACTGCTCTGTGGGTAACTCTGAAGAAGCCTCCAGGGCTGAATATATTAAAATCCACAGCATTCCACAGAAAATGACAAAATTCTCCCCAAATTGCCCCCACAATTTTCCACTGGCCTTCTTTATGAGCTGCAGGCAAAAGAGGGTGATCTGTTGTGCTTGTTCTAGCCCTGTTTTTCTTCCTGTTTTAAATATAGCAGAATATATAAAATAATGAAGTGGCATTCAGAAACAATTATTTTGCCAGGTCTTCCATCTGTTATTCTGTATAATCCTAATTTCTGTACAAAAAAACCCCAGAACTATGGTATGCAACTCAATATGTTACAAGATGTTTATTTTCATCATCATGGTCCAATAAAGTACATAGCTCAAATATTAACATTGGAGTATGTTAAGATTTCATTACTATTTGATCTGTACATTTTACTGACATAAAGGGATAAAAATAAACAGCTTGTAACATATAGAGTTACGGTCTTTGCTTTTGTGGATTTACAGAATTCTGTGGTGGATTTGGGTTTTGCAGCAGATTTATTTTCTCTAATTCAGTTAAAATAACTATGTAATCATTATTTGTGCTGAATATGGTTTGAGCTTCATTTTTATAATTCACCATGGGATTTGTCTGCATAACTTCTGATGGTTAATGACCCTTTATTGATTGAGATTCTCTTTTGTGAGCCTGTATTGCTTGTGACTTGATAATGAATCAGTCAGATCACTCCATTTTAGACAGAAAGAAAATAGACATAGTGTTAACTTAAAAAAAAGACACTCAAGCTCTGTGCACTGTATATATTCTGTAGGGGCTTTTATAGTGCTTGTAGTACATGCTGTTCTGAAAGTGTCACACATGCATTTGTTGTTGTGAACTCAAACACAGTAGAATCTGTAAAGATGCAAGATTAAATTTTCCATTGCCATTTTCACAGATAACAGCCCGTCGACAGTGGAAACATATTTATGATGAATTAGGTGGTAACCCTGGAAGCACAAGTGCTGCTACATGTACTCGCAGACATTATGAAAGGTAAGATAACAAATCTGAAATGCTTATTTAATAATGAAAAAATTAATTTGGAGAGCCTTCAAAGCATTTTTTAAAGAATTAAGAGAGAGAGAGGTTTCTTAAAGATATAATAAATATTCCCCCAACAGTTCAGTCAGATAATCCACTGTAATTTAAACCACAATGTGTGTCTCCAGTGACTAAATAAATAAAACAAGCATTTGATTTTTCTTTGGTACATGTGTTAATTTTTACAACAGCTTTCCAGCTAAAGAAGCTGAAAAATTGAGCAAAACATACTCAAGGAAAAATAAGAAACGACAGCTAATTGTTGCAAACACTTGTCTTCTGTCTTTTTTTAGGAATACCAATTAAGCAAATTGTGGTTGTGATCAAAATAATGGGGTGGCCTACAATGCAGGGTGCTGTTAATGTTGTAGGTCATGCAGAGCGTTGCATTCCTCTTCTTCATTGCATTCCTACCCTCCTCCCTGCCTGTGAGCTGCTGCCAAACACTCTTTCTCTGCAGCCATTGTTGCTGGTCAGAACTGTTGATTTCTTATTCTTTCCATGTAGATAATAACTTCCAGGGCTTCTGAAGCCAGCATGCATTGAACAAAATACTGGAACTGGAATGTTGTTTTGGTTTGGTATCGTTGTTAGAAAAAACTGTTTTGGTTTTTATTTTGTATTAGATAAGCAAATGCTAATAAAAGCTCTGCAGTTTCAGGATCAGATAAGGAAAGTCCAGTCCCTTTTTCATGGGTATAAACGAGTTGCTTTGACGGGCTCAGGAAGAGCTTGTACTTGCCCATGCACAAGGCAGCACAGCTGTGCTCGCAGGGCAGTTTTTCGTCTTCTTTTAATGCCTTATGTGTTGGCCGCTCCAAGGGAGATGCTGCCCTCCTCATAAAGGGGAAGGTTGATCACCCTCGTTTACAGGATGTCTCCAACATAAGGACTTGGGTGTACAAAGAAGTTCCACGTAATGCCACTGTGAAAGTTAGAAGCTTTCTGGAGATCAGGCCAAGCAGCAGAGCAAATTGAGTGACTTGCTGTGTGCATCAGACAGGGCTTTTCCTTGCCTTTGTGTTGTGGACAAATGTTACAGATTGTATTAATTGACTCATCAGATTGTGGGTAGTCATGTCTTCTCCTCCATCATTACAATCCCAAGACTCTTAGGGCTTCCCTTGAACCCAAGCCAGCTGATGAATTTCAAACTGGCAGTCTGGGTCTTCCCTTAACAGATGAGCTCTGTTGTTTATTTGACAAAGGAGACCCAGGCACACATGAGAGTTAGGTCTCTGCAAGCTTGGATTGTACAGGGAGCAAGCATTGCTGGGCTCTGTGTTGAAATCCTAGAGTCATGAGTGTGCGTCTCTTGTAGTTGCGGAAAAATAAATGAGCCGTTCCCAAATACTCCATGAACCCCTGTTGCTCTCTTCTCCTTTCATGCTAGTGGTTTATGTTTTTACTTCTCCATTAGACTAACTCAGCAGTTATTCAGGGGTATGTTCTGAAGTGCCACAAAGCCCGTCTTGCTCACTAGAAAACCTGAGCAGACTCACAATGCTTCAAGATTGAAAAACTTTGCCAGGCTACCCAAAAGCAGTTCTGCTTGCCTTGAGCCAGTCTGAGGAGAGAGTCTTTTAGTTTACAGTTAGATTGGTCTTAGCACACCAAAGAGCTCAAATCTGAGTTCACACACACAGTATCCTGTGAGTCCTACCTGTGCAGACTGCCCAGAGAGGTGGTGGAGTCTCATTCTATGGAGGTATTCAAAACCTGTCTGGACATGCTTCTGTGTGACCTGGTCTAGGGAATCGTGCTGTGGCAGGGGGGTTGGACTAGATGATCTTTCGAGGTCACTTCCAACTCCTAACGTTCTGTGCAAGATACCCCAAGAATCAGACCATGTGTCTGAGAGTGTTGTCCAAACACTTCTTGAACTCTTGTCTAGTCCTATCGCTATCCACTAGGGTGAGTTCTTGGATGCCAGTCTGTTGTGTAGTTCTGGTTTAGGTCTGATATGAGGCAGCAGCTATTTTTCAGGTCTCTGGCAGGCTGTCAAAAGATAGTATTTGGAGAAAAAGTTCTATAGAAACTATAGGTTAGCCCAGAGCTTACACAACTATGCTTACCAGGTCTGGTCTGAAAAACCAAAACGTGTACAAAAACCCTCACTGATTTTTCCAGTCCCTATGATTTCTAGGTTTTTTTCCACCAGAGGAAAGCTGTATTAAGCCTCAGACTTGGAAAAAAAAAAGGTAAATGAAATTGTCATGGTTTGTTTCAGCTGATAATTCTAACTACAGCACCTGTAAATGTAATGCTCATTTATAGCCAAAGTGCTCAAATGACATTTAATCTAAAACTAGAACTGTAGTACAGGAGTACACATTCATGATTCAGGACACACATACGTTTTCTAACTTGAAGGTGAGCTGTAAAGCTAAACTGGAAATTGAATTAAGCTGGGAAGTAAATGCTGAATAAACCCCATGATTTTTCCTTTCTGAATCCTGCTGGCCTCTCTGTGCTTACTGGAGGCAGAACAGGCAGTTCTTTGACATCACTGATCCCGCTGCTCTTTGACTTGGCCTTGCCATTCATCTCTACAACTAAATTTCAAGGGCATCCATGTTGTGTTAACTAGCTTTCTTCCAACAGGGCAGCGAATCATAGAATCATTTTGGCTGGAACAGACCTTTCAGATCAAGTCCAGCTGTTAACCTAGCCCTGCCAGGTCACCACTAAACCATGTCCCTCAGCACCACATCCCTGTATCTTTTAAATACCTCCAGGGATGGTGACTCCACCACTTCCCTGGGCAGCCTGTTCCAGAGCCTTACAACCCTTTCAGTGAGAGGTTTTTTTCTAATATCCAACCTAACCCTCCCCTGGTACTGGCTTTAATGTATCAAGGCTGCTTAAGTGACAGTGACCTTTCAGTGGCATCCTTAGGATGCTGAGGACTGGAGTGGCACATATGTCCCATACAGGTCCTGCATAGGTACTCCTACCTTCTTGCTCTCTCCATGGTCCCTTCTGTAAAGTGGAGTTTCACATGCAACTTCAAAGGGCAAAAGAAGAAATGTTGCTTTTCTGAAAAGGTACTCACAATGGCTAAAAAGCTGCAGATCCATGCCAATGATGGCAAAAGCTGAAAGAAAGGCAGATTTAAAGGCTGTGGGGAACAGTTTGCTTGCCCCCCTTTTTGGAGCAGAGGTTGTGGTGGTTGCTGGTGCTGTGCTATAGGTAGGCAGAGTGCTTCCACCAGTGTGGTGTTTGCTTTGTTTCCCTGGTAAAAAGGAAAGATTTTGTGTGCATTATCCACTGATTCATTTTTCATGTAGCACCGTTTGTGTTTCCAGTAACTGGTTTCATTTTAAAACAAGGCAAGGCTGCCAGCATTTCAGTGTTATTTGTATATTAGTTAGACAACTTTTGTTTTATTAATGAGTATAATAATGAAAGTGCAGGTTGCTGAGTAGAAGCAATGGGTGTTTGTATTTAAAGCATAGCAGGCATCGTATAATGCCAATGAATGCATTATTGTCACTGTAGGCATGGCTGGTCTGAACCTGCCTCTGATTGGGTTATTCCAAATAGGCCCAAGCACTTCATAAAAATGTCTTTGTCAGACTAGTTTTCTTTCCAAACCTATTCATCTCTGTCAGTTTTTAATATTAGTACCAGGCTCTTGGCTATAGTCCATTAGTACTGTACTTAATTGCTCATGTAACAGATGATCACCAATATAAAAAGCATTAATGTTTTCCCATGATGGGACTGGTGCTCTGTGCACAGCTTGGACTGTACAGAGCTTAGGAGTTGTTGTTGGTGCTTTGGTTGTTACTTCCTTCATTTGTGCTACTTTAGTGCACTTACTTTGTATGATCACAGAAAGCTAGAGGCGTGTGTGGTTGGCATTTAGTTGATTCAGCTTGAACCTTTCCTGTGAAACTCTTACAGCCCTTGTCAGTAGCCTACATCTCTCTCTCTCTTATCAAGAAACCATGAGAAACGGCTACTTTTCTGCGAAGTACTCTTCTCCATGCTGCCTTCCCCTAATAATGCAGATGTGGTTTTCACATGCAGGGTTTGAGGTTTCTTTCGCTTTTACACAAAACACATGATCAGCAGCTTTAATTTTCCATCATGAATGATAGGCTGTGTTTCTGCAGTGCTGATGACGTTGTTGGTAGGGATTTTTCATATATATTACACCACTACCACCCCCTAAAAAAACCCCACCAAACCAAAAAACCCAACCTGATATTTTGCAAGGTATATAAAGTTCTCAATAAAATGCATTGAACAAAACAAAAATAGAAGAAAATGCCTGTTGGGGCCTTTTTCTGCCTCCCAGTCTGGCTGTGATTCATCTTGGTTTCCTCCAAAGCAAGGCTTGTGCATGAGCTGCACACAAACACTAAAGGGCCAGGGAATTGTGGTGCACTACAGCATGCAGTAACACTCCTCAGCTGCTTTGATGGACAGACGGTGTCATGGCAGGCAGCTGGACAGGACACTAGAGCAGTAACCCTCCTGGTCTCTTTGGGTGCTGTGGGGAGCCCAATTCCCTTGAGGTATCCAGCACAGGATGGAGCCAGAGCATCCTGTTGTCTGTGTCCTGCTCTTCAGCAGTGTGTCTCATATCCTGGCCCTCGTGAATCTGGTGAGATGGGTCCCCAGAGCAGAATATGGTTCTTCACAAACTGGTAGGGTGGCTGTGCCCATGCTTTAGATATAGACCTGTAGAGGGTTTTATTCTGACTGTGAATGTAGCCTCTGGGCACTTACAGAGCACCCTGGACATCTGTCCCTTACCAGGGGACGAAACCCCAGGAGATAGTGTCTTGTACAATTCAGAGTCTGTTCTGCATTTTTTTTCTGTCTAAATTGCTCCCATAAATATTATATATTACCAGAAAAATGAGGCAGGTCAAAATAAGTCCCTTACGTGGTTTCCCTTTAAGAGCAGTAAAGTCTGTCTGCCCCAAGGATATTGTGCAGTAATTCAATATGTCAGAGAGTCCTGCATTCCATGCAAATGCTATTTGGTTTTGTTAAAGCGTTTGGATAACTTTGGTAACGTGTAAGCATTTCAGTGGAGTTTCGTAGGAAATAGCAGCCAGTCTTGAGGAGGGGACAAAAAATAGAATGCTAGTATTGCTGCATGAAAATGCTTATGGTTATCTTTTAATACACATTGTAATTAATAGGAGGTTTTGATTTACACTGAAGTGTGAAAACATCCTCAGGCAAAAATTAATCAAATGTTATGTCATGCTGTAAACTACAGCTAGCTCTTTGTTTGACCAAAAAAAACCCCCTTGCCAAGCAGCAGTTTTTTCTTCTCTTACTAACTTGGTTGTTTTATTTTTGTCTTCACCCCACTTTCCTGTCTCCCTCCCACTTCAGCCAGTTCCAGACTCCCAGAAAACTTTGCAAGTTGCAAATTGTCTCAATGGTTTTCTATCAAGCACAAATTTAAGCCTGAAGATAGATGAAGTGTCTCAGTTCTCTCTTTCTTTTCCTGGGTTTTTGGTTTGTGTTTTTTTTTTCTTTTTGATAAATAACAAAAGGTTTCTACTTATGATTTTCTGCCCTCAGGGCTTTATCATTAAGATTAAATAACTGTACTCTCAAGCATACCACTGAACAAACTTCTTTTCAATTATGTGAGTAACAGATGCTTTAACAAAGAAACTATTGAAAATTCAGAAAGCTTCCCCCCTCCCCAAAATTTAAAAAGTATCAGATGACAGAGGAATGTGATTGTTTATCATTAAAACAGATCCATAGTTGTCCATTCAAAACATCTGAGAACACTTTTTTTTTTTTTTATTTCAAAATTTCTTGATTTTCAGCCTTGGAGACTTACTGACCAATACTGGAGTCAGCAGGAGTCCTTGGGTGCAAGAGTGCTGGACAGTCAGGCACTGTCTTCTAGTGCATGGAAACATGATCTCTTTCTTCACAGGGAACTGTTTTCCTAGCCACATCCCTCTTTCCACACAGGAGTTTGTCTCAGCAGGATTGGGGGATGCTGTGTGCTACCCAGTGCTCCTGGGTGGGTTGTCACCCAAGCAGAGGGACACTTCCCAGGCGTGTCCACCATATACATGCAGGTCGACACTTACCAGGCTCTGAGGCTGTGCAGCGTGCCCAGTGCTCTGGAGGCTGCAGCACTCCTAGCAGCTGAGCTGAGAGTGCATGGTTGGTTAACATCAGGTAAAGTTTGTCTCACATGATAACCTCATTTCTTCATATCCAGGAGTGGGAAAAGTCTCTGCACAAGGGGACAAGCGCCTTTTCCTTGCTGGAGGCTGAGTTGCCCCAGTGGTGCTTCATGATGGGAGATGCTGACATAGCCGAGATTGCCCCTGGTTTGTTAAACTTTTTGCAATGGAGATGTGGCTCAGAGCTCCTGGGGGCAGGAGGTCAGCAGGACTTTGGAGTCCCTCCAGGAGACCTGCACCCCACAGGCATTGCAAACTGGCATCTGTAAGCTTATCCTGAGCATAAGGACCAAGCAGGCATGTCTGCCTTTAGGTGCACAAATGGTGACTGTGGCCAAAACAGAGGCTTGTAGCAGTTTTGTTAAGAGTGACCTGGGGAAGCTGCTCTGTCCCCGTACCCCTTTCTTTGAATCTTTCCTGTGCAGTAAACCTGCACCCAAGGCAAAAGACTGGAGTTGTTCATCTCCCCCTGCTGAGCCATAGGATTGAGAATGGCTGAGCTTCCCTCCCCTGGCTGTGCAGCTAAATCAGCAGCTGTGTTTGTAATGTCACTAATTTCCAGTTTACTTAAAACAAAGTGTCTTTGAATTCCCTTACAGCAGCGCAGTTCCCACCTTTCAGCAGTGAGCCATTCTCATTACCCACCAGCACTCCCAGTGGGCTGTAAGGAAAGTTGTTGATGAAAGGATGAAAGAGCCATTTCTTTAAGGAAGGATGGAAAGAAAATTGAACTCAAACGTATTTTGTCTTTGCTGATAAAATACATGCCAGTTTTGTACTTCAGACAAATGCAAATAAACCTATTGCTATTGTGTTCTGCACAGAAGCACGTGAGGCTTGCTTTCACAACCCCTGGATTGTACAATGCGGTCTAGGGAAATCGAGCGTGAGGAACACACTGCCTGATTTCCTCAATGTATTTTATGTTTCCATTTTGGAAAGCAGGCTGAGACCTTAGAGTTTGGGTTATTCCTCTACCCTGTCCTCTGCTGCAAATTTGTTGGTGGTGCCCAGGAGAGCTACCTCCTGCTCCTGGCCATCCCCGCCAGCTGATTGCTATTGAAGATGGCTTGTTTCCCATCCTTAACACTGACAGCATTGCTCCAAGGTTTATCCCTTTGGAAGAGCATCAAGGGGAAAAAGGCAGGACTTCTCTTGGGATCAGAGCTCAGGCATTCTTGCTGGTCGCTTAAAAGAGCTCAATGTTTTGCCACTTGAGTTTCTAGGGAACACAAATCGGCTTTCTCTGAGCTGGAGCTGCCCCAGCTCAGTGGCCACTTGTCCCAGCCCTGTGCTCAGCCCCTCTGGCTGCAGTGGTGCAGGTGGCTCTTCCCAGATGCTCTGAGTACCTGTGGAACCAGGTGGTTACTCTTTTGATCCAGGCAGGCCAGCCATTTGGTCCCCCATTAATGGCAGTACCTTCAGAGGAAGGAGCAAGATCCACTGTGGCATAATGTGTCCAGGAGGGAAGTGTTTTCAAACCTGCTACCCATAAAGAGATTTCTTGCCTGTCCCTTCTCAGAGTTTTTGAAACTCTAAGAGCTTAATGTTCTCATGATTTACATTAGCATCTAATCCTTGCATAATCTCACTAATCCCTTGGCCCCAAGATGTCCATTGGAAGTGAGTTCCATGGGTTAACCGCTTGCTGTATTCATTTGGTGAAGCAGATTTAAGTCTTTTTCCATTCCAGTTGCAATCAACCTCCTTAACCTTCTGGCCAAGCATGGGAATGGGGCAGCATCTATCAAGGAATGGACTTCAGTATTTTTTAAGTCCTTCCATGACTATTCTTGTGGCTGAGAGGCTCCATTGCATCCTGCTTTGTGTTGAGCTTGGAGCCCTTGAGAAAGCAAGATGATGTCAATGGGAGACATGCTGGAATAGTTTATTCTGCCAGAAAGAAAGCAAAAATAAACACTGAAACAGGTGATATAAAAAATTGTGTAAGGGTTGTGCTGAACTGCCTCCTTCCCTTCTTCACCCTAGGTGTCCTGGGCATATGGTTCCTCCTCGACCCGAAAGTCTCCTCATATCCATACACAGTGGGGAGAATTAAAAGAGGAAACTGGCAGCCTTAAACGTTTAATTTCCTTCCTCTTTCTGGGCTGGTCAGATCCTTTGCATTATTGTAACTACTTTTTTTGTCAAGTCTATAAATAGATGTGATCTCATGTGTCCTGTGAAGCAGAGTCGGGCCAAAAAAGTCATTCATTCTGCATAATCAATACATGAAAATGTAGTGGTTACTGGCTCAGATAAGATCTTGTATTGTTAGTTCTGTAGCTGGGAAAAAAATGTTGACTAATAAAGATTAAGGGCTTTTTTCTTTTTATGAAATGCTAATGATGAAGACATGTTTGATATACTGTGAAATACATTTCTCTAATGTGAAGTTTCTGCTTTTTGTTGGGAAAGAGATTCAGTCACTGGAGGATTTTAGAATTTGTAAATATAAAATTATCTGCTTCAGTGTTTTTTAAAAAAAGGTTGGCAGAGAGCCAGATTACTTACATTACTGTAATAGATTTGCTGACCTCTGACATCTGCTGCAGAGAAGTACATTGAATTTTTCATAATATCGGATGATGCAGATCTAAAAACTCAGTAGACTCTGCACCATTATTTAATTCAGGACTTAGTAAAGCAAAATCTTTTTTTGAGTAGCAGTTTATACGTGATTAAACTTAATATTGCCGATTGTAATAAATAAGGATTAGTATAGTACTGATTTGTTAATCTAACTTGTATTGATTTTAAGTTGTCTTTATTTAAAAAAAAAAAAAAGGCTGCCTTTTCACAGTGACTGAATTTAATAAGAAGCCCTGTGATAGCAAAGACTCCCCTACTGTTTCTGCTCTTGGCTGGAAAATGTTATTCTTGTATTATTCCAGGAAAAAAAAAAAAAAAAAAACCTCATGCTGCTAAAAATCTGCTGCCTGTGGAAAGATTTTTTAATCCACTAATGCTTAGATATTCTATTTATGTTAATTGACTTATAAATAATACATTTTATTAATCTTAATATTGGAATCTTGATCATGATAAAGACCCTTTTATTTGGTCTCCTCGTAGGCTCTACAAGTAAATATTCCTTAGACCACAGAATATTCTCCCTCTTTTTCCTTTTGTGTGAGTACTTTGATACTTCCCCCTGCCGTGAAATACAGCCACAGTTCAAAGCCTCTGAGAACGTGGTTGTTGTTTCCAAAGTGCGACACATTCAAGGTATCTGGCTCCATTTTTTTTGGACATCGTCTTTACCACTGCTTGCGCAAAGATTGATTAAATCTTACCTGCACTGCAAATATTTGACAAAAAAAAAGAAGTCTCGTGCTGGTTTCAGACATGTCATATTCTGCTAAGCTATTTGGCTAACAGCAGATCGCATTCTTCCGGTGTTGGGCAATATTGACCTTAACTTGGCTAAGCCGGTTGCTTTCATGGCATGTGAGCCGGCTGCTTACATGTTCTGAGAGCTGTATTAGCTTTATTACTCCTGCGCTGTAAAAACTTCTAATAATCGAATGATAAGATCATATCCTGTGGGTAATTGTCTTGTACCGTGACAGGATAACTGAAAAAACATTCAGTGAAAATTGCAACCGACGGAAATCTGTACGTGGAGCGGCAATTGTTGCTGTGGCTTGCCTCGGTGCTGCTCCCCGGGGTCTCGCTGCCCATGTTCCTGCCCAGCTCCTTTCCAGTTGACCCCCGCCACCATCCAAAATCCACCTTGGTGGCAGCAGGGAGCAGCAGCCTGCTGGCCCTCATTTTACTTGAGGAGGGGAAAATCCTAGAACAAGCCATCCTTGTGTTTTGATTCAGTTTTACCTTAGTCATGCCGCCTCCCCAATACACGAAACATTTAATTCCAGATTTCCTGCCGCTGGCTCCGGGCCTTTGACTGGCTATGTGAAATGTATTTTTACTGCTGTCGGCCTGCCAACTGCTGAGCTCAGTGAAAAATAACTAAAATGAAAACCTTGTACTCCCACATGAACCCTTAAGATCAGAAAAGGAAATTTAAGCCATGGTTACTAATTAGCGCCAAAGCTAATGAGTTCTGGTGAGGTGCAGCAGGAGGAGGAGGCGTTTGTGTCCCGCGTTACCCTACAAGGCTCGGCAGAGAGCACGCGAGCGGTGATTAATCGTGTTGGCCCAGGCTTTGCTCCTGTCCCGGCCACAGCCGCGGGGTTAATCACATGGCACCTTTCAGGGGAAAGGCCTGGTCCTGGGCAGGGAGAGCGTCTCTGTCTCCCGTGGGGCGTGGGACAGCCTCTGAGACCTTTACGGATGGAATATGTAGATTTTTTAATGGGCGACGTGTTCCCATGGAAACCAAACAAAGTCAAACACTCCCCTCACAGTGCTAACAATTATTGTAATGAAATGTGTTTTTATTAAAAGCGATTTTAAATATTTAACACATGGCAGAGCGGCCTCGCCGTCGCCCTCCATGAAACCCAACCTCGCCTCTAGTGAAGTCCAAAGCGCTTTGTGCAGCACGGGTAGGAATTTGCTGTTTTCACCAATATTTGTGCTGTGCGACTGAAACATAGCAGCCTCAAGTATGAACACGATTATTTTTTTCTTATTCCGCTTAGTTATGCTTTTTATTATATAAACATTAACTGTAATATTACAGTGGGAAGCAGGTATTTGGCAACTACGTATTATTTTGCTAAGTTTGCATAGAGGGAGCAGTTTCCAGTTTTAGCAGCTGTAACATGTTTAAACTCAGTTTGTAATGGGATCTGAAGATGAATATTCCCTGTGGGCTCTGCTTAGCTTCATTACTGGAGCCCTGCCAAATTCAGGGCTAGAAAGTATTATTCACGCCTCTTTGCACATACCATGTCAGAGCATGCTCAGTTAATGAATTTTGTTTCTAATGTAGCATAAATTAGGTTTATATTTTAACATAATTTATGTTGTATTTTATTAAAATGTAAAATATTATGATCACGAGCAATCTAATTTCTGCTCTCTTAAACCCAAACTGTGTTTGAACATCTAAGTATGTAAATCAAAATTGCATGCTTAGAAACTGATTCTAGGATAACAAACGAATATCTGAACCAAAGAGGTTTCTGCCTTGGAGTCTTAGATTAAAGATAATTAAGGATTCCTGGTATTTGAACAGATTTATGTTGTTTATAAGCAAAGTACATTTTCTTCATAGAGTCAACTTGTCTTTTTTTTTTTAAACAAATTACGTTTGCCATCTTAAAGTTCATATTTTTAAAGTCTGAGTCTTGTATTAATCCCACAGTGAGTCATTAATCATACCAAATGCATTATAAAAACTTTAATCACTGAAGTTGAAACTGAGATTGTAATGCAATCCATCCCTTTTAATTATATCAGTTTCTTTTCCTTTCAGATCAAGAATTGCAAAGGGAAAACAGATAGATTAAAAGTCAGTGTATTTGATGCTTTCGGAGGAGGATAATTTTTGTTTGCATTTGTTCCTTGCTTTTTTTAAAGTGATTTCGTGCACTTTGTGGAGGACAGTTCCACAGTGAAAAATTCCTTCACTTTAACTCTTCTCTTCAATCTTTCTTCCTTGAAAGAACCTCAGTGGCGCAGGCAGGGAGCGTGGTGACTGTCCCTGTGTGGCTGCATTGTGCGGGCAGTGGTAGAGTGGTGCTGATGCAGTGTGCTGGGTGCTATACCCAACACTGTGGTTTCCTGCGGCACTACTCTTGTCTTCTGCTGAGTTCCTGGCACTCGCCCTTTCACTCAGGGGAACCACCAGCCTGGAAATTGTGTAGCCGTTATCAAGTTGGCTGTGGCTTTGCAGGTGTTTTCCTGGGGTTTGCTGTGTGCTTCTGAGGGTAGGGAAGGGAAATAAGAATAAATGGTGGATTTTCTTTCTTAAATCGGTCTAAAACACAGTGGCTGCTATCCTCATCTGGTACAAATTGGTGTAGCCTCACAAACCACTGTAGCATTATAGATCCACACCAACTTCATCTCCACTGAATTTTTGTCACATGATAATTGTGCCAAATAAATTGATTTATCATACTTGGATTTATAGATGTAGAGTTTACACTGTTGCTTTTATGGCATGGAGAAAATGGATTTATTAAGTAAACTGCTCGTAGTAGATACATTTTGTTCTTTGCTAGAATGGCAAAACCTGATCAATTATTTGTTCCTTAATCCCCTAGATTAATCCTGCCATATGAAAGATTTATTAAAGGAGAGGAAGATAAGCCACTGCCTCCAGTGAAACCTCGAAAACAGGATAACAGTTCCCAGGAGGGTGAAGCGAAAACAAAAGTGTCTGGAACAAAACGCGTCAAAAATGAAAACCAAAAGAGCAAGAAGGAAAAAGATAATGTGCAGAAACCCCAAGATGCATCTGAGGTTAGTTGCTTTTCTGCTTTTCTGCCTTTCAGCTTTTCAATTAAAAATGTCCAGGTTTAATCACGTGAAATCCAATGATAAAATACATAATTTAAACTGGAGAATTCCAACCAGTTGGCCTTTGAGTTTGATCAGAAATGGAAATTCAGTCATTGTGGTACTGTCTGTGGTGGGATTTTGCTGAGCTACAGATGGCAACCAGTTAGCTCCATATTGCATAGCAGTAGTGGCAGAAGACCAAGCGCTGGATGTAACAAGTACCATTTCTGCTCGTTGTGTTATTCAGTGGTCACCACTAAAAGACCAGCAGCTGCCAAGAGGAAACCGCACAACTACCACAGTTATTTCCTAATCTAAGTATAGGGTGCGGGAACCTCTAATAGTGTTGATAATACTGTGGTAACTGTTGGACACAGATGATTTTTATAATGGTAACCTCTGGATCAGCCCTTCTGTGCTTACAGATCTGTGCGCGTCTGTCAAAAAAATATCACTCTCCAGGATTTTTATTGTGTTAGACTAAATTTCTCTTTTGACTAAAAGGTCAGATGTTGAGGGAACCACCTTCGAGGCCCTAACTGAGACTTGACTTCCCTCTCACATGCCACAGATGGTTTTCAGCTGAGATGGGTTCCTGTTCTGTCACCTGCTTCACATGGGCAGGCCCGTTTCTGCATAGAGCCATTACCTACAGGCACAGGACAACCCTCATGGAGGAGTTTTTCTGTTCACAGGCCAGGGAAAAATAGATCAGTAGAATTCATCTTTGTCTTGCAAATAAGGGTTACTTAAGCACTTTCTTTTACACATCCTGCCCACTCTCTCCTGTGCCCTGCTTGCACCCTGTGTGAACGAGGCGGTGACGCTCCTCATGCACAACCCCTACACAAGACGTTGCTTTTCCTCAGTCTGCCAGATGCCAGCAGCCTTCAAGGCATTGCTGTGAAAGTAAGTATTTAAAAAATGTTGAAACACATGACATGCCCGGCAGACTATGGCTGCTCCTTTGACTTCATTGCTGTCTGGCAGGTACGTAAGTCCTGTTTCTAAACCAGTTTGGAAATTGGTATTGAGTCAGCTACCAACAATCCTCCTCCTCATTGTTTGAAAAAAAAAACCAATACAGAACCAGTCAACACGTCTGCCTCTGAGGCTTTATGTACCCAGTTTTGAGAACAGAAGATTTTGATTTTTGTGTCCCACTCTCTCTTTGAAGTTCTGCTTACAAGGATGATTTCGTCTTCTGTCCAAACCGGGATTTGTGTTTTAAATTGCCTTGATCCAACAGTATCTTTATTATCTAATGTAAGAGCACTCCACAGAGATGGGAGGGTTTTTTTGTTTTCTCTCACACTGTAATTTTAAAGCAGGCCACCCTCTTGGGGGAAAACTCCTCCACTTCTGATGAAAAATACATAGAGAGGAGAGTGTACACAAACCTGCTTCAGTCACCAGAAGGTTGCAACACAAACT
Source organism: Galbula dea (assembly GCA_013399015.1). Taxonomy (NCBI): domain Eukaryota; kingdom Metazoa; phylum Chordata; class Aves; order Piciformes; family Galbulidae; genus Galbula; species Galbula dea. The sequence continues at coordinate 428,344 of VWZX01008142.1, forward strand.
GACCAAAACCCAGAGATGCAAAGTGAAGGCTCGTGCTCCTTTCCCTTGTCATTCCTTCATGCCTGGTTATTCATTGAGGGGTCTTGGATCAGCAAGATAATGCTATCCACTATCTGTACTGCTATCCACTATCTTTACCGTCACTGCTAAGCACAGCATAACAAGTCAGTAACAGTGTCAGCCTTAACTTTGAATTTCCTTGCCTTTGTTGTTCCCTATCTCAAACTTCCTGCTGCTTAAACTGCAGTTATTTTTGTGTGGTTTGCAGGAAGAGTTCTTAAGCTGCGCTTATCGGAAATGTAGGGAGCCTAGATGAGACAATAAAAATGTACAATTACAGCAGTTTCCTATTTTAAAATAGTACCTTTTACAGCAGAATTAATGTCTCCTCCCTGACTGGGATGGAAGATGTGTCCTGCCCCTGTTTAATCAGGGTGGGTGATTAAGGAGCTCAGACTTAGCAGATCCCTATATGAGTAGGTGGTCACACAAAGCCCAAACAGCAAAGGAGCCTGGAGGAGTTGATGCTTCCACCCAGGGTAGGTGCAGAGTTGCAGAGCTTATCTGTGCTCTGCTATAGGGAGGGCTCCATGCCCAGGACATAGTCCTTATGGGGCCAGCAGAAAGGAGGCATCCAGCTTTTCTGGGTAAAGCAAAATCCCAAGTCTGCTGGAGCCAGGCAGAAAGTTGCATTGTCCCTGTCATCCTAGCCATCCCCCAGCTCTGAAGCCGTGTGCCTGGCTCCCCTTTTGGGTGCAGTCCTCATCCAGGCACAGCCGTGGTGGTGCCTGGGAGCCTCTATAGCCACACATGTAGATATGCAGGCATGGCCCCAGCCAAGTCACCGCTTAAACCATTTCTGCACGTGGCCATAGCAGTGAGTTGTAAAAGCCTAATCAAGTTCCAAATGTGCAGTCCTCTCAATTGCATGTTCGATTCTTACACTGGAAGAAGTAAGCAGGGAGAGAATATAACTTTAATTTATTAGGGTTGCATTTGCTTTTGTGCTCTTTGCTGTTTTCCTGCTGTCACAATGGCATTGTCAATGTAATGAGATACCAGACAAAATGCTATTAGCCTTAGACTGCACATTTCCTCACAATAGCTGAAACTTCAATCAAAATGTTGCTTAACAGAAACAAAGAGCAGAATGTACAGTTATTAAATATGATTTCTTTCTTTTTTTTCCTCCTCCTTTCTTTGCTCATCTGTCTGGTATTTTCCTGTAATTTTATAAGCTCAAGAGACTAGCGATGGTACTTTATAAAGAACCTAATGATGGTATTTGGCTGCAAAAGGCAGCTATGAGTTTAAAAAGAAGTTAGGATGACTAACAGATACTGTAACTAATAGGCCAGCCAAACAGACAGGAATATTTAAAAGCAGCTGTGAAGAAATAAATCTCTGAGAGGGTTAGATTCATTAGGACCTTCTCCAATCCCCTGCTCCTATGAGAGAACATAAAGCAGCATTTAGATAATAACTTTCTGGATGTGTCTTATCTTTACAATGAAGAAAAAAAAAAGAAAACAATAATAATAAAGGACTCGCACAATGCTGCTGTTTTATGACTGTCTTCTACCACGACATGTCAGAGGAGAGTGACAGCAGTTTTGAAAAGGGCTGTCAGTCAGCTGGATCACAGATGGGACGCTCTGGTGACCTCTGTGGGTCACAGTTCAGCCAGCTACATAATGGGATGAATAGTGTGAATTGTGCACACAGGCTTTATTAATGGGGGAGCAGAAAGAGCGGTGGTCCCATTGACGATAACGTATAAAAGCCATGTTTGTAATAGCAGGCACACACACTTACTGAATGTTGACAACTTCATTTTAATCCGTTAATAAAAAAATGTGTGTCCTAGTTAAGCTGTGGCAGTGATTTGCTGCCTACAATAGGGATTCCTAGTATGCCATTTCTATCATTTTCACACTTTAATGCAGAACTGGGTGTGAATGATCTCCTCTGTGATCACTGAATTTCAAGATAGCTGTGTCGTTTTCGTAGGTGAATTTGGCTAGCAGGAAGAATATCTATAGCCTTGTTTGCATTATGAAATCTGCTGTCCTACATTTGCCTTATTAATTTTAAAAGACTATAACCTCAGCATTTAGGTATCTAGTCAAGGCACCAATACCTCTCATTGGGTTACAAACATCTGCTGTTTTGAAATGCCTTATTGTGACCCTGGCAGGGATGGTGTATTTTTTAGTGTTTCCAGGAGGTATGTCTCTTTGTTTGAGTCCAGTGCCTGGCATTAGAATCTTCACTTTCCAGCAAGGTGAAAAAGTAGCCAGCAGTGTACTGTGTATCATCTTATGAACAGTCTGCTGAAATGCACCATATTCTTATTATTGTATGTTGGATCATTTTATTAGGTTTCATCAGAACAAGAGAAGGATCAAGAAGCAGCAGACCAGATAAGTTTTCCTGAACATCCTACAGTGGGAGAGACGAAACAACCCGTGCAAGGCCCTGTATCTCTTTTCCCAGAGACAGCTCGGCCACTACCTCTGGAGAAGACAGATCTGACAGAAAACGGCACGAACAGTGAGAAAGCCAAGGAGGAGGTTCAGCACTTGTCCTCTTTCTCAAGTATATCTATGCCCCCAGAAGAAGACACCGCACTGGATGCCACCATCACTAAACGATTACACCCCCCAGCAGATGCCCTGGAAGACACAAAGCCTGAACAAAGACTACACAAAGCCTTTACTGACAGCTTAGAAAGCGAACCACCAGAAATGCCCTTCACGGCTTTCCCAGTCCAGCTGCCAACTCGGAGCGACTTGGAAGATGACAAATTGCCGGAGATGGCCGATTACATCGCAAACTGCACGGTAAAAGTGGACCAGCTGGGAAACGAAGACATCCACAATGCACTAAAGCAAACGCCCAAAGTACTGGTGGTCCAAAACTTTGACATGTTCAAGGAAAAAGAGCTGCCTGGCTCCATGAACGATGACTCCACTTTTGGTTACACACCACTGCTCTACTCAAAGGGTAATCCAGGCATCATGTCACCCCTGGCAAAGAAGAAGCTGCTGTCGCAGGTCAGCGGGGCAGCCCTGTCGTGTAGCTATCCTTATGGTTCTCCTCCACCTTTGATCAGCAAAAAGAAACTGAACAGCAGAGAAGAACTGTCCTCAAGCATAACACAAGGTCCCCACACCCCTAATTCTGATCCTGTAGCAGTTAATAGGCCCTCAGTCATACAGCATGTACAGAGTTTTAAAACCAAGGAAGAAAGGAAGTCGATTAATGACATTTTTAAACATGACATGCTAAGTAAACCAGATCTTCAGCGCTGTGATTTTTCAAAACATCACCTCAGTTCTTTTGCCGAGTCATATGTACCGAAGTCAGATATCCAGGACTGCAAAGATAAAATGAGTGAGAAAAGGGCACTGCAACACTCCCATGTGCCCACTTTCTTGGCAGATTTTTATTCATCACCTCATCTGCACAGCCTTTATAGGCACACGGAACACCACCTTAATAATGAACAGACATCAAAGTACCTCCCCCGGGACATGTTCAGAGAGTCTGAAAATATTTCTACTTTTACTCAACACAAACACCAAGAAAAACGAAATTTAAATTATTGCCCACCTTTGCATCAGCAAGAAAAAAAGGCAGCAGTGGAGGCCTCTTCAGATGATCAGCCAACAGATTTGAGTCTTCCAAAGAGCATACACAAACAGACTGCAAAGGCTCCAGGCTCCAGCCTCCCTCATTCATCCATGGGCCAGCAAGAAGGCAAAGGTATCTCCCCATTCCAGGCTGCAAGCAGCCAGGCGGTAAGCCTGGATTGTAACCCCAAAGCTTGCCGTGTGTCCCCTATGGCCATGACAGCCCCGAAAAAACACAGTGACTTGCTCCACAGGTCTGGGAAGCAGCAGGCCCAGAGGCTGGAGAATCTGAGGAAGATGGAAGGCATGGTGCACCCTATCATCAGCCGCAGAACGAGCCCTCAGAATGTGGGGGCTGCCCGGCCTTTGAAACGGAGCCTGGAGGATTTGGACAAAGTAATTTCTGAAAAAAAAATCCGAGCTGTCTCTCCTCTGCACTTACCAAAGGAGACCCTGGTGAAAGACAAGGTTCCCGACCCAGAGGGGGAAGGCAGCAAGCCGGTGCATGGCCTCCATTCTGGCAGCATGCTGGAAAGTCACAAATTTCCCCTTTCAGCCCCCATCTTCCCAGGCTTGTACCCAGGAAGCCTGTGCACTGGGCTGAACAGTCGCCTCCCACCTGGGTATTCTCATCCTCTGCAGTACTTGAAAAATCAGACCGTGCTCTCCCCACTCATGCAGCCATTGGCTCTTCACTCCTTCATGGTGCAGAGACAATTCCTCACGTCCCCTGCAAATTCTCAGCAACTGTACAGACACTTAGCTGCAGCAACACCTGTAGGAAGTTCCTATGGTGACCTTTTACATAACAGCATTTATCCTTTAGCTGCTATAAACCCTCAAGCCACGTTCCCACCTTCCCAGTTATCCTCTGTTCATCCCAGCACAAAACTGTAAACACCCTCACTCACAAAAAAAAAAGTCTGAGAAGTTAGCGACATTCCTCCCCCTGTGACGGTGTCTCACAGATTTAGCAATCTGCATTTTGTTATCAACCAGGATGCACTCATATCCCACCAAGAGGAGCACTTCAGAGTTTGATGGAGACAGGACTGCTTCTTTAATTCTGGCTCCCACATCAACCCCCTCATCCCTTATCCCTGCCCCTGCAAAAAAGAAAACCAAACAACAAAAAAAAAAAAAGGAGANGTGTTTTCTGAAAGGACTTCTATGTGGTATAAGAGCAGATGTTCAAAAGGAGCCGCGGAAATGCAGGGCCAGTCCAGAGCTCACTGAAGTCCCAGGTGAGGGCTGCCTCTGCCCTTCACTGACCCGAGGACCGGAGGCCGAGCACTGTTGCAAACGAGTCAAGGTCTCAAGATGAACCTGGAAAGGAGAAGCGAGCCGAGAAACCATACAATCAGTGGATGTGCTATTTGGGTAACTTTTCCTGACTTTTAAAGATTCAATCAATGCAATGTATAGTGAAATGGCAATAGGTTTTTCATTTTAACACTATTAGAACAGAAGGGTAAACACTGTTTAATTTGACTGTACATATCCACTTCATAAACTACCAGTGTCACATTTGGTCACTATAATTTATGTAGTTTCGTTTGTCCAGTATATTCTGTGCTCTTTATGTTTGTTTTTCTGTTTTGGGTTTCTTTTGTTTGTTTGTTTTTTTAAATTAAACAGTATCATTTTACCTGCAACTGTTTTTAAAGGCTGTGGCTGTCGTATTTTTCTTTTTTTTTATGTGTTTGTAATTTTTTCAGTTTCTATATACTTTTGAGCAGCGTTTTTGTTTGGTTTCTTTTTTTTTTGTGGTAACGTTTACTGTTTACAAACTGAAGCAACTGGTTCGGATTAATCTTAATGGTTATAAACATACTGTAGGTGATGTTATGGTGCAAGGATACAAACAAGGTTCCTTTTCCCCCTGGTCCACCCCTGCAAGGTGCTGTGCACCTCTCGCCCTCCTCCTGTTGTTCCGATGGCTCCTATGCCATTTCTCCCTTCCCACCCAACTTTGCCTTCCTGTATTGTGGTCCGTGAATTTGCTGAGCATTGTACTTAACCTTACCTAGGCTGTGAAACCCTCCTGCCTACCGGAGAAATGGTCTAGAAAACAGAATCTCCCTGGCACATACTGCTGGCTGACAAAGGAGTCCAGAAAACAGATTTGTGGTTTGCAAGAATGTTGAGCATTTCAGAAATTAGGACAGGAGACAATGTGGATTTGGATCCAAGACTTAAGGGTCGTGTGCCTCACGAGCAGGCTGGGCTCAGTAGGATGGGTTGCGGGTTGTGTGCACTGGGCAAAATGGTCTTTCCACACCACCCCCCCAGGGATTTCAGCCTCTTCCCTGGCCATCCTTTCGCAGGGGTAAAGCCTAGGCATGGAGGGGCTGGTTTTTCCTAATGAAAGAGCTTGCCTGTGGATGTGTATTCACTTTGCAGGCCATCACCACCACGCAGCTGAGCATAGACATCGATAAAGCGAAGTGTGACTTGGAGGCTTTTTACAATGTGAAAATTGGTTGTGATTCAAACCATCTCAGTTACTGTTCAAAGACAGCATAATCGATACAAAAAGAAAAATGGAAACTACTAAGAAACACTTTGCATGCTAGGCATGTCATTAAATTTTCCCGTGATATGAAGCCAAATACAATATATAATGTATCATACTTAATATCCAAAGGTGGAAACCAGAATAATATACTCGTCTACTGTTAAAGATCCAGCTTCTTCAATTAAATACTTTATATTCCTGTGGTAAAACTATATTTAATTGATCGATAAACAGACTAGTAGAACTTAGAACATGGATGTGCTGGTGCAGAGCATCCTGCTGCTCCATAAATCGTACAGGAAACAGAACCGCAGGCTCATCCAGGCAAAGGCCATAGTGTGGAGGACATCTCTAGTATAAAGTTGCACTAGACCTGAATCACATGAGAATCAGGGGCTTGGTGGTGGGGGGAGGAGGGTGGGAGGAAGAGGAGAGAATCTAAAACTCTACAGCAAACACAAACAGAAGCTTGTCGTGTGTTTGGCAAAGCAAACGCTTCTCTTCCTTGTTTCAGTTACATTGTGTGTCCTGGAGTTGTGCATTTGTTTCTGCGAAGTGTCTGATTTCCCTTTTGGTTACATCCCATTGGAGTTCAATGGTAGGCTTCATGGAGCCATGCTGAGGCAGCACAGGGCTGGGGGACAGGGAGAGGGGAAGAAGGCTCCTCGCCTGGCCCGCAAGGAGACTGGCTGCTGCTGGCTGGGGAAGCTCATAATATACTGGGCAAAACATCAGGCCAAAGGAAAAGAAATGGTAGCATAAACCCCCAACAGAAGCAGTGCATTGTTTGTTTAAAAACTCTTAACAGAAATCTTGGAAATCTTTCAAAAGACTATTGAAATCTCTATTGGCTGAAAAGTCTTTTTTTTTTTTTTAATGTCTTAAATGGGTCTTTGTTTGCATTGTTTGAGTTCAAGGGGCCTTATTATTGAATGAAATTGCACAAGCCTTTCTTTGTGCAATCAAACCATTGTTATTGGTAGGTTTGTAAAGGAAGCTATGGAATCTAATTGGCAATAGAGTCATAAATCTATTTACCAGGAGCCAGTTCCAAGTAATGTTGCAATTCAAACGCAGTATGTCCAGGATTCATTAGGGATGCTGAAGGTTGTGAGATTCAAAGGAGAAGGCCCAGCAACAAACAGCTCGCGTGTAGCTTCTGGCCTCATGCTGAGCCAGACTTTGAGGAACACATGGGGAGTTGAGTCTCTTTCCCGATAAAATCCATACCCCTAGCAAGGCGGGCTGGGAACAGTCCGGCGTTTTGCAGCAGGTCGGTCTTGGCTGCCTGCTGGCCTGGCACAAGAAGTTTTCCGGGTGTGTCGGTGCCTTAGGAAGTAGTTAGTCCCAGCTGCAGAGAAGTTGTCTGGGCAACCCCTGGATCTGGTGCAGGAGGGGAACGCTGTGCCCACCTCTGCTGGCACCTCTGCCTCGGTTGTGGTACATGGGGTTTCCACCTCAGGAGTCCACTGCTGGGGTCCCCTCACTGCTCCCTGCTTGGTCCCGTTCTTTGCAGTGGTCAGCAAGGTCGCATCTGGTCAGGCTTTGTAGTTGTGATAGTTGTACTGAGCAGTGGGGCTTACTGCACTGGTGTGAGGCAGGAGGCATTGGCCATGTTACCGTGAGCGCTTCCTGCAGTGTTTGCTGTACATGTGGTGGATATTTCGCTCGTTCTCTTCCTCCTCCTCCTCCCCTCTCCCCCTAGCCCCACAGTTTTAAATATATTCTAATAATGGCAGCATAATCTACTAGCTGTTTATACTTTTTTAACTTTCTTTTGTTGTAAATATTGTATACTTTTTGTGATTCAAGTTATGTAGCCTATATGCTCTGTAAGGTGATGATTTGTATATATAAAAATGGCCCAGTAATATTATATAGTTTCCCATTTAAAAGGTTATTGAGTAACCTTTGTGTTAGTTTAAACACTACCAGAAATAAAGCTGAGCCAACTATAAACATTCAATTTTTGTATGTTTTCCAAATTGTACTTATTAATGCTTTTGATACTGTATTATGTGCCAATAGTTTCCCAATCACATAGCAGGCAAAAGATATTTTGTACTTTTTGATCCACTGTAATATTTAATAAAAAATGTTACTATCTGTTCCCTTTTGTGTTTGATTAATAATTCTGTAAACAGCCCTTATCGCAATGGATTACGTATTATCCCATCTGACCTTTCAGCCCTCTTATATCAGCTTTTCTAGAGAAAATATCTCCTCCTGCAAATGATTAGATTAAAGAAATGGAAGTTTGCAGTTTCCTAAAGGAGGAAGAGACAAGATCTTCAGTCAGTGCTCCTCTATTTTTCAGCGTGCTTTCACTGAAGTGTGGCTGTGGTCTGGCTGACTGTAGGAATAGCTTTTGAGAGGATAACATCCATGCTTAGCCAGTGGCTGCAGTAACAAATTTGCTCCGTTTGTGTCTTAGAGCAGGATTTTTTTTCCACCAGAACTGCAAGCTCCAGCTGAGATCTGAAAGTCATCCCCTGTTCTTCACAGTTCAACCATGAGTAACATTTTGGAGTTGGATGCTGCCTATTAATTTTGTTGATGACAGTAAACAGACACGAAGTACAATCGATTTGTACTCTGTTCCTTGACAGGTCCAAAAAGCCCCCCAAAACCTTGTGGCCCATTGAGAAGCTGTTGCCACATTGAGCTTTGTCAGGGCACTGTTATGCTCCTGCTCTCCATAGATGAGACAATCATTGGCTTGCATGTAGCTCAGGACCAGGTACTGCCCTCACCTGGCACATCTTGGCAGTTGGTCAGGCATGCCAGTGGCTAGGGCCACATGCTAATGTCACATCATGGCTTAGGTCTGTGGTCCTGGGCAGGGACTCTGCAGGAGAGCCTTCCCCATCCCTGGGGTCCCAGGAGCTGAGACCATTGGTGGTCCTGCAGTGCTTCCACTCTGCTCCGAGTGGATGCCTGAGGCTGTTTGTGGTGCTACCATCTGTCAGCACCCATGGAACTCTTTTCCATTGGGCATTTCTGAGGGCAGCACAAGCCACGGGCCAAAGCCAAGGTGTGGTTGCACTAGGTGTTGCTGTTGGTGATACAACCCCCAGCCTATGGGGCACTACCGGAGCATGGCATGCTGTGGGGAAGTTGTTCCCTGCCAGGCAAGCACTGACTGGGTTGATGTCTCCATTAGATGAAGATTCCAGGTACACACTGCAGTTGAGGGAAAGTGTCAAAAAAAAAAAAAAGCGTGTAGTGTGTGCTGGGAAGTAAGGGGAAATACCAGCTGGGGGGAAGAGGCAGCCTTTGGGCACACATGAAGCAGCAGAGAGCTGTTGAGTGCCAAGGGGCTGTGTTAATTCACAGGCTGGGTGTGCCCAGGGGAAGCTGGCGTGACACCTGCCTGGTCTCCACATGCAGCTGTGCAGAGCAGCTCTGTGCTGTCCCACACAGCCTCTCCAGCAGGGACAGTCTGGGAGCGGGAGTGAGGGCAGGATGGGCACCCATGGCATCCCCACCAGCACAGTTCCCAGCAAGGTGTTTCCTGAGCCACTGCTCAAGGTCACCACTACACTTAATTGCCCTCAACAAGCTCTTCTGTCTTTTGACGTCTGAGTCCTCATTCAGTCATTTGCTCTTCAGAGTAGGCTGTGCAAGGACTTCCACTGTCTCAGTATAAGCTATGTATAACCAGACAGAATAAACCTTCCTCTGGTTTAACTTGCTGCCTGATAATTTCCTTTGGTACTTGTTTATTTTTGTATTGTGAGAAACAGTAAATAATCACACCATATGTGCCTTCCCCACACCAGCGGTGAAGCTATGGGAGAAGATGGGACCCTCTAGCCAACCTCTTCCCCTATCCATTTCTGTCTTGGCCAAGCTGAGGCATTTTGTTCGTCTCATATTGAAAATATTGCCCACCAGTGCACTCCTGGTGGGAGGAAATGCAGACACATATGGATGCTGGCCTTTGCAGTTGCTCCAAACACAACTTGCCAAATGCAACTTTGTTTCCTACATCATGCTTGCTTCCTTGCCTTTTTTAAGCTCTTTCCAGTCTGTGGATTAATGTGAGTTGACACTGCATGTTCCTGGAGGTGCCAGCTGGGCTACCTTACTCAAACTGCAGAGCATGGCTGGGTGGAAGACGGTTTAGAAGCAGCAGGCTGGAGCACCCAGGCAAGCCTGACCTGTGAGCAGCACTAAGAGGTTGCAGGATCCTCCCTTGGTTGGGCTGGTCACATCCCAGTGGGATTTTTGGGGTCACGGGTGTTGCTGCAGCTCCACGCATGGGCATGGAGTGGAAGGGAGGAGTTTATGCTAATGTCACCCAAAGGGCTCACAGGGGAACATAGGCACCTCCTCAGGGCTCAGCAGACCCCACCATGGGCTGGTGAGGTGTGCAGGTTCAGAGATGGACCTGGAAAGAGTTTGTTACCACATTGGTGGCTTGCAACCACTTCTGGAATGTCCTGTGGGCTGAGCGAGGACAAGGGATGCTGTGCTGCTGGCTTGCTGAAACTGAGGCATTTGTCACTTGTCACACCATTTTTAATTCAGCTGCCAGAGGTTGAAAATGATGATTTGGGGTGGGGAGGGGGTGCGGTGGGAGGATGAAGCAAAAGGGAGATGCAAACAGTAGTGGTGTTTAGTACTACAGTTTAGTTCTGGCTGAGGGCTCTTGGTTCTGTCTCTTGCTGTGTTGCCTTTCTGCAATGACACAGCAGATCAGGAGTAGAGCATCTGCTCTTCTGTCGTTTGTGGGCCACAGCAGCCTGCGTGCCTGAGGCACACACCTCCTGACTACCTCACAGGACCTTCACAAGCCTTTCAGCAGCAGGCAGGGCATGGAAGACTGGAAGCAAACAAAGATCCTGGGGCAGAATCCCCCTGCCCTGGATGAATCCTAACATGTATGGCTGGTTCCTCAGCCAGCAGCTGCCTCTCCTAGCAGCCTCTTGGGGCTGACCCTAACACTGCAGTGACACTGACCTATTGGGAACAGGGCCCTTCCTCTTCGCCTCTGCCACACTGGCGGTATCTCTGCTCCAGAAGTTTTCAGAAACGTTTTGGGGAAAGTTTCTGCTTCTGAGAGGAGGAGATCACACACAAACATCACCAGTAATCCTTGCTTGCACAGTAACTGCTCTGGAAACTGCAACACTCACCCACAGACTTTCCAGGAATATCGGACACCTTTGGCTTTTCCCAGAGCAAGAAAACTGGAGCCTGTACCTTTGCCTTCCCCAGTTTGGGTAGGTTCACAGCTGAGGTGCTGGCAGAGCATGTTGCCACCCCAGATGAAGAGAAGCCTAGGAGGGATGGATGGCCTTGAGGAAAGCAAAAGAAGTCACTACCAAAGCATGCCCTGTCTCCCTCATGTAAACCTGGACTGTGATTGCTGGAGGTTTTCATTTCTGCAGAAGAAAGCTATGGCTGGGGCTGGGGCCCAGGCAATGCCCTTTGGGGTGGAAGATGTCCAGCAAGCAGACAGGGACGCAAAGGCAGTGGGTTACAACTTCATCTGTGTTTTCATTTAGCTTTTCAATTTATCCTTTATGGCGTTTAAAAAGCAACAACAAAAAAAAACAACAAACAAGTATTTGCGATGTCAGATGCTCCATCTAGTGTCTCACGTGGGGAGTGAGCCCCCTGCCATCTGGGATAGGAAGTCCGTTGTTGCTGCATCAGGGCCTGGAGTTTCCTTTCCCACAGCACCAGGACCACGAGGGCCAGCATGCTGGGACATTGGGGACAAATGTGTCCAAAACTGGATTAGACAAAGCCATGAGGATTTTTGTGGCTGCTGAAAACCAGCGGCTCAGAGACAAATGCCACATTCAGGAGATCTAAAAGTCCTGAGCAGCTGTTACCACCTCCCCATGCTCACCAGTGGGCAGGAGGTACTGGGAGTGGCTGCCCAGGGGGCCAGCATTTGTGCCCTGTCCTTGGGTGCTGCACCCTGCACCACACCTCACCCACCCAGGTGCACAAAATTCCTGGTGCTTCCCTCCTCCACCTGCTGCTTTTGGAAACAGAGCTGCTTGACAGCTGCTTTTTATTAGTGATGAGCACAAAAGCACTTAACAAATTGCTGATTAGTCAATTAGTCAGCTCACAGCAATCTCTGTGACTCCCAGCACAGTGGTGGTGGGCTCCCTGAACCTCCCAGCACCTTTCATCTGCTGCAGACTGTGCAGAGCAACACTTTGCCATGAGATGATGTAGTGATGCAGGCCATACCATGAGGTGATGCCATGAGGTGATGCCATGAAGTGATGCCATGCTGTGAAGTGATTCCATCTTGTGAGGCCGTGCTGCAAAACTCCACATCTAGAAGCAGTAAGAGATGCTCTTCAGCCATTTTGCCATCAAAACTTTGTTTATTCCAACAGGTAGCTTGTGATGTCCAAGTGCTCATGCATACAGCAAATGCCTCCACGCACTGGGAGACACCAGAGAGGTGAGCAATGGCCCCTGTTTGTTTAGGCCCCACTGTACTGGGGCATGGGAGCTGCAGTGCTGGTAGGCAATGCCATTTCCCCAAGGCAGAGGCTGTGTCTTTCCTGTGAGGAAGTGGCAAGCCAGATGCATTGACAGGGCTGAGCTGTGTGAGTACCACAGGGAGGGAAGCAGTTTGTCTGGGGGTGGGGAATAAGGGACAAAGACAGAGGGCAGCACATACCCGAAATACTAAGGCAGGTGTAATGTGCAGTGGGATTACATGTGGGATCCCATGGCAGGAGGATGAAACTGTTGTGTCGCTCTAAGACTGTGGATGGTTCATGGATGCACCTAAACACAATTTAATTGAACCTGCAGCCTGTCCAGGTGCCTTTAGGCAGAGATATGGGGTATCTGCTGTGAGTGGTGCTGACTGGTGCTGTTTGGAGAAGACTTTAGCTCTTGTAGTTAATTTATTCATTGCATATGCATCTAGTTGGGGTTTAGCTACTGGTGGTCTGTAGTGGGAAACTCAGGGAGTGCCAAATCCCCCAACTGTCCTGCACATGGATGTCTAACCCCCACCCTGGCTTCCACTCAGGTGCCAGGGACCACAACTTGAGCAGCATGTGTGGTTACATGGGCAGGTAATGGCTGTGCAGCTTTCCTGGACCAGTGCGCTGCCCTGACCCCCTCTGCTCTCCAGCAGCAATGGGAGAAAATACTGAGCTGCTCACAGAGCAGGCACGCACAGGGTGCCTCGGTCCTCCCCATGCTCTCCTTCCCACACCACTGCTCAAACCTCTGTCCTCTGCAGAGAGCACTCTTCTCTCACAGGGCTTCCTTGGGTTTTTGTCTGCAATCTCCCCAAAAACGAGCCAGGCAAAGCAAGCGCCCCCTTCTCTGTCACCCCCCGCCCCAATGCCTGTGGAGCTCTCAAATGAGGAATAAAGCCATTTGTTTCTAATTATATTTGGCAGCTGCTCAGAGAATTTAGGACTAAAGCATGCAATTTTTTTTACTCCTGATTAAAGAACTTGACCTCATAAGCAAAAAGCAAAGATTTCAACACACACCCACAAGTAGGCTAGGAACAAACTTCAGCAAAAAGACCAAAAAGAAAACCCCATTTGCTTAGATACACAAAATAACTCATTATGAAACAAAAGGCAGAATATTTAGTGCATAACTTGAGCTTGCCTAGGGCTCAGCTAACCACCCAATTACTGCTTTTAAAGCAGAGAGCTCTTACTTGGAGCTGAGGCGCACGCGGCAAAGGCCCACATGCTCCATTGAACCCAGGGTTCGCACGTGACGTAGACCATTTAGCTGCTCAGGGGAAGAAAGCTCCTTTTATGGGCCCACACCAGCTCACCCAGCCCCAGATGGCCACAACGGGGCCTGATGGAAAGGCTGCTTGAGTTGTCATCATCTGTTTTTATTCCCATATTCCCTGGCTGCAATATTTTCTGCCCACCAGAAGAAAGTTGCAGCATCCTTGGAGCCTAATTTCAAGTCCTGGGTGCCCAGGAGATCGAGGCAGATTCTCCTTAGTTCCTCCCACCCATCTGCAAGGGGTGACACATCGCCCAGCTCTCGTGTTTACTGTTTTAATAACAGCACAAGGATGTGTCACAACTGCAGAAGAGTCAGCTGGCTCCCAACCAAGAGAAACAGCAATGATCTTGATGGCACCCTTTAAAATAGCTGAGAAACCAGCTCAAACAGAAATTAACTACCCTGCGAGGTTCTGTGGTCCATAAAATACTTCCCCTGGCTCCATGGTTTTAAAATAACATGAAAGAAAAGCTTTCCATAAAAAGTAGTTAACTAGCACACATTTTTTTTTCAGTTGTAATTCTGAGAGTCATACCCAAACAAAATAGCTATACAAGCATTAAATTATACATTAAAGAGGGCTGATAAAGGCAGTGAATTACAGAGCTCCCATATAAGATTTCAGATACACAGATAGCAAGCATTATTAACATTTCTATTAAAGATGACCTACAAAAGAGGGACAAAAATAATCTGTGCCACTTCTGATTTCTTGTGATCCAGGACAAAGTGAATGTGAAATGGCTCCAGCTCAACTGCCACCTAGTCCCTGTCATCATCCCTGTCTGCTTCCCCTCCCAATCCTCTCTCTCAAATATTAATGACAGAGAGCAGAGGATTGCTTTCTGCTAGGACTGCAAATACCTAGACTGGTGGTCTCTGTTTTAGCTGGAAAACTTCCTTGGCGGGCATAAAGTGGATGTTTTTCCCTATTGCTCACCTGACCCTGAGATGGTGAATTTTTAGCAGAGGAAGATATTTTTTTGTCTCCACTTGATGGGGTACCAGGGCTTTGACCACACCAGCAAAGGTAGCAACAGGTAGAGCTGGCTGCAGTGAGACTGAGTAGGCTTCTGATGGGCGGTTCTTCTGGGAGGGTTTATTCTGCGTCTCCCCTCCAACAGCTCTTCCCCTGAGGGTCCCCAGTGTCTGTGAGGGATGGTCCTGCCCTTCAGCTCTGCTAGCAGTGTGGGGGGTACCAGCTGTCTTGCCTCTCCAACCACCTGAGGGGTTTCATAATGCCTGTGGGCATTACAGAATATAGATTTTTAAAAAATATATGGTGAAAAATATTAGATATATATTTATATAGATAGATACAAATGTATCTACACACTCATTATATAAATATGTACTGTTGCTCCTCTGTCCCTGGTGGCTGTGGCTCTTTAACAGGCTATTTGGTTGCTATTGCTTTCAAAATTTATTTAGAAGAACCTGATGAACAAATTGAAATGCAGAGACACACACAGAAACACACGACAACTGCATAAACAGTGTGTCTGTAGGTGATCAAGCTCACAAAATGAGGCTGCCCAGTGCGTTCGCTTTTTCCTGCAGCTGCTGGGCTTGGCTGTCGGGATGCTGCCATCATCCTGCCCAGGTTTCCTCCCCAGGCTCCTATGGCATTTGAGGAACTGTGCCTAGATGGAAGCTCAGTTTTTGGTGGAGGAAACAGTCAGTAAGGAGTACAAATATTGATTTATATACAACACTAACATACAGGGGTGGTGTGTGTTCAGTGCTGCTACTGCATGTCTGCAAGACACAGTCCCTGCCAGGGTGGTAGGGGCTGCTGTCCTCAGCTCACACCAGCTGGGTGTGAGGGATAACTCATTTTCTAGATGTCTCATACACAAGGAAGTGAGACTGATACAACATAACACAGCAAAGAGGATTTTTGTTAACCTATTTAAACAGGACTTGGCCTTTGCCACGAGAGCAATGAGGTTAAGAGAACTGCTGGTTTTGCACCAGTGTGGCTTTTCACAAGGAGCTGGTGATGGTTTCTTGTGATGTTATTATCCAGAAATGAAAAGTTCAGCTCTACTTTTCCTGATTCTTCAGTACAATTTTAGCAGGGCTGAGGGTGGGAAAAAGCAAGTGAGGAGGAGGGCTGGGGTGAAGTGGGTTCCTGTGTGGGGTGGTATTGAGGGTTAGAGCTGGGGCGACCACCAACTCAATGACAGATCTTCTCTATTACCCCCTCATCCGCTCCCCCATCAGAGAGGGAAAGGGAATAAGAGAGAGACTCATGGGTTGGAAGAGAAAGCTAAAGCTTATTTTTATTATATTATTATTTAATTAAAATAATAAAATTAAATACATATAAATATATACAAATCTAGTACCAAACCCGAACCTCCCCTTGATGGTAGCTACATCACCACTGATACTGTGCCAGAAAGCCTCACCAGCAGATGGGAACCAGGCTCAGCAGCTGGATCCTGGTACTGGATGCAGGAACTTATGGATCAGGATCAAGGACACAACACAATTCTCCTCAGATGCCAGCCATTGAAGAAGAGAGAGAGAAAAAGAGACAGAAGAAGGACCTGACCCTCTGCTTTATATTGACTATGACACATATGGAATGGAATACCTAGTTGGTCAGTTTACAGTCACCTGTCCTGTCTTCTCCTCCCGGTAAGTACAGTCTTTGCACTGTGCCCCCTCAACATGGTACACAAGATTTAGCAGTGACCTTGGTCTGCATACCAATTCTTCATAGTAAATCTAAACATTGGATCTTCTCACTGCTAGAAGCAGGCAGTGTCTATGAAAACATGCTGTTAGTTTCAGAAGTGCAGTTACTTAGAGGAGGTTTAGCTAAAAAGTAAAACCACTGAACAGAACTAATTCTTTTCTAACCCAAACCAAGGCAGGTGGCTGTTGGCACAGGCCAGCTCCTGCTCTTGCAGGACTGTGGGAACCAACATCAACACTTTGGAGTTACACACCCAGCTCTGAGCAGTGTCTGTCTTGCTCTGGTCTGCAAATAAGCACCTTTGACCTATCAGAGACATGCTGGAAGCTGGTATCTCTCGCTGGCGCTTGGTCTTTGGCAGCACTGATCCTGCCTACATAACCTGTCCACAGCAGGGGTTTGGGGGGGCTTGCAGGAGGGTGAGGGGTGGGTGATGTTATACCAGGTTCTTTGTACAATGCACAGCATTTGAACTTTAGGTTATTAATACACAATCATTCCAGATTTCCTACTGTAGCCTATTTTTCTGTACAGCTAGTATTTGCCATGTGGTGAGCAGAGCATTTCACGTATCATTGCTGTTTGTTTTCATCAGAATTGCATAAATCACATCATTCCCAGATTTTTCATAAGAATATCCCAAATATTTCTAATGCCCAGATGGGCTCCTAGAAGGCTGAGTTCAACTGCCTCTTGTTAAAAGTATGTTCCCCTGTCCACAGTTGTTTTAGCATTGACTCTGAAGATCTTGTTCTAAGGGCAGTAATTAGGCAGGTGCTCGGCTGCAGGCAGCCGAAGCTTTCCAGTGTGCCCCTGAGCTTTGCCAAAGCTTGCTAGATGGTTCCTCAACTTTTGTCTCAACTGGCCTGAGATGTTAATTTACAGAAGTAAATGCTGGGTATCTACATTCCTAGGAGGGTAGTTTGGTTTAGATCACCTTGTGTGCTTGAGTGTTTTATCTTACAATATTTAATACTCAGAATGAAGCTTAAATAGAGCAAAAAAGAAAATCTATGTGGGGTTTTAAGCTGCATAAGATGCCTACAAAGGAGCAAATAAGACTCCTGTGCAGTGCATGCCTGAAGCAGCATCAGGCCAAGGAAACTTGTGCACAGAGCAGACAGGGAAACCCACTGGTCCCCAGGAGGGCATGAAATGTGGGCAGTGGCTTCAGTCTTCAGAGAAAGATGACTTTGTGCAGTGTTTTGTCAAACACTTCATCTTTTGATATTCAGAAAAAGTGTCCCCCCACAGTAAAACCAGAAATGTCTGCATAAGCGTGCTGTGGCTGAGCATCCACCCACCGACATGTTGTCTCAAGGTCTGATAATTGCACAATAAACTCCTGGTTCCTGCTGAAGAGCAGCATGAGGAGGTGTATGGTGTGTGATAAAAACTGCTGTATGGTCTCTTTTCATTTACAGTAGCTCCTGAATTAGGCAAAGCAGATCATTAATTTAGCCTCAATTTCATCTGATATGAAAGTGAAAAGCCGGCACTGCTCCACCAGGGGATGGAGGACAGTGGTTTATATTTTCCCACCTGGAGCTATATTGCAGCCCAGCCAAACAATACCAAATAACTAATATAAAATAAACTTGAAATAAATAAAGCCTGACAAAAACCCCACTATATTATGAGTTTACCTCAGTGAGATCAGCCAAATCCATTTGGCACAGACAGGTTTCCGGTCTGAACCAGATGTCCTATAAGGCTGCTGCTGATGTTACTCATCTCTAAACTAGTACAAAACACCTAACAAAAGTTGATAAGAGTCTAAACTGCAGTGAAGGGACTGGCCTCCAAAGCAGGAATGGGAAGACAAGGGTGTCAATTCACTTATGCATTATGTATGTCAGTGGGAAAGGGATTTTTCTCCCAGTAACTTAAAATGTGGCATGAAAGGCATGCAGGTTCCCCCTCAGAGTGCTGCCACCCCTCACAGAGGCAGATCCTGCCCTCCTTTAGTCTCTATCCACCATGCCCTGAGCTTTTGGCTCTTCAGGGTCACAGAGGAGCTCTGAGAAAGGAGCCATTACCCAAACACTCCCTAGGGTCTTCCCCTTCATCTTCTGCTTCCAGCAGCTAATGGAGACAAAGTAACAATTCCAAGAGTGGAGCCACCGGTTGTATTTTTCACTGGCTACAGTTGTAGCATGTGTTTGTCTGTTTATCCCTTTCTCTCTCAGCTGGTTCATCATAGCTCTGCTCAGAAGGAGCATCTGTTCTTCATTTACAGCCAGCGTTAAGCTACTTTTGCAATGGGATTGATGGAGGCAGAAGGAGGTCAAATGATTTCTCAAAGTTCAGAGGGAGACCCACTAAATAGCTTGCCTGTAGCACCTATTGATTACCAATCCTCCTCCATTCAGCGTGAAAACGTGGATCAAAGAACTGAAATCAGCACAGTAGGGAACAGTGGTTCACAGCTCTGTCCAGCTTCATCTTTTCGGACAGATCCTTATAAGGCTATGTAATGAAAATCCTGGAGAGGGCAGAAGGAGCTGTATGCTATTAGAATTAGGCTACATCTCCATATGGATCAGACACAAATGAATTACACACTGGATACTTCAAGGCACCAAGGTTACTTGGACTAGAAATCCAGTGGCTCCTCCATCTCCAGGTCTAGGGAATCCTGCTGTGGTAGGGGGGTTGGACTAGATGATCTTTCGAGGTCTCTTCCAACTCCTAATATTCTGTGATACACTAGCAGGAGGCTCTGTGCCTTCCTGGTGCCATCTCTTGCCTCAGTGCCATCTCTGCTCTTCAGCGCTGCTCCTTTCCCTACTGGAGCAAAGTTTGGATATGTTATTAATTTTCATTCTTATTATTCTTTCCCAAACCAACTCTTTTTAAAAAAAAAAACACACAACAAAACAAAACAAACAACATCCCCCACATTGCTGTATGTGTGGCTGCTTTGCTGTCTCACACACACAGTAACTCTGTGTTTGGCAGAGTGGTATGGCCGTGCATGTGCGTTGGAGGCAGGCAGGATGACCAAAAACTTCTCCAGAGTTACCCATGTCCTAAGCAGGCACAACAAACCACTAGTAGCCTCTGGATGCTGAGAAAGAGAAGGGAGGGACCAAGAGCACAGGCAGCAAGGTCAAAGTAATAAATTGTAGTGCAATACTTCAGCAGTGGAAAATAACTTGTCTGAATGCCATGGGCAGCAATAGTTTCCTTGTACCCTCCCTTGTATCCAGGCAGACCTGCAGCCCCCAGGTTAAATGGGCAGTAGAAATGGGCACTGATTATTTTTTTTGGAGCTGAAGCTACTTTCCCCACACTCTTCTGTCCTGGCTGAACTTTCTGTCCACTCAACAATGTATCCTTGCCAATTTTCCCCCTTCTGAGGGGTTCCTTTTTCTCTATTACTGCTTTTTTCTTGTATGCCACATGACTTTTGCTTTAATCTCCCTTCTTATTTACTGTTAAAGGAAGGCTTTTATTTTTTTTGTGGAAAAACATCTCCTCTTGGGTAAGCCAACTGGTACCTGTTGCACTGAGAGCGCATGAAGCAGCCAGGGTCAAGGGCTGCAGGTGGCTTGCTCTGCAGGGCAGGGGTGCACCCACACCTGAGTCCCTCCTCTGGGGTCCAGCACTGAGCCGTCACTGTAAGATCCCCTTGGGTGACTGAGCTGCACAGGACACCTCTGAACCAACTGCACTAACTGGGCAGTGGAGCTCCTGCTTGGGCTATTTAGGTGTCCTGAAAGCAAGTTTTGTTTGATGGAACACCACAATACAGGATGCTGTGATGGCAGCACTGTTTCTCCTGGTCAGGCTGGTCACTGCACAGGGCCATAGCTATCACCATGAGCCAGGTAATCTGGAGCTGAACTGGGCACCATCACACAACAACTTGCTGCACCATGTGGATGTTGCATCACCTTGACCACTGCAGAACATGCAGCCAGAAATTGGCAACCATGGCAGATGGCCAAGAGAGAGTTGCATCTTCGATATGGCTGTTTTCACTAGGTGAGCAGCCTTCAGGACTGATGCTGGTGTAATCTAGATAGACGGTCATATGAGCTGGAAAAGTTCTGCTCATGACATCTAGTTTTATTTTCCTTGTCCAATTGAGAAAGCAGAAAGAGGGGAAAGAATTAACGCGTCACTTGGATTCGTCTAGCTGAGAAGCAATGGGCAGAGGCAGAAGTTGGGTGTCGCATTTTACAAGCACTGGGACTGTGATGCAGTGCACACTGTGCTGCACCAGCCCCAGCTGTCCAGGCTCCCACTGGGCACCTCTTCATAGGCTGCTGGCAGGATTCAAACTTACATATACGTGTGTTCAGAAAGGATTGCAGTCTTTGAATCATTGCACTGAGGAGATCATGCATCAAACAGCTCTTCTGAGTTCAGGTGTGCCCTCTGTCTGCAAGGGCTGAGGCATTTCTGTGCTCAGGTATGATCTCTGCCCATCTCTACCAATTATAATCAACTATTCCCTTGGTCATCCTGCAACACATCACACAGAAGAGCTGTGAATACATGGTCCACATAAGCTTGTGCTGCCTGCAAAGATCATCATGTAAGAGCTGCACTTTGGAATGGCCTTACTTCTCAGTCAATCAGTACTCAAAGGGAATTTATAAGAAAGATGGAGACAACAGGCAAGGCCTTTTGTGATAGGATCAGGGGTAGTGGTTTTAAACTAAAAGAGAGATTTAGACTGGATATAAGGAAGAAATTTTCCACCAATGAGGGTGGTGAAACACTAGCAGAGGTTGCCCAGAGAGGTAGTAGATGCCCCATCTCTGTAAACATTCCAGGTCAGGTTGGATAGGGCACCGAGCAACCTGATCTAATTATAGGTGTCCCTGCTCTCTGGAGGGGGGACGGTTGGACTACATGACCCCTAAAAGTCCTTTCCCACTCTAACCTTTCTATGACTCTGTGATTCTCCCATTTTGTACCATCAAAGTTAGCCTGGTGTTAACACCATTATCTGCCCACAGTGACAGAGGGAGTTTGGTGGTGAAGGATGCATGAGAGGTGCAGAGCAAAGTCGAGCTATTGGAAGAAAAATGCTCAAACACCTGCCGCTACTGTCATGGAGACCAAAGGGATATTATTGAGTTTCAGTATTTCAAATGAAGAGAGTTCATTGCAAATGTCTCACTGCTGAGCCAGTCACATCTCCTTTGCTCCAGAAAAAACAAAAACAAAAAAAAAAACAAAACCAAAAGACCTGCTAAAATATATGTGCTCCAGTGATTTCTAATTTCAAGCAGTTCAGAGGCACCCTTACAGCAGTCTGGTTTGTGCTTACTGCTGTAGGAGCTTGAGAAGCCTGTGTGTCCACAGCACAGCATGAAACATGACCAGCATCATTTTATTGACTCCCATCAAAGCTGTGGAGAATGGAAGGAAAACAGGCAACTGGCAAAGCTCTCTCCAGGGCTACGTTGAACACTGTTGAATGTGAGCTGGTTAGCCTTCTCAGGGAAACTTGGATTTCATGGAGTTGTCAAAAACCAGACTTCACTGTAGTGCCCTGCTCCATGTCCCCCCCTCCCCAGCTGTCCTTGTGCCAGGAGCTGTTGTCCTGTGTGGCCCCTCCAAGCTGTGCTACAGGAAGGACCCACCTTCCACAGCCAAAAAACCCCTTCCAGCTGGTCCTGAGTTCCTCAGGCCTGGCTTTCCATGTTTTTTCCTTACGTGTGTGAACAGGCCTCTTGCTTGGAGCCTGCGGGCATGGAGGCAGCGTCAATGGTGGCAGAAACATGGCTCTTCTCATTCAGAGATGTGCTGAGTGCGGTGTGCTGCAGCTTACACACTCCTGCTCAGAACGAGCCTGAGGAATTCATAGAATTCTCCTAAATCTTGATGGTTTTACTTTCATTGAGGGTTTTTATTATTCCTTTTTTTAATTTTGTTTGCTTTTTTTTCCCCCCTCATTAATCATTCTCTTGTTCAGAAGTTTCCTCTCTCCAGCGAGGGAGAATTAAAAAGCTCTGCTTGGCAGAGCCAGTGAACCACACCAGCTGCATACTAACAAGGACGAGGATGGCTCTCGAGCAACGTGTGGGCAAAGAAGGGATGCAGCCTCTCGAGCCAGCACATAGCCTTCAAGGAAAACCTGGCTTCTCTTTGTGAGCAATATGGCTATTTGAAGGAGTAACCTAGTTCTAATCTCAATCTCAGCAGCTCCAGGGAATATCATCATGATTTTCGGCCACCTATATCATGGTCTTGCTGCTGGAGTCCTACAGTTTTATTTGTATGATCTACCCCTTGGTCAACCTGCTCACTTTTAAAAGGCCCTGTACCCTGAAATACTTCCCTGGGTAACCACTATCCTTAGATAACACACCAGGAAAAGTAGAGGGAGGAAAGGAGAATCACAGCATCCCATTGTGACACTGGGAGCCAGACAGGAGGGAGAAGACGAGTGGAAGAGGCCCCAAAGTAAGCTACAAAGAAGACTGAGCTGGAAGAATGCTGGAGCAAAAACATGGGGTATAGCTGTAAATGTGCCAACACTGAAGCACAGTGGGTTTTTGCTTTAAACAGGCAACTTTTGGGATTATGTCCAAACCCACCATATTCACGAGTCTCAACTTTCTTTATAAAATATTCTCAGAGGGGAAAAGCACCCAGACTGTCACCTACTAGAGTGAATAGCCAAAAAGTCAATATAGATTGGGGTCCTCAGCATAAGAAAGGATGTGGACCTGCTAGAGCGGGTCCAGAGAAGGCCACAAAGATGATCAGGGGACTAGAGCACCTCCCCTATGAGGACAGCCTGACATAGTTGGGATTTTTCAGCCTGGAGAAGAGAAGGCTTAGGGAAGATCTCATAGCAGCCTTTCAATACCTAAAGGGGGATTACAAGATAGAGGAGGAGAGACTTTTCAACTGGTCAGTTTGCAACAGTACAAGGGGGGAATGGATATAAGCTGAAGGAGGGGAGATTTAGACTGGAAATTAGAAGGAGGTTCTTTACTCAGAGGGTGGTAAGCACTGGAACAGGTTGTCCAGAGAGGCTGTAGATGCCCCATCCCTGGTAGTGTTCATGGCCAGGCTGGATGTGGCCCTGGGCAACCCAGTCTACTGGGTGGCATCTCTGCCCATGGCAGGGTGGGGGTGGAGCTAGATGATCTCTGATGTCCATTCCAACTTGGGCCATTCTGTGAATCTATGACTCTGTGATAGATAATATTCCATGACTTTTTAAAAGACAGCAGTTTCAGTATTAGGATCTAAGGTTGGCAAACAGGAATATTTGTAACAAATAGTTGTACTAGTACATACCTGTAGCCTGTAGTCCTGGTCAGCTGTTTGTCTTAAGAAAAACGTCAAGGGAAGTGCATCAAACTTGAGTCCTGCAGAGACCCAGTGCCATCATCTGTCATGCTAGAAGGGCACTGCCAACGGTGGGTGCAAGGCTGCAAGGGAGACCACAGACCACAGCCAGCCCTGGGCAAAGACCCTGGTACCCCTTTCCTATTCCTCCAAGGTACATATACTTCAGGGATGAGAGGACTGGCAGTGTGAAGGGGTCTCTTCCTGGCAGACATCAGAGGACATGTTCCCTGCTGAGCTCAAAAAAGCTTTCCCTCCACACTCCTCCCATGCCCCCCTCCAAAAAGCAAGCAAAAAAAAGGCAAGTTTGGTCTATAAGCAGAAATGACTCCTCGATCTCTGACCACATAGCATCACTGGTGAAGTGGCTCTGCCATGTCTGTTGCCCCAGTATTATGTGCCCTGATTATTGTCTTTTTAATAGTAGTTAGGTGGTTAATTACCTGAAGGTTGCAAGCTGAAGTCTTATTTTTCATACATGACTTAGTAATTAAATTACGCCAGATGCTATTACATAATATAAGTAGCAGCTACAGGATTTTAAGAGAATAGCCAAATTTGGCAGACAGTTTAAAGTAATTTTGTTTTATATTGGAGCCTAATGCTAAGAGATTGCACAGAAAGCAGAAGGCAGCTGCCTGGAATAGTCTGAAATTAGCGTGTGGTAACCAACAGCTATTATTATTGTATTACTGCTTGTAATTCCCAAATGGAGAATGAAATTTCTATAATAGATACAGCTTTTAACAAAGAAAAAGAATATTTTTCTGGCAAGGAAAACTCTTTTAGGAAATGATACTGTTGGACATACATTTCCCAAATAAGGAGGGAAAACCCCAACCATGCAAGATTCCTTCACACAGGACTTTGGTTTTCTGCAGATGCCACTGCAGAATTGTCTGAGAATTCTTCTACAGACCTGGCAGAAAGGTAGAATAAATCTACCTTTACAGGGGAAAACAAACTGATGAGCTTTCTGAGCTGTAATACACATTTGCTGTAACTGCATTTAGTTTGGAGGTTAGCACTCACTTGCCAAAAAAATGAGCTGTTCCCTTTTCCGCATGAAGCGATAAACCCAAGTGCTCAGTTTCTGCATCTTTAAGGCAGGACAGTGAACCACAGGGCTGGTGACTAGCAACACAGGATCATATTTCAGGCTCTTGGAGCTTAATATTGGCCAGTAAATTTTTTACCAGTAAATGTTAACAGGCTTTTACTTCTGCATATCATTTTACATGGGAAGGCCAGCTCAGGTATGGGGACGCAGACGCCAGCCTGATCTCCCAGCCAGACCAAAAAGCAACTCAAACAATCAATGCATCTTTAATTTGAAATGCTTGATGACTAATCTCTTGTTTCCTTTAATTAATGATCTACAGTTAATCATTATGAATGGTAAATAGTCTGTTTCAGCACTGATAGCAAGATTTCCTATGGGAAAATCTTCCCCTATAGCTTTAATTTAAATATGCATTTTCACATCACACTTACCAAATCCTTACCTTTATGCTATTGCATGATTACAGGTCCATTAGCTAATCACATTTGACAACTTGTTTATTGAGGGGAGCAACTATTTCACATCTCTTGCCTGGGAAAGAAAATACTCTTACAATTATTCAGCAGCTGCAATCATGGAGTACTGGATTAATTGCTTTGAAGATCTCAGTTGAGAAGATCTTGTTAAAAAAAAAATATCAAAGGCAATGTTGTTTGATAGAATGTATGAATGAGAGCACTGGAAGGGACCAGGGCTGGGTGAGCTGCAGCCCTGCTCCACCATGAGGATCACACCTTGAAATGCTGGACTGCAACAGATGAGGAGCCTGTGGAAAAGCTTATTTGCTTGCTTGCTCTATTAAGCTTTAGTTTATCAAACCCAGAACCTACACATATGATTTGATTATAGGATCAGGATGCTGCTTAAAAGGGCAAACAAACCTGAGCACGATCAGGCCTACAAAGGCTGACACGTGGATATTTGGTCCACATAACCTCTGTGGCTGGCTTCTCCTGTCATACAAATCATTAACCCAGAGGGTATTGCGAGGCTTAATGATTATAAAGCACTTTATGACTTTCTCCCAAATGTAGCTGCTATGATTGCACTAGAGTGGGATGAACAGCAGAGCAAGGAAAGCAGGCATCTTGGCTCTGGAGCTGGCTAGGCAGAAGTGTCTCAGCGTGCAGCAGTGCTCAGAGCTGGAACCAGGTGCTGAGGAAAGACAGGAGCGCTGGCACCTTTCCCCCACTGCTGCATGTCCAGGGCACCATCAGGAGAGTGTACATCTCGAGTGTGCTATTGGTGCATTGTGGGACTCATTGAACATTGTGGACAATAGTGGAATCATTGCTGAAGCTTGATGCAGGTAGGCACTGAGGACATCAGTTGGAAAGGAGCTTCTGATCTCTCTTCAGCTCCTTTGTCCACTGGATGTTCACTGGTGTTGACTGCTGCTCCTTCAACAGCACAAGAAGGATCACAGTGTCTCACATGAGACAGTCTCACACTCTGCTCCATGAACAAGTCACAGTCTGCAACATGCTGGCCAGACACAAGGTCACACTTCCTTCTTTCAGCTGCTGCAAACCAGCTGAGAGGAAGCATGTTCCCAACAGCTAAGACTAATTCCTACAGTGACACTGAAAGGGAAGGAGAGCTTCAAAGTTCAAAACCTTCTGTTGTAAGGGGCTTCAAAAGTGAAGTACAAGGACTAAATAATATCATCTCTGAATATTATGTCACTATAAAAAGCTGAAGAAGTTGCCCAGTAAGCTGAAGGGTACTAACAATGTCAGGTGGCTTTGCAGAAAACATCCTAATTGAGCTTTTGTGGGTCATGTCAAATTCCTGATACAGTCAGCCTTTCAAAACTGCCCTGTTCTTACATTTAAAACATCTTTGTTAGTGTCATCTCTCTAGAAATGGGGAGAACATGAATTCTTTTGCCTTTCCTGCATGCCTCCAGTTCAGAAGAGTCTGTGAGAATGGCAGAATTTAGGTCACATTCATGAAATTTTGCACTGTTTTGCCAAATCCAGCACCACTGAAGATTAATGCTTCAAAAAGTGTGATTGAAACTCCTGTCATGACTGTCCCTATTTATAGGTGAGGAGCTGAGAAACTGTGGCCCTTGTATTGGCTCTTGTTTAGTATAGGCAAAAGCCAGAATTGAATTCATACACTACCTACCCTGTTTCAAATAACTGTTTCTGCAGTAACCTCTTGGCTCTCTTTAATGCTTCAATAGAGACAGATGGAGCCTAACTAAATAATTGGCTCTATCTTTTCCTTTTGTTTTGTCTGGGTTTTTGGTTGTTTTTTGTTGTGGTTTTTTTCCTCCAGGTGCGGTTGACAGAATTTGCCCTGCCAGAGGAAACATGTTGAAAAAGGCAAGTAAACAAATTGTTGCTGAAGTCTGTATTAATCACTCTAGCAAGCTGCAGAGTAGCAGAAGACTGGTATGTTCTGGTTGATCCATATGAAAAATGTAAATAGTGGGTTATGCATTAATGCCTGCAAATCACTAACTTTGCTTGCCAAGGAATGATACAATTATTTGAAATGGATAAATGGAAAAGTGTGCATGGGGCTGGAGGCTTAACTGGCTATTGCATGAGCTGGGATAAACCTGAGTCAGTCTCAGGACAACAGACCATTCTTTACCAAAGGGTAATGATCAAGCCAATATTTAAGAAGCTTTCTAATGAGGTCATGAATAAAATGTGATGTATTACTAGGCACACAAATGAACTCTTATTAAAATAATAAAAAATTCAGATGTATTAAAGGCATGGTATAGTAAATCCAATTTAACCTGGAGCTGTGTGTGGAATATCATTACTATGACTTTTCCTTAATACAAATCTTTCCATTTACTTAATAAAATTGGAGACTTTTCTAACTTTGAGCAAAGTTTCTTCCATGTTTGAAGAGTGAGTTTGCCCTACATCATTTCCAAAAGCCCATGCTGTAAGGTAAAGCTACACTGGTGAAAAGAGCAGTCCTGTCCTCTGCATTCACTCAGTAGGGCTGGATTCAGCACAAAAAGACAAAGTTTCCAGAGGCCCTGGATTTTCCCACAAGCCAAATACCTGGGCTAGGAATCTGGCAGCTCAATGCTTCAACAACTGTGACTCTGGCTGATCTATCCACATCATGAGGAGGTCAGTTAAATCACCCTCAGTTTATTTTAAAAGCTCTCAACCCTTGTGTACAGACACAAGGGACCGAAGAGTAATGGTCACCCACAACCAAAGGAAGTAAAGCAGCTGCTGCCATCTGAAAAACAAATGTGTGCACAAAGCAGCTTATTTGTGCCAGCTATACATCCCTAACATTTTTCCTGGTATTGAGAAATTTGTAAGTCAGATATTAAGCTCAACCATAACAGTGCTGCAATCTTTTGGGCATCTTTCTTTCTAATACAGAATGAACAGCTAAAATGGAGGCAATACTAATGAACATAGTATGTAAATCAAGAGTACCCCTAAGCTTGAAGTGTGTGTTCAGCTGTGAGCACCCAGCTCAAGAAAGATATCATCAAAATACATGTGGTATTTTGAAATAGACACTAATTAGAAAATGGAAAATATAACCCAAAGAAAGATGGGAAAAGACTGGAACCATTTGCCTTCAGGGTGAAAAAAAACTTGAGCAAACATATTTGCAGTTTGCTACCACCCTTATAGACAGTGACAAAAAAGGAAGGTGATGGATGATTACTGATTCTTTCCCTATTAGCAAAAGAAAATATACAAATGTTAAAGTTTGGAAAGAAAACTCTCATAGTATGTCCTAAAATTGCAAGTTCTATGAAGCAACAGTGTAAACAAAAAAGAAAACTTAAATTATTTTGTTTTTTACTTTTAACTGCCACTATGAATTCACATCCAGACACAGACATGCAGTGAAACTCAGACAGGATAAAAGGCTTCCCACATCTGCATGTGAAAGAGTCTGTAATTACTAAGGCCTAGGAAGAAGCTGTCTGTGTATGAAACAGCTCCACAACTTCCTCCTGTGGCTATTCCTGTATCACCTTCTAACACTGGTGACACTGGGCAATACCCAAAAAAATCCTCAGGTGAGAATGTACATTATAAATCATAGTCTTTTGTAACTACTTTGAAAAAAGTTTAGAGAAATGTGAAGATAATCCTTAACAGAACAGTTACTCTAACTTTTCATCCCTTGGGGAGGTACACAAAAAACATTTAGAAAGCTACCTTGATATAAAAATCTGCAAAGATTGTTGAAAAGCAATTTCTTTTGATGGCTCACAAACAGCTTCTTCTGTGAATATACAATACATATATGGGAAGATTACAGTATAACCATTTGTTAAAGGTTATATGAAGAGAGATCATCATATCTGACTTTACTATGATTCCTTAAAGCAAACTGCAGCAACTTTAGCTGCAGCCTGATTTTCACTAAATCACTCAACTGCATTGGCTTGCCTTGTAATTATCAGTCACACTTTGTTTTCTTCATAGGCTTTTAAATCATAGAATCAGTCAAATCTTCTAAATTAAAATGTCTAACCATTCCCTCTATGTTTATGACAGTTCTTTTACAATAGTTAGGCCAAAAGAACATTTTCCCTTGAGCAGCACAGTTAGCTTTAAATTAACTGTGCTCCACTGAACTCTAGCTGGTGAGGTGAAGATGAGTTCCCCTTCAACACCAGGCTGCCTAGGAAAGAGAAAACATTTAATCAATGGTATCAGCAGTGTTAGTGGCTCCTATATGAAGTCACTGTACAAAGCAAATGGAATGATGTCAATCTGCTTCATGACACATCCTCTTGCAAGACTATGACAGAAGTAATGTAGCATCTAAACCAACATGCCAGGGAGGTTCAGATTGGATATTAGGAATTATTTCTTCCCTGAGAGGCTTCTCAGGCATTGGAACAGGCTGCCCAAGGGGGTGATGGAATCACCATCCCTGGAAGTGTTCAAAAAAACCCAAACATGTCAATGTGGTGCCTGGGGACATGGGTTAGTGGCGAGCATGGTAGCGTCAGGTGGATGATCGGACTTCATCTCAGAGGTCTTTTCCAACCATAATGTTCTAACAATTTAGGCAGATCTGTGGCAATGAAGTGCATCTCAAGTAACATTTCTGACTTACAAATTCACACAGATCTATTGGATACACTGGACAACTCACTGAGCAATCAAGGCTAACTACCAAATGTTTGGGGGCTTTTGTCTCCCTTCCTCAAGTTCAGAAAACTGAGACCAATACTGTTTGCTGTTCTAGGTGTAAGCCTGGAGGGATACACTCAGCAGACCCAGTAGAAAAGTAGCTGCCCATAAATTCTCTGATTTTAGAGCAGCCATCACCAATGGCTTACAAACTGGAGTAAAGCATAATGTAATTCTAAATTGTAGAAAATTACACCAAAACCCTTTTACTTTAGAAACTTGTTTAGTTTCACTTGCATGTTTTAACAGAAAGACAGTATGTTAGCAACAAAAATTGATGTATTTTCTAACATTTCACAACATGTTATTCTCCAAATCTGCATTTTTCTTTAAGGCAATCTACACTAATTACAAATTAACTCTGAATACTAGGACAGTATTTCCAAATATGTACAAACAACCATAAAAATAACTTTAAATATAATTACTATAGTTAAAAATAAAAACACAATGCTAGTAAAAACAAATATTTTAAGTTACTGTCTTGAAAATCAGAACAGGTACTGTCTACCAATCTAAGACCAAGTGAACAGCTGCAGACATTAGCTATAATATAAAAAGTTATTCATGTTCTGTGAAATTTATATTCAGGTTTGGACTAGCAATAGCTTTGAAGTTATACTTACTACAAGAAGAGTTCAGGTTGAGTATTATCTCTGCCTGACTTCAAGATCCCAGTGCCACTGCTTAATTCTACTTTTAAGCAGAAATTAGTTCACTCCAGCAGTCAAGAAGCAGGTACACAATTTTCAGAGCAGGCCTGGCATATTCCTCAGAAAAGTACCTGATCACATGCATAGTTCAGCAGTAGGAGTTGCCACCAGTGTCTTCACCATGCTGCACTGGGTAGTTTGAGCCATTTGTTTTGGGTGCTGTGTCTCTGGACAGTTGCTGTTTCTCCATGGACTCCACTGCCAAGCAGCAGCACATCAACTTGCCTGCACAGATATGAACATTGGGCAGCAGGACACAAGGGCTGGGAGAAGCCACAGGCCTCCTGCTGTCCTCTGAGCCTCATCCCAGAGGGAGACTGGCTAATGCCACCTGTGCCTTTTTGTTTGTTTTCTTGGGTGTTTTTATTGCTGTTGTTTATATCCCATTTCAACATTGTTCATAGATGCTAATCAGATGACTTTTGGGTTTTGATCACTGATATTTTGAGTCATGCAATTAAAGCAACCTCATGATGGAATACAAGTGATAAGATGGCTTAATGGGTACATTCTCTTTCAGTGCCCAGAAGCAACAGTTAAATGGTTTCCACTATCTCCCCTACAGAACAGACTGCCTTCTACTGCTCTGCCTGTAGGTTCCCTCTCACCTTCACTTTGAAGGGCAAAAACTAACAGCTCCCTAGTCCCACACACTGCCAAAAGATGGGACTTCTGTGTCCATCTTGGGCCACAGCATTAAAACCACACAGCCTGGGAAATGAAACCATGCAAAGCCTAAAACATCACTGTACCACACTGCAACACAGCTGCCTTCCTCCTGTTGGAGAGCTTAGATACAAACCATTTATTGGTCTTAAATCCTGGTTTGAATATTCATCCTCATTATAGTCAGGAAACTTGAGGAGAAAAATAAAGGGAGAGTTCCGATTTCTGAACAAGCCTATGCATGTTAAGTAATAGAGTATCACAATTTGTTACTACATAGAAAAGTAACAAAACTATAACATTTTCCCTCATAGATGTATCTTCTAATTCTACTCCTAAAACTGTGCTTTTTTTTATTGCTAATATTTACATTCTCTTGCACAGACTGAAGCTGAGTATAAATATATTTCCTACAACTGACTTTAGTGTATATCTAAGATCAATGCTTGCTGGTAGCCTGCAGGCTTTTTCAGTTAACAAACTTGTTTAACAGCAGATGCTAAGGTGATAATAAATGCCAATACAGAAAGGAGGAAATAAAGACTCAGTCAGTAACAATAAATACTAAAATCTGAAGTCAACTGATGCATCAAAATAGGGATTACATAGTGGTTGTTTAAAATATCTACATTCAGTAGCAGAAGCCTTTCCAGCTTTAGGAGCATAAATGTGCAATTAGTTAAACAAGTCTTAGCATTGCCATGTCATTTCACCCATAAGAACAACATTGTTGTTCTGCAGCAGGATGATCAAGGCAATTAATGGCCTGGTTTGCTTAGTGGTGATCAGGGCAATATAGTGAACTGGCTCATATGAGTCTAATTTAAGGAAAGATATAAAATGTGAATCAACACACATTCCTGGAGAATAGATCTTGAACAACAGGTTGCACTTCACTCTTTGGTAAAGTAAGCTCAGCTTGCAAAGACAGCTGCTGTTACCTGTAAGAACCCTAAGTCATCCACTGATTAACATGTCATTTTCTTTAAAATACCAGTACTAGATCATATCAACATAGAATGCTATATTAAGACAGAAAACTAACTTCAGACTGCAGAATTAATAGGAAGCCAGCAAGAAGTATAGTTGTTTTCCATCTTATTTAGTTTTTTTAAGACTTTGGGAAAAAAAAGGACAGCAACTCAATGGCTTGACTGTTTGTTTTTCCCCATTCCCCTACTCACATCACTGATGTAGTAAAAACTTATCACCTCTCTACAAACCTTGCCTTGCATTCCATTTTAAAAATCAATGATCTGGAAGAAACTGTAAAAATCACTTGCAATAAATTTGCAAAGGACATGTAGACTGCTGGAGTGGTAAAGAATGAGGACAGGTCACTTACACAGAGCAATCTGGATCACTTCATGAGCAGTATTTTAATGCTAGTAAAAGACAGTGTATATTTCTAAGAAAATATAAGGTAGGATAACAAGAGGATCATGTACTGCATTCTTGAAAGACTCTGAAGAGGAGTTGAGCCATGAAGGTCAGCATTCAAGGCAGAGCTTCCACAAAAAAAGGAGAATAATACAATTTTTGAAGAAAGAGGGGAGGGAGATATTAATAAGAGGATCCCATTATGTCTCCTGTATAGTCCTGATGGATCACTATTGACAGGTAGCATCTAATGCAGATGTCACACTTAAAAATACTTCAATACATGAGGGGTACAGAGAAGAACGTGAAGATTAATTAGTCTTGGATAACATTCACTGCCATAAGAAAGTTAAGGAATTCAGTACATCTCATCAGAGAAAAGGTTACAAGGGACATAATTGTGATTTATAACTACACAGAAGCAATTAGAAAAGCTGATACTACGGAGATCAATATAAGCAATCAAATGTGTAAAAAGACCAAAATAACTTAAGGTGGAGCTAGAAATGCAAATAGAAAATCAAGTGAAAAATGTACCTGGGGTAATTAACTATTGCAACAGGAGGTATGAGTGAATTCTCATCACTTGAAGACTTTAAATTAATATTAAATGCCTTCCTAAAATATGTATGTTCAGTTCAAAACAAAGCCACTGAATTTAATAGAGAAACTGCTTGTTGGAATTCAATGGCCTGTTGAATTTAAAATAAATCCTCATTATGGTGCCTTCTTGCCTTATATATTTATGAGATTTATTTTGAAATAACAACTAAATTATTAACTGTGGATTACCAAGAAAAAGGTATTCTTTTTTTCCAGAGTACAGTAACATTTGAGGCTAGATTTAAAAGCTAAATAAACTGCAGTCCCATTTTGGAAAATGTGCCTCTTTTTCCCCTGTTTATTTTTCCTATGTTTTGTTCAGTGTTGCACAGTCCACTTAGTCGACTGCCTGATTTACATAATCATGTAGTTATTCATCAGTTTTTCTGTTCCTATTTATAAACCATTCACCAACCATCCACTTAAGGAACAGTCTGATTTATTGTAAGAATGGCTATGGTTGTTTCAGAAGGAAAATGGAATGTGATTAAACGACAAATGAACAAGGACATTCTAAAAAGAAAGGGCTTTAATCCTGCTAAAGGATTTGTAAATGAAACCTGCCTCTCAAGCCCTATCCCAAATAGCCAATGAACTTACTGAGGAATTCAGAAGATACCTTTACAGCTGTGTAGCCAAGAGCTTATTAGAAGACAAAAAAATAGAGAAAACAAACCAACCAACCATGCACACGATACCTTCCAGAGAAATGGTAAAGCTCCCAAAGCCATCTGCATGTCAGAAAAACAAAACATACAAACAAAAAGAACTACATATACAGTTTATATGCTGTATGTATACCATGACTCTCTCATGTCAACATGAGAAGAATCTCATGAGAAGAATGAGATCTCCTCAAGAAGGAGATCTGCAAGCAGAACTTTGCTCTTGGATGAGTTCCAGCATCTGAGATAAATACAGTAACCAAGGAAAGTGTTGGTTATTTAAGCTGTGGATCCATGAGAATATTTTATGCATGCAACTGATGTTTTGCAGGTGCCACAGGAATCCTAATTAACCCATGCTTCTTACAAAAGTAGTGAAAAGTCTGATGGAAGAATATCAAAGTTCAGTATTTTCACCTGAAGTACTTGTTCTCTGCTATTTTAGCAAGAATAAGTGGCAATAAAACCCCTATTTGTTTACCAGTAGCATTGGTGTGTTTACAAACCAGCTACCTACCAGGAACAGCTGAGAGGCTCCACAAAGAAGCAGCTATGCTACAGAGCCCCACTCATCAGAAAAAGACACCATAAAAATGAAACCCTGAATAGGTGTTCATAAGCAGTACTGCTTTTAAATGTTCATGTTAGTCCAAACTAAGCAGCAGTGATGGATCACATTCTTGCTTGTATGCAGATAACCCTGATCCTTATAGACACATGCACTAGCAAGAGCTTAGGAGATCCCACACTAACTTAACAGAACTGCTTCAGAAGTTCATACAGAGTTACATAGACATTCAGAAGAGCACAAAAACTTTTCATACTGCATTATCTCACAAACAGTGGTTCCAAAGCAGTGAGGGTGAGAGAGGAATACTTTAGGTGAAGCCAAACCCAAGAAAATAAGCTTTGCAAGACCTGCACTGAATCTATTTGAAATTCCCCACTTGAACTAGTCTGAGGAGCTGCAGGTGAGCTGAGGGACTGGTGGAAGGCAATAGTAATATCCCTGCTGCAAGGACACCAAGTTACCCTGAACACTATTGTTTTCCCAAGGGGAAAGTACTGAACCACCCTTATCAGAAGTAGCACTGTTATTTCAGACAGAGATAACTCCTCCTGTTACTAGTGCAATTATTTAGATGTCAGTGCTAATGAGTACAGCTGAGACTACAGCTAGTAGTAATGCCCTGGCTAAAAGAAAACAAACCTTAGCCTCAATACTTACAAGCTATATGATAAAATCTATTTTTACTCAAGAATTATAGTAGAAGGTTAAGAAACTTAAAATTTCAGGGACTCATATCAGCTAATTATGATATCTATGGCTGTAACAAAGATCTAGGGTCTAGCATTTCCATGATGCATTTTAGTCTAGCGGTTGGTACTGGATTAGTTTCAGACTTGCTCTCATTAGACAATGAAATGGATTCCCATGGCCACCAGAACTGCTTTTTCTACAAGGACCAGCAATAAGTGTCTGCAACTGCTGCATTTTCATTGAGTCAGATGTGTGGCCAGACTTCTCCCAGTTTTCCTTGCCCACTTGCTGTGTGTTGTTCACCTGTGCTTTTGCACTGTATGGTGAGGTACTGGAGAGTGAAGGTAGAGCTCTTCTTTTCTCTCCTCTGCTATCACTAGGACTTGTAGTATGTCTTTTTGGGCTGAGATGCATGTTTTTCTGAACAAC
Source organism: Galbula dea (assembly GCA_013399015.1). Classification (NCBI taxonomy): domain Eukaryota; kingdom Metazoa; phylum Chordata; class Aves; order Piciformes; family Galbulidae; genus Galbula; species Galbula dea. The sequence continues at coordinate 464,218 of VWZX01008142.1, forward strand.
CATCCCATCAGATCCATCAAAGTGTGAAGCCCATAGGGAAGATGCTGACTCCTTTTGCTGGCCAAGCAGGTACTTATCACCGTCTTCGATTTCTCTTTGTATGAGATCAGCTAAGCCCTCATGTTTCACTGGAGAATCAATGCCTGTGATTTTAAAGAACAGCAATTAACTCAGATTAAAACACTACCAATGATTTTACTGTTACCTATTTTGTTATTACTGTTTAGATTACAAAACTGTATTAGCTGTGTCTCATGAAGCCTGGACTGCTATTAAGAGTATTAATGGATGAAAGGGAAAAGATTACACATGCTTTCAAAGAGAGAAATGAGGTGACAGGAGGGAACTGTCCTCGTGACAGCTGCCATTGAGGCAACAGGGCAGGCACTGGTATTTCTTTCCAAGTAAAAGTAAAAAAAAAAAAAATAATGTACTACTAGGAAACCTATATATATTAGATAAACATATTTTGTTTTATAGTGCTTTGAAATTTTCATTTCACAGAGGACCCATGAAAGTCTATGACTATATTCTTGTGCTTCCATCCTGCAGCAAACAGGAGATCTTTACATATATGATTTTCCTTTGTGTGCTTTAAGACAGTCTCACCCCTTTTCTTGTCCCTCATAGAGTCTTCTACGTATACTGCAGTAACACTAGCCTCAAACAACAGCATTATCTTCTCTATTGCAGGCCACACATTAATGATTTTCAACACATTTTTAAACACAGGGGTTTACCTATGAACACTATAAATAAGCAGGAAAGAAATAACTGGTATATTAAGAGTGAAACAGGGTTTGTGTTCTGCTCCTCGCTGATGTACTTGAGTATCAGTAGAATTACGCTATGGTGTTACCTTCATAAAACTTCTATATAGTTGATTTACTGCCTTTCTGCTCTGCATTCATAGCCTAGACAGGACTCTTGACTATTTGGTGCTCTGATGCACGGTAATTCAGTGACCCACATGGTATTTTGAGAATCTTCACAGTTCCAATCTCAAGCAGCAAGCAGTCAGGCATTTATGGTTGTACAGTGTATCAGATCCATTAAAACAAAGTGACCTACTAGTTTGTAAATATTATTTCTGTAATGAAACTATTAAAATAATCCTGCTGCAGACCAGTTTGCTCTGTAAAAATACAAGCTAGCTAGATTTTCCAAGCATATTTCTCAACATCACTACCAAAGACCAAACAATTAGGTAATTAGGTTATGTTAGGTAAGCCTTTAAATAGCTTTAAGAACAGCAAATTTACTTCATGCAACTTGTTAAAGACGTTACTGGCTTGCAGACTGGACTATTTTACCTTTACATTTCCTGAGCTTTCATACTACAATGACTATTTATTTCTAGTGACAGCTTTTCTTGAATGTGTTCAGAGCTCCCTGGTTGCAGTTCAGATTGCAGATTTTTTGGCTCACGGTATAAAAACATATTCATTATTTGTGCTATTAGAAATTCAGATTTAATATGAACTCCTTGGTATGCAATTATGTTGCTCTTTCATTGTCTGAATTGTCCTTGAAAAACTCAGTGTTTCAACATCAATACCAGAAGCCATCTGAATACAGACAGTGTTGTTTCTGTTACCCTGCAACTTGAAAAGACAAATCCCACTTACTCATATCATGGTAGACGGAGATCGCGTCTTTTGTCAAGAACAAAGATGGTTTCCGTGGTGACATAATCTCAATTTTCATAAGTTCTTCACAACAATGTTTCCACTGGCCTGAGAGAGAAAAGAGAACAATGACTGGAACCTAAACACTTCACTGTGGAAAAAAAAAAATGAATTACTAGGTTGCGTTAGGAAACTGTCTCCAAAGCAATGCTAAACAGTAAGCATTGACTTTTGTTTAGCAGGAATGCTCATGATGCATTTATATTTTCAACTCTGTACTCGTTCTCTTAGCACAAAGGTCATAAGCCACTACCTTTAATTTAAGCATCCCAGCAGTACTGTTATACTATGAAGGTTAAACATCATAATTTGCCTTCAAATCTCCAAACACAGTATAAATTAATCAGGAAAAAAAAAACCAACAGAAAAAAATAAAGGTTAAGGAAACTTCCTGAAGTTACAGGGACAACCTCCAATATACTGCATGCTGGATGTTATACAACTGTGTTACAACGTTATAGTAAAGGAATGTTCTGTCTTTAGTAGAGGATAACTTGCCTTTTATCTGTTAGCAGACAAGGAAACCTCTTTTTCTATTAATAGATTTTGACCTTAAGGAAAACAAGACACTGCAAAATTACTTTGTTCATACCAATCATTCCAAGTTTTCTGAGCGCATTAATTTTAAGAGAATTTTAGAACCATGAAGAAAAAAGGCATTTAAATGCCAAGTGACCCATTTTTTTTCTGAACCTAAGGAAAATGTCTCAAAAAATCCATGGGTATTCTATCTATAATGAATAAGAAGTAGTTCTTTTACCCTACTCTATGTCTAATTTAGAGAGGATGCCCTAGATTTTGCTTGGTGTGTTTCTTTAATTGACAGAGCCTTTTCTCATTGTAAATCAGAGCTAGAAAGGACTAGAAATATGAACTGCAACACTGAGTTTCCACAACCTCAGATTTTATTGGTATGGCCTCTGACTAAAGAGCAATATTTCATTAATTGACTTGGCTCTGTTTTCTGGCCTGATCAAAATGACTATCAGGAACCAAATATACCTTGTCAGTAACAGCGTAATAACTGACAGTCGTTCCCTACTCATAATAAACCTGTGAGTCAAACTACTAAAGCAGAGGAAAAAGGAAGACAAGTTAATCTATATAGTTCTTACAATAAATATCTGGTGTTAAATAAGCAACAGTATACTGCTTCAATAGTTTGTATCACTGTTGTACGCCAATAAATGAGTTTCTTCTCTCATGGAAGAACAGTGTTTTTCCAGAGGTTAGCCAAAGGATCAGGGTATCAATTTATAATCTCATTTATATCTCATTTATATTATGTTACAAAGCCTCAGGTACAGCTTTTACCAAGTTCAAGCAAGTTCAAGTGTGTATTTGTAGGACTGGATTCAAGTGTGGCTATGTAAGCATAGGCCTGTGTGACAAGGGGTACCAAAATCTCAGAGCTACCAACAGCACCAAGTAATCCTATTGCAACAAAATGCAATTTAATTCATCCATAATGGTGCTATGCAGGGAAATCCCATACAGATGTCCCCAGTTGCAAGGGCTGGCTGAATCTGCACCCTAACCTCAGAGGATTCAAAGCCCCAGATGAATCCAGCATTCTCACCACTTCCCACTAAGGCTTCCAGGCCCAAAGGTTTCATACTTGCAGTCTCACAAAGCAACTAGTAGAATGCCCAGGCAGAAGTGGACATTTTCTGCTACAGTGGAGGAAGAGATGGTGAAAATTTAGCAGCACTTTAAAAAATTATCTAGAACATTGCTAGAAGAGACCAAGTTGTTTTGAGATTGATGGACATATTCTGCTCCTGGTTTCCTGAAAAAACCCAGAATGAACAAGTGAACTTTGGTTTCATCAAATGTTTGCCTTCCAACAACTGAAGACCACCACCCAATATTACCCCAAAGATAATTTTTCCTCTCATTGTTGCAAACAAAGGCTTATGAGGTGACTCCAATTCAAGTTGCCCAAAGATCCCCCTGATGTTCCCCCACTTGGAGGGCACGCTGCCAGCCCTGCCTGCTTACTTACTCAGATTGTAAAAGTGTTGCCGGAAAGCCTCGATCCACTTATGAAGATCATCCCTACTGTCAGCTGCAAAAAGTTGCATCACAACCTCTCCAGACACAGGGTTGAAAACAGAGAATTCATTAGTTCTTCTCTTCAAGTCCTTATCCTGAGCTCGAATTGTGGTTTCCTAGGAACGACAAATGGCCAATGACAATGTAAAGGGAGGTATCATTTGGCTTTGTATCTGTCCCAGATTAATTTCCAATTTCAAAGAAATACCTAATGTAAAGAACTGCTTATACAAATATTTTCCTCATAGAATTATTTAAATGGCATAAACTATGAAAAATAAGAGAATGGAGCACAATTTTTGCAGTTTAGTTCTGAATTACAGAATGTACTTTCTGTGCTTCCTCTCCCTCTGCCTTCACCAGCTCATCTCACACTGCTCATTCTTCTCCACAGTCGTTTAGTGAATAATCTAAAATAACAGCAAGCAACTCCTTTTCTTTGAACTCTTCAGCTGGAAAACCACATTGTTATAGCTACTATTTAGGTCTCCTACTGTACTTCTGTGGGCCATTGTTTATGCAACACAATCTAAACTTGTATCTATTTTATGTTCCTCCTAGTGGATCAGGACATTCAGGGCTAATAGTACAGCCACAGGAAATTTAAAAGAAACTAACATCCAGTCCACATTCAAAGGAACATTTGTAGCAGTTACCCATAACATTCCCAGCATGAAAAAAACCCCACTTTTTGCTCAAATATAAAAAAAATTCCTATTTTTCATTTCTAAATAGACATTTTAGTTTTGCCTTAACTAGGGAGAGCTACATAGAAACAACTAAAATATATATGAAAAGCATATCACAAATTTATCAAATCTCTTCAGTCAATGTTAGAAAGGCTCTCAGATTACACAGCAGCACTGGTACAGACACGGTTTTCCCTCATGTTCAGGGATGTAGTTCAATTGATTTTTACCATCTAGACTAGATCCAGTGGTATTTTTATAGTATCTAGTTTCTTTGTTATGGCATTACTACAATAAAAAAAGCAATTACCCCTAACAGTGAAAAATATTTTTTTTCTATGAGTAAAATACTGGAACACCAGTGGCCAGCATTTCTGCTTATCACAACATGATGAGCAAATTAAAATAATTAACATTACTTTATTTAAAAAGTAAAAGCAGAAACCCTGGGAATACCTTTGCAGGTACAATTCATTCTGACTGGCCAAGCAATGGCCTATTACAACACTGCTCTTAAAAGGATTGTTGGCAAACCCAGGAAAGCAGCACAATCCCAAATCCTGATGGGATGGTAAGTTTTGGCCCCAAGGAGCTAGCCAGCACCCTACAGCTGGCTGGCCCTGGAGCCTGGCAGGACAGGAGGCAGCTTAACACATAGTAGGCCCATGCAGTGCCCTCTCTGACTCACAAGGGTGTCCCCTGGCATGGAGAGTGCCCCAGGTTTTGAAGGAAGCCAACTACCACAGCCAGGGTTGTGTTTGAAGGTCTCCTGTCTGGATGGACAGTGAATCTGACCACAAAGGTGGCCCCTGGGCATTCCTCCAAATACAATGGAGACAGATCAGCTATGTTCCTTTTTACACAATTCAACCAAATGTCAAACATCTGCTAAAGATGTTAAACATACACCTACAGGAATGAAGTTTACACATGGATAAGCCTGGTTCTGATACTCAGAAAACCAAAAATTATTCTACAGAACATTCCCCAGATTTTAAATGCATTACTGAAGTAACCATTTGAAATACCAACAGCTGCTTGTAGCATATCTGATGGATATGCTCATTTAAATTCTTCTGTCTAAAAATAGGAGATGAAGTAATTCATCCATAAGTGCTCTATATCCCATTAACTCAGGTAACCATAGATACCAGCAAAAAAATTAAATCAAATAGATTAACATTTGACAGGTAAGAACTTCAAGCATACCATACACACAAGTTTATTTAATGATGTTTGCTGCAGGTTTTATCCCACAACCATGGTATTATTCAAAGGAGATAAATCCTAAAGCAACAATCTATATCTGATGCTTGAATATTTAAGGAATGGTACAAGATGCCATTACAGTAAAGGGCTGATGAATTTATCAAGCTTGGGTAATTTTACACTACATGCCCAGTTCCACTTAGCAACAAGCAGCAACAACAACCACGAGAAAAAAAAACAAAACAAAACAAAACACCACAAACCACCACCACCAAAAGTGTCTTAAGGTACCATGTTATAGTAATGCCCAACCTTCTGCAGTCTTAAAGACAACTGAACCAAATCTGCTAGAGCCGTTGTAAAGACCAGAGCAATCAGTGAATTGGAAGAGGAAAACCAGAGTTGAATCTTGAACTCAGGTGACTCTTTTGGGGTAGCTGAAGCCAGTTTTACATCCTATATGCTAAAGATTTTTTTTAATGTGGGGAAAGACTAAAATGTAAAATCATAGATTTTTTTTTTTCTTATGGAATATAAATATGAACCATGAACCTTTCTCTATACTTTGCCCTTCAAATAAAAAAAAAAATCTCTTTGCCTGATAATACCTCTCTGGAAAGCTCATCTTTTAACCCACAAGGACAACAAAAACAAGCAAAAAAAAAAGAGGGAGATAACTTTTTTATTGCTGAGGTGCAACACTCCCCTGCTAAGCCAATCCCAACACACTGAGAAGCATTGGTTATAAATACCATTTTAAGACATTAAAGCAAATTACAGTTCTTGAGAAAATACTGAATAGCCTAAGATCTCATTCTGTGTGTCTATTTTAAGATTAAACAAACTAAATCATATATAACAAACTCCCTTCATGTTTTTAGGACCAAAAACTAAACCAAGAAATAACAACACAATACTGGAAACATATCATCTGTTGATGTGTTGGTTTCTGCTGTGATGTTAATAATTTTCATGGGGTCAGTTTTAGGCAAGCAGGAAAATATGGTTAAATGCAAGATCATGGCTTTCAAACACATTAATGCACAAGATCAAATTCACCAGATGAGCTACAAATATTTCCACCTTTCATCTTTGTTGTTTTGTGGACTTGTATTAACATCATTGTAACCACTGGATGGTAATAATGCACAGGCATAATATGGAAAAGCAATATCAGAATTTCTATGTCATTTTAGCCATCTTTGGTGCAATCCAGCAGCTAAAAAACAGAAGGAGATGGCACTAGATGGCCAGTCAGTATTCTGTGAGGCACCAGGGAGCCATAAAGCATAGTTTCCAAACCACTCAGTTTGAGCTTGTGTGTTAGAAGGTCCATCCTGTGGAAACTGAATATTATATCTGCTTCCACTTCCCACATCCACCACCTCTTCAAAGCAATTGCAGGACAAAACTGAGCAACGTGATGTGAGATACCAGACACCTGGAAGCACCCAACTAGTCTGTGCTTTTCCAAAATATTTTCATGTGTATAAAGGCTCGTCTAAGCCACTCAGAGGGACAAAGTCCTTCCTATAGAGACCACAGTCCTTACTACAGAGAATAGATATTTTCAGGGCTGCTCTCCTTTCACCACTGCTGGAGTTCCCTGGTGCACACAGAATATTGCTCATATTGCTGGCTCCCTAAATGTTCACATGGTCAAGAACTCTTTACCAATATTGTTCTTCTCCAGTCCAAGGGTAAACTCCCTGTTTCCCTAGAAACACTGCATAGTTTCCTTGGAGTTATGCTGCTGCAGCTATTGCTGCATTTTCCAGCAGATTTCTCTACCTGATCTAGCCCAGAACAGATGTTCCAATAAGAACAAGGTAACAGTCTGCAGAAATGCTAGCTTGATTTTGACCTTACTCTCCTGCTAAACTCCAGCAGCCACCTCACAAAGCCTGACCTCATGGCAGCAAACACTTCTTGTTCCTCTTCCTGTTCACTTCAACCATTAGTGTGAACACAGAGATAGCTCTGGGCCTGCTCCACTGTGTGGCACCAGAACAAAGATTGCACTGCCAAAATATGCCAGGAAGGAAATCATGGGCCTCAAGCTTCAGGCATACATGGCACAAAAAGAGGTTTATAATCTACAACCAGGATATAGTATGCCAACCGCTGGAGAACAAACATGAACCACTGACACATGCACCAATTTGCTAAGTCATCAGGTATAGGCAAGGCCTTTAGTATTCACTTCAAACTAAAGAAAACTTGAAACAAAAACTTCAGGACCTTGCCCATCAGGAATATTTCCTGTTCAAATTGGATTCCAGCAAATTTTCTTTGCTACAGAAAATATCATTTCTCTTTTCCTACTTAGTTGTGCAATATAATACGTTATAATCACATTGAGCTGGAACAATAATAGTAGCACTTGCATAATAGGAACTGCAGAACCAGTCTTGCTCAACAGCAGTAGCAGTGAAGTCATCTGAAGTTGAAGTAATGACTTTGCTGGTCTTAATGGCTTCTTCAAGTCTTGATTCAAAGGGAATGGGAAATAAGGCTATCAGTGTGAATATTTTCCAGAGAGTTTCTCATAAATCCAGATGATTTCATTACTTTTCAGAAAGTATCTTTCAATTACATGTAAAGGATCAGCTTCATATTACAAATGAAAATACCACTTATGCAACTAGAAGAGATTTTAGTTAGAATGTCTAGAGTTGATGTTCAATCTCAACTTTCATTTTGAAACTGCTGTTTCTATAACAACATGTAGCAGACAAGCTCATATGATTACTTTGCTTTCATTTAATCCCCCAGAGAAATTTCATAACAAAGGAATCAAAAAGTATCTGCAGGCTTTGAGTTATTTTCAAGAGAAACTGTTTAAGTAGTAAAGTATCCAAATATGTTTTAAATTGCTATTTTTTTCTGCTTTTAATTTTAAATTGAAGAAGGAGTCACAGTCAATCTTCAGCAGTCTGACATTTTTGTAAACTGGCATAAGATCCATGATTTATGTACCTTCTACACCTTAGCTTTAAGGATTCTCTGAAAAAGTGAGACAGAAAGTAACCCAGCAAAGGCTTATTAAACTAGACTTAAGATTCTAGGTGTAGGTAACTTATAGGAGCAAAATACCTTAGTAGAATACAGTTATTTTAAAAGGAAGAGTAAAACTAGGGTGTAGACCAAAACAGAGACCTCCAAAGAAAGATATAAGGTAGCCCGATAGGTAATTTTTTTAAATATTACTGTCACATTTTAGAATATGGATTTACTCATTCTACAACTTACTGAAGTTTACCATTTCTTAACTGATATTGTGAATGGCTGGAAAACAGAATTATGGCAAAGGCTGACTAGTGCAATTCAAAGTTACTGATGAGATACACAAGTAAACCTGCTTAGATATATACCACAGTCTAAACATTAATGTAAATGCACGAACAATTGGAAGAAAAAAAAATGGCTTTTCTTAAAGATACAGCACTAGCAGAAAGGTGATTTTAAGTAGGGAATCTATTTAAATCTTAGCACATTAAAAAAAGAAGTCCTAACACAAACAGGTCACACTGTTACACCTAGTTTAAATGTTTGGCTTGTATATAAGTCTCACTCCAGGCAAGAATGCAGTTTTTCTAGAAACTCTAAAGTCATCAAAACCAGATATTGCTGATGTAAGAAGCAGTTCTTTATTGCTCTTTTCCCCATGCATTCCCAGTCATAGCCTAGCCTCTTTCTTGTACCACACAGTCATCTGTGTTTGGGTAGCCACATAGTGAACTGGATAAGAGAATTTATTAAAGGGAATCACAGTTGAAGTCAACCCTCCTCCTTCCCAAAATGAGCTAATTTTAACCACATCAGTTCCCTTGTCCAATTCATCAGTCAGCTGCCCTAATGCCTGCCCTAGCATAAAGCAGCACAGCAGCCTGAAAAAGCAACTGGATGGGAGGAATGCTTCTGTCAGAATTACTGTTGGCATTGAGCGTTCACAGTAGTACAGCAGTGGAATGCAGATCGACCTGTGCTTAACACAGTTTCCAAATGTGTCTATTTACTTATGTAAGATGAATCCAACTATGTCAACTGCAAATAACATTCAGTTCCTCTGCTCATCCTTATGTGATATTAACTCTTGGTGGCTTCACCAAAACCAGTTTTTGAAAGCATCTCTAATGCTCACCATTCTAGGAGGTCCTCCCAGTAACATTCCTAAATTGAACCCTTAAATGTTCATTAAAATTAAATACTTAAATATTCTTCAACCAAATATTCAAACTTAAAAGTTAAAATGTTACTTAAAACTCAGCCTTTCCAATAAGGGTATGAAAAGCAGCAATAATGCCATCCTAGAGAACAGAACTTCCAAAGTTATTACGCCCTGTACAAAATCAGTATTAAGAAAAGTAGCTTATTTTAAGGCACTAAAATATTTTTAATCATTTTCCAGCTCTCCTAATTAAGACTGCAGCCAAATTACACACACCAACAAAAAAGCTTTTGTTAAAAATCCACCTTGCTGAGGACAAAAGTCTAGCAGAGAACTGCTAAGGGATTGTAAGCAATACATTTCCAGTGGCTGTCTTATGGAACTGTCATACAAATTATCACTTTCCCTAAACAATAACATCCTCATTTTTACCTCTGTGTTAACCAGTCTAATGCAACAAAAGGAAGCCATAGCTAACCAATGTCCTTGCTGAAAAATTCAGCGACTGTAAATTTCACTGAAGCATATCCCACCCACATACTACCTATAAAGCATTCTACATACCAGCAGCTTAGAGCCCCAATGACTGCAGGCATGTCTTAAACCAAAAACAACCTCTCCCAAAATAAACAAAAACCCCAAACAAACAAACAACAAACAAACACAAAACTTACAACCAATTTTACCTTGTTGATGGAAACTGTCAATGCTGGCTCCAGTTTAGCCTCAATTTCTTTTGGTGAGTAGTAACAGAAGAGCTTGCTACCTCTTAGTACGCAATACAGCCTCCTCCAGCTAGTTAGACTTCCTACCATTTGCTAAATGGAAGAAACAGTGAGAAATTGCTAAACAAATGACAAATTAAAAGCATATATTACAAGGTATACACAGATCAGCCCTCCGTGATCAAAACTTAGCCACACCAAATTCTTCCCTCAGACAAAGACTCTGTTGCAGAACATTTCAGAGTCACTCACTTGTGAGATGTTAGCAACACTTCAAATGTCTTTTGGTGTTTTACAGTTTTCAAAGACTTACTGCCATGCAACGATAACATTAAATACAGAATCTGCTGGTTCACACAATGAAATCTAGAACTGGTGTCTACTGCAAAAGAAGAAACCACTTTTACTAGGTACAGTAGTTACACAATAAGAGAAAGAGTACCTCATGTTGAAATACACAATACATTCAGCACATGTCGAGCAAAGACATTTGTCTAGGATTTCCACTTTCCCCGATGAATTTTCTGAACAGCTGAATGTGTTATAGTTTCACCACCAGTTTAAAGCCTGTAATTCAGCACTCCTGAAAAATGACCCAGCCTCTCTGGCCCCCCACTATCACCTTCTAGTTTGCCTAGTTGTGCAATGAACCAAAATAGAGAAGTAAACTGAGTTCACATGAACCATTTTTGAATCGATGAGTTTAAATATGGTTCGGTTCACCAGTCAGATTCACCATGCTGTGATATGAACTCTTGTGTTAGCACAATGAGAGAGGTATGAAGAATGAGAGCAACAGGATTATTAGGACTGCTGCTGTCAAATACCAGCCTAAACCTATTCTGAAACAACAACTATACTTGATCTTTATGTAACAGACTAAATCCTATTGATAAGCAAGCCAAGGAAACACTTATTTCTTCATATTTATCTGCTGAAGGTACTGTTTGTAAATGCAGCTGTGAGAATTTTCCCCTTGCTCAAGGTAGAACAGGTAAAAATAACAGTTCTCAAGAAACTACTTCAGATAAAAGCAAATTTTTAACAATTAACTCTTAGTGACAACTATTAACAGAGGAGGATATAAACACAAGCAAGGTCTTCTTACCTGATGGTTAAGAAATCCTGCCATCATATCCCTAGTCATGTGGGAAGGCTGAGCAACTAAACGGCAACACATGTTTCCAAACAAAGGAAGCCAAAAAGAGCATTTCTCTGAGGGGAAAAAAAAACAGGCAAAAGACAGACAAACACTTAGTTTCACACATTTGCCCTAAATATACAGTTTAGCTTTCTACATCCATTTTCACATTAAGATCATGAATGCGAATTTCACCCTGTAGGATCAGACCAAAACTGACTCTTAGTCTTCAGTAAGTTTTTTTAATTAAGAAAAAAAAAAGAATTTCAAGTAAAGACGGAGATTTTGTTCTGCAAGAACAAGTTGTTCTTACATAAAGTATAGCTCTAAATCTCATTTCACAGCTGGAAGCATTTTGACAGAAATACACTAGCCATATCTTCTAAGCAGGATCCCTTAGCCCACCCCACTGTGGCACAAAGCTACATTTACAGAGGGGCACTCTGCTTCAGATTGCTTTGTTAAGGCTTACAATTTGTACCTACATTTGTCTTCAGGACTAGAAGAGCATTTAGGATTCCAAAGAGTTTTCAATGAATTGCAATATCCCTCCTTGGTCAGCTCTGCTATGTAATAGGCTCTCTTCTATAATTAGAAGCAGGTAACACAAGGTTCCATTGACATGATTGTGTCTATGGTCGTGTTTTAGAAATGGTTGTAATGAACCAAAATGTCCAAGTATGTCATTTCTCAGCAGATTAAGTTATGTAAATTAATGACAGAAAAAGGAATTTTAAGAAGAAAGAGTATAAAGTACTAATAAAGAAAGGCTTACAAATATCAAAGATACTCAGAATTATTCATCTAACCCTTCAAGAAACAAATACCTCATAAATCTTCAAATCTGAACATATTCAGAATTAATGAAGTGTAAAGAACAAAATTCCCACTGAGGTCAAGTTTACCCAAGTAAAGGATAAAGTTCCCAGAAAAAGTGCAAGTCCCACGTCTTAAGTTAACAGTTAAAGGGTGGCTTATGGGAGGAGCTATCCTTTCAGAAAATAATGAACAAAGTAACAAAAACTGTACTCCTGCTACTTAAAACATTACCTTCAGTTGCAGCATAAACAGAGTACCTGTGTCAGTATCTAGGCTGACTGCTGCCAACTTCTGCTGTCCTAAAGCTGACGTACAGCGACCAATCCAATCTGCAAGTGCATGTGCTTACATCCTGTGTTAAATCTGGGCTTGAAACAACCTAGCTGAACTGAAACCATTTTTCTACTTTTCTTCTGACTACAAAGGAAAACGATGTTTTTCATTCCGATACCCTTCCTTGGTTGTGAGAAAGTGCAAATAATTTGAATATAGCTACGACTCACCGAAGATCAAGATGCAAATGACAGAAGAAACTCCCAAAAGAATAAATGTTTCATCTGGACTTGAAATTTTACTCAACTTACAGTTTATTCAGCTGTGTACAGACGCCCTGTTTAGAGCATTAAATATTTCATTAAAGTTGTTCTATATTAGGTATCAAGAAAAATAATCTCTTTAAGCGTTTTAGTTTACAAGAGAGAGACAGGCAAAATGTTAACTTGTTTTTTATTTCCTTAAATTGGTACCATATGTACTTACTATTTCCTGTAATGGTAAGGTCACGGGTCCTGAAATTGTCCTCAGCATTCTCCAGCCCCAAAGTGGTATAAGCTAGCAAATTGTACTTTAATCCACTAAATGGAAAGAAAAAGACACGTTTAAGACATTTCTGCATCATGTTGTTCAGACAGTAATTGAGGGGAGCCTAGATATGCCTGAGATAACACATTCTGGTACAAGAAAACACCATAGTGCAAGGCAGCACCTGTCAGTAACCGCAGATTGCCAACCCCCCAACCTCCTGCCACAAAACTCCCCTATCTTTGTTTTTCCTCCTACACCAACACTGCCCTATGGTCTGTTCATCTGCTTCCTGTAACCTTATCTCCTGCCTCCACCCTGTGTGTACCTCCAGTTCCTTCCCACCCTACAACTTCTAGGCCAATGCCACAAGGCCCATCAGATGGCTCTTTCCATAGCCACCTCTCTTGGACCTGACAGCCAGGAGGAGGCTTCTCCCACGGCCGCTTACTGCTGAGCCAACAGTTGCCAAATCCAGGCATAAAGGCTATGCTATCCAACCCCTCTGCACTCTAGGGATGCTAAAAGCATCCCTCCTCTAGTCAGATATCAAGTAACTTTTAATAGTTTTATAATTTTTATTCCAAGGCCTAAATCAACTAGATTTGGTAATAAGTTCAAAAACTGCTACAGTTAATAGAACAACTGATGACATAAACTTTATCTGAAAATACAGGTTAAAAATTAAAAGGCTTTATCCTGCTCTTCCACATTGCTCTGCTCTTTTGCTTTGCCTGGGCAGACTACACATATATAAAGCTGTTTATAAAGTTTTTTTAATGCTATCTAATAGCTTGACTTCTTATACAAGAATCTGTGCAGAAATCCTACAGTTTTGTAGCATAAAGGACTCTTTCACTTATTGAGCTTACAGGTTTCAGAATGTTATATCTTTGGTTTGGATTTTGCCTAGGGAAAAAAAAAATAAAAAAATCACATTTACAATTCAGCACAGTGCATGTGGAATGCAGCTCTTGGAATAAACTAGTATAAATTTGGTACATGTTTAACTTTTCCCTCAAATACTCTTCAGACTGAGTAACAGATTTACAGTCCAGTAATGCAGTAAGAATTCCACCTGGCTAATGGCAGTTTAAACAAAGTTTATATGACAACAAACCCCTCAAAATCACTAACTACTCTCTCTATCAGGATCTAGCATAAGCTCCTAAAAATACCTTCAGTACAGCATGAGATAGCTTAGTGGTGTAAAAGGTGAGAAGATGCTGCTGAACTAACAGCACTAAACATTTTCCATTGTAATATTTTTCAAATGTTAATTTTCCTAATAGCACAGTGGGAACACAGGGATTGAAAATCTTTGGCTCTGCAGAGGAACAAGGTAGATGCCTACCTAGCCATAACCCTAATGAAAGGAGAGGTGGGAAAGTAGCATGTTTGTTAGAAGGGAGGTCTGTTACACCTCTGTCTCAGGGGAATAAAGAGAAAATTAAATATGTTATAACATTCTGGGCAAAAAACCACAGCTGTGAAACATTTCAAGAGAGCAATGTGAACAAACTCTTATCAGCATTTGTATATATTCCCTGCTAGACTGCTCCCTAACAAAAGATTCTCCAGTGATTTTGTTTTACCATACAATTGAGCAATACTTTACAATTCTATCTGAAGTGTACCAAAAAATTCAGTTTCTTCTCACAGATAAAACTTTTGTGCTGATTTTAAGGTTACTTTTTTCTAAAGCGTGACTAATTACCACAACAACCATGCCAAAAAAAATAGCTACTTGGCTTTCAAAATATGCTTCACAGTAACATTTTCATTCTAAAATACAAGTCATTCCTTTCAGCCAGCTGCAATACAATTTAGGAAAGTTTATCACCAAATATTTTTCAAATTTAACTGGCTAGTCAGGATTGTTGACTACATTTTGCCTCTACATTTTACAGAATCAGCCAACTGCCTTAAATGGAAGCTTCTTTGTATAGCAAAGAATAATCTGCCTGCTGCATCTTGTTCAGTACTTTGCATATCTAGAGTATTTTTCCATGTAATAACTTCATTTAAAAAAAAAAAAAAAAAGTATCAGCTCATTTCCACAACATGCCTGTGGCAAAGGCTCGTTGTTAAATCAGTTTACTAATCAAGAGACAGAGACCAAAGCTGCTGCCACACGGACACTGGCGTGGGAAGGTATAATTATATCACCCTTTCCATCAATGTATATTAATTCATCTCAGATTCCAGAATTTGTTCCTGAATATTAATCCTAATGTTAGGAATTCCAATCTTAGTTCACTCATCCAGATATAGAATGGAGGATTTAGGAGTAAAAAAATAAATAAAAATCTAATATGCTCCCCTTTCAATCAGATCTTAAGTAACAGAAGGTAAAAACAAGGATAATTTTCAGGTACTAAAAAGAATCCAACCATAAAAGTGAGGCCATTAGACTAGACTGTGTACTTCTAGCAAAATGTCACTATGAATTTGCTGATTCTAACATAGGACACGGAAGCTGTGCCTCCAGCCCAGTGGAGGACAATACATAAAAGGCAATAACAGCAAGTCCATGTGTAGGCCAGTTCTGCAAGTGAATAAATATGCACTTCAGGGAGTCTTTCCAATGATTTATCCAAAGAGCAACCTAGTTACTCTGAAATTCAATATTGTAACTGCATTAGTTTCCTTCTATGACAAATATAAAAAGAAAAAAAATTAAGCTAGAATAGAGAAATTAAGCAGGCAAAAGACCAAGAGACACTATAGAAATGAAAAGAGATAACTAAGAGTAGAGAGAATATCAGTATAACTGAAGTTAATCAACCTGAGCAACTGTTCAAAGCATTTTGTCACTAGGCTTTTACACGGCCGACAGTTTCCTCACTAACCAGGGAGACTTCTAAGAAGTTTGACACAGAGGGATCACAGAGTTTTTGGAAAAAGGAGAACTTCATCCACGTGTGCAATGAAAAGAAAAAGGCCTGTACAAATGAAATCTACAGAGAAAAGGTGTTCATATAATACAGAAAGTTTCCTTTTTTATAGCAGTTTAATTTCACCAGCTGGACTGGTAAAACTCTCTGGGAATACTTGAAAGATCTCTTGTAATCTTGCAATCTTTTCCCCTTTATAAGGGCTACATACCAAGGTCTTAGTAATATAAATCCTAAGGGGAGCCTATGAAAAAAAAAAAAAAAAAAAGACCACTTATTTTCTGCCTATAATAACCCATTTCTTTGCAGGAATCTTTTTTGATCACCTAGCAAAGCCATCATTAAACACATCATCACTCGTTTAATTCTTAAGAACGCAACAGTCACTGCGAGATGCCTATTTAGAGTAGAAACAACAATGGAGAAAAGCAAAATACAATTACAACTGAGAAACCAAAAAGCAAAACCCAAGGGAGGAGGCAGGTGTTTAGATTGTCTACCAATGATGCCTCTTAAAAGACACAATCCATATTCAAGCAAGTATAGCCAGCAAACAAGCTAGTGGTTACCTTTGAAGAAAACTAAGTCTAATGATAGTATGTCATCACCCAACTGGAGCTTGTGGAAAGCACAGCCCCCTGAGATGGTGCAAACTGAAAGATTCATTGTCACAAGGTGGAACACACTGGAAAGTAAACGATAAAATCTGCCTTACTCTCTGGCTAAGATCTCTTGGATGTGTGGTTTTGATTGAAACAGTAATATCAGTATATGGTAATATCAGTTTGACAAAGATAGAACATGCTTGAATGTTTCCTTTTAAAGTAGATATATGAAACTAGACTAAGACTACACTCAACACCTGGTAAGAATCAGGAATTGATTTTTTTTTACTGTTCAGCTGCCAAAAACAAAAGGATTCCTTGAAAAAACTGCTTTCAAAAAAAAAAAAAAAGCCAAAATCAATATTAATAGTATTTACAAGTTAGGCACTTGGCCTGTTTAAATTCCAATGAAATGAAATTAAAGTAGCTGGGAAATACTACTAGGCAGTTAAATTCATTTAAAAAATGCATGAAAGACTTAAGATAATTTTTAAAAGGAAATGGGTAAATTACTGGGAATAGCACTTATTTCTATGAAGACTGGAAACCAGTTAAGTCATTTTAAAATGTTCTGTGCTAAAGTCAACCAAGAACACTCCTCTTAAGCAGCTTGTAACTGTAAAGTGCCTTTAACTGTCCAGAGTGCTACGGAAAAGACAGCAAGCACAATGGCCTCCATGTGCATACCTTGCAGCCCAGGCACAGCAAACAGCTCGGTCAGCTTCATTAGGAGAAAGGCTACAAGAGAGGTTTCTCCTCTCCATACACCATACTTTATTTCACACACCCTGTGACTTTTAGACATATCTACCTATCTGTCAAGTACAAGCAAAACTGGCTAGGTGCAAAAATAATATGGGAGGGGGAGTAAATGGGAAAGGGAGAAGGAGAGATAGATGGTCAGAGGGACACAGACAGACCGATCATGAAAGTTTGATTTCTTCCAGAAATCAAACTAAAAACATTACAGAGTTTGCAAATAACAATGGATTTACCAGCTAGCTAGCTGTAGAGCAGAAAGATAAAGCCTACATGCACGTTTCAAGATCAGAACCAGGTCCCAAGGCTGAACGCCATGGTTGGAATTCACAACTTCTTTCACATTTCCTATTTAAAAGGTAAATTTTTTTCCACTTGGGTAAGCACAGAAATAATCGCTTTCTTGGCAATTTTCCAAACATTTTCAATATTTCTGGCTTATTTCTATTTCAAAAATTACAACCCCAAAATATCAATATACATGGCTTACTGAATGACTGTGTCAGCAGGCAAAAAAGATTCAGTGTTGTCTTCTTCCACTAGAGCATCACGTTTCCTAACAGCTTTGCTGAGGGTTTTTTTAAGCTTCTTTGCTAGTTTCTTAGGAGCGCTTGTTGCATATAAAGACTGCTCTATACACGAACTATACACTTCAACCTTCACCTGGAAGTCTGGTCTTGCTTCATCACTGAAGGGAAGGACAAGAAAATTTAGAGCATTTGTTAATAAACTGAGCATTCAGCCAAGGAATGCTGCTGCTACTATATATTAATAACATGCATTTCTAATCAAGGGAAGGAATTCCATAAGAGTCAGGCAAAGACATACATTAATATGGAATTAAGACTAGCGTACACAGCCATAACTTAGTGCTGAAGTCATGAGATGGATGTTATAATTAAACCATAAACAATTGCAAACAGGAAATTCAGTGTTTATGTTAAAAACTGAAAACCCTATGTTATGGAAATACACAGGCAAGACATTCAAACACACTTAAATCTGCCCTCTACTGTTACGCAAAAATCACATGATTCAAAACCTATCCATGCCTAGGGTCCTAAATCAGACTGAACTGTTTTAAAGTTACCTTAGTTGCACCCCATCCCTTTCACATTACTGAAAAAAATCTTCTCTCACAACCATCAAAACTTGTCATTCATAACTTAACCACCTATTGCTGCATTCTCCTGTCTGCAGGCTATGTTTTCTCTGCTTTCAGTTCTACCAGTTCTCTTTTTCTCAAGTTTAGTCAGCAAACCAGAAGCCTAACCCCATCTTTCAGGTAGAAATCATGTCACTACACACATGCCCAAAACAAAGTCATCCCAATGACTTGTATAAAAAGTCTTTATCTCAGGGATACAAAACAAGCTGGAGATCCTTTTCTGCTTTTGTTGCAGTATCTCATAGGAAACTGTAAAGGTCAAGTCTTGTATCTGAGTAAGCAGATTTAAACCACTGCCCTCACTCTTAACTTCAACAGATTTTTGATTTCAAGATCCATTCTCTCTCAGTTTTCAAGATCTTGATTTAAAGTTTTCAGTAGTTCTAACTTTCCATCCAGTCTTCCTCAGGAGACTGAATCTAAATTGCTAATATAAAAAGTAAAGCAGGAGGAAAAAAAAAAAAAAAAAAGCTAAGTGCTTCTCAGGACTCCCTTAAAAATTATAAAGCAACAAAAAAGTACATGAGAACACCTTTTACTCTTTTCCAGGTTCCTTTTAAAGATAAGTGAATAATTTCCTGCCTAGTATTCTTCTACCATAAGGACTGTGGCTGTAGCACATGCTCATATAGGTGTAACAAAACATGAGATGTGGAAAAAGACTGTAGCCTGCTGTACAGAATAATACTTAAAACACTGGGTGCAACATCCATGCCTATACTTCCACAATGCTCTCAGTATTAATTAATATTAATTTAATTCTGTTCTTGAGATACAAGTTTATGTCTTTATATAAAGAACAGTGCTTCAGCACAGCAAAAAAGAAAAGAAGTGCAGTTCGAGTGGCACATCTACAACAGCCATCTTTATGTACATAAAAACCAACCTTCCAGAGGTGGGGATCCACCAGCTGCTGAAATTAACAGGACCTCTACTGATTCCTTTGCCCACAGAAAAATTTTGTGGACCTCAGCCAATCTTAATTCAGAATCATATCCACTTTCAAAAGAAATCGGCAATATTTATACTTCATTCAACAGAAATAAATTATACTCACAAGATGGTTAGATTTTCAAAACAGATACCCGTTGCTGTTTTGTCCACAATAGCCACCTCTGTATCAAAAACCTCTGCTCCCATTCGGAGCAAACAAAAAACTGCATAGTGCTGGGATTCTGGAAAAAGCCAAAGAAATGTTTTATTAGCCATATTGCACATCATGACACCAAATGCTTCCAGTAAACAAAAGTAAAAGAAATGGTAATTCAGACCTCTAAGGAGTTGCCCTCAAATTCTTCCCACCATAATTTTTCATCATAGGATTTTATGATAATTGAACTATCAGAGCTCCTATATAGGTAGAACAACATTCACAGAGGGAAAAATGCTACCCTTATTCAGCTTGGGGTTTTTTCTGGTAATCAGGTATAGTTTGTTCCAGCAACTTCAGAAATGTTACTAAGAATGCAATTTTGTTTAATAAAACTGATTTTAAGGAAAAAAAGAAAACCCTAACATTTGATCCAAAGCCTGTACATTTTATGAATATACTATATAGGATTAGACTATTTTGCTATGCTTAGCCCCTCTGACCCTATTGAAAATCAAAGTGAAATCAATGCCAGGTGACAGCTGGAACAGATTTAGGGTTAATCTCCATGACGCAGCAAAATGCATGTACTTGAAGACTATCCAATAATACACTCAACAGCAACAGACAACTTTCATTTCAATTTCTCACTGGAAACACCCTCCAATGTACATTCTCAAGTGTAGACAAGACAGAACAACATATTTAATCAGAAGTTTCTCAGCTATCCACTTAATAACTATTTTCTATTTCTTCCTCTGGAATTCTCCTTAGGAGGGCTTTTTAGAGAGTAGGGTTTAAACATACGTAACCACAGCACTTAGAACAAACTCAGCTTGGTACAATTTAAGAGCAACTATGCAACAGAGTAAAATAGGGACCTACGGAAGGGTCAAAGAAGAGGCTGAAATTAGCATGGACTTCCCCACCCACTTTAAATTTATAGGCATAAACAATTGCTTATCACAGTAATTCATTAGATCTTACATACTTCCTCTATTGCTGAAGTGATGAGAGCTTTTCCACATCAATGGTATTCGAATATCTAAAGGGGAAAAAAAAAGGTAGGGAAATTAAGTTATAGCTAAGACTGTAGATCTGTGAACAAAATAGATTACAAGAAGTTTCCTGTTTCTTTCCCTGATGCTCTGGCTGTAACAGGACCTTCTACCCAAGGAAGAGCATAAATATTTCAATATTATTATCCATGCCAAAAGAAAATTCATCAATCAGGTCAACTTACAGTGACATTTTCTTTTAGAAATTATGCTAGGATAAAGAATATTTTAAATATCATTTGCAAGTATCAGAGTACATTTCAGAGTGCCAGTTAACATAGTTCTGAGAGGAATTCTCAGAAGTCAGAGGTTCTGAGCTCATTATTATGCATAGATGTAAACTGAAACTGTTTGCCTTGTACTGGAAAACACTCACCCGACTGCAAGAAGAAAAACTTCCTGTTTTAATGGGAAGAGTGGGATACTTGTACTGCAAACATTTAAGTCTTGTTTTGCTAACCACAGAGCAAAATATCACTTGTAATCACATTCCCAGTTAGAATTGTCCTAGCTGGCATTAAAAGAGTTTAGATTCTTTTGTTTTAAGCTCAGAAATATCCTTGTACATTCAATACCATAGCAAAGAGGCAATTACAGACCCACTACTAAGTCACGCCTGTCATTTTAATATTAGGGAAGTATTTCTTCAGCAAACTTTCCCAATTTATCTACTACTCAGTCCAACACAATACTGAATGACATTTTCCTCCAGCTTTGAGGACCTAGGCTTTGGCATACCGTTTTTTATTAGTCCCTTGTGAAAAGACAGATGCAGTGGGGGCTTTATAAATCCAAAGCTGGTTTCTCAAGTACAACACGGTGTTGTTTCAAAGTATATGCAATATATTAAGTGACACATGATGGCAGCAGTGAACAGCACTAGCTCAATTGTCTTTTGATTAAAATCTTCAGCATTGTTATAAAGGAGCATTGCTGACTCCAGTGTTAATCTTCATACGAGGCTTCTGGAAAAATCCACATTTAAGTATGTTAAGATGCAAAACAGTTGTGGTATTTTGGCAACAGATTGTCATGTATTCCTACAGGGATTTACCCACAACATTTCTTGTTGATTTAAGTGAAATTGCATATAGCCTTTCTGTTTCAGAAGTTATATTCAATGAAAAATTAAAATTTCATGTAATTTTAATTATATTGTGGGACATCTTATATATTTATTTTGATTTTGAAACTTGCAAATTCATCTATTCTTAAGTGTTTATGAAAACTAATGAATTGTCAACAATGAATGGCCAGTACAGAGCTTTAGACTGCCACAACATCCTAAAAATCAATACATCACCATGTTCTGAAACTGCCTTTCACTTCTAAAGATGCACTTGCATAGTAGGCATTTCTAAAAATAGGTTTTTCTAAATAAGGAAATAGAAATAGCTTTATTAAAATAGTTACAGAAGTATCTCAAACTTTAAAAATACATATATGGATCCACTTCATAGAAAAAGCACAAAAGGTTTCTTTCCTAAAACAGAGAGGTCTTAAATTTACATAAGTATGCAACAAGAGAGTTGCACTAAAAGCCTTCTTTCGTCTTTAATCAGAGCAAACTCTCAATTACAATTTTAATGTGTTTAATAGGTCTTGGCAACAATTACAGTACTAGGCTAAAGATTATTTCTGTATGCCACTTTCAGTCTCATGCTAGCATGCTAGCTAAAAAATTTATACCTTAGTCAGAAAATCATCAGGATATAGATAGTCAATTGCTTGAACAACTTTAACATGATACTTGTAAATCAGTTTTCAATTCATTTTTGGATTGAAAGAGCTGCCATTTATCAAAAACAAAGATCAATTTTCACACACCTTTATTTCAGTTACCATTAACTGTAAAACTGTGTGGGTTCAAATTGGATACAAGCAAGCACTACAATTAATCAGGTTTAAAGCCAATGATTCCTTTATAAAATTACTTTAAATTATGCTTTTTGATCAACATTTAATCATTGGCTTCTGACAAAATAACTGATAATATAAATGATGATTTATTCATACACGTGGGGGATAAATAAGTACAAATAACAGAAGTGTGAAAATCTGTAAATTAAGGAATGCACTCCCCACACAGTATCTGATATACACTTGCTTTCTGTAGGAGTACACTCCTCAGTACTCCTGCCTCACTGTTCCTGAACCTGTGGTTTTGGCCACAAGGACACGCTTTTGTTTGGTAATAGTCTTAAGTTCCTGCCATGTACTAGCCATGTGAGGCACTAATATAAGTGGATGGATTACTTTCCCCTAAAAAATCCATTCTAGATCTTCAATTCTTAAATTCTATGCCCTGTCATATTACAAGAACTGCCACTCACTCCCCATTTCCAACCTCTCCCAGCTCTGCCTGTATTCCCAACCACATTCTCACTGAGGCAGGCACACACGCACACATGGCTTCCAAATGTGCAGGACATATCCAGTGGCAAATCCACTGAAGGTCAGCATACAAGATAGAAGAAATGTGGCCTGCCCAATTTGCTACACAACAATTGGGAAAGACAGGGAAAGAAGAAGAATGGGACATTACAGATAGGAGCACACTGAAGCTGTGGAAGCAGACAGGACCTGATTTGGCGTACTACACTGACACAAGGGAATGGGTCAGAGGACAACAAAAGGACAAACCAGGATGGCATGTATTAATGACATCTCAGGATCTCCCAATGATGTATCTTGCCCAAAGGACCCTGCCCTTGCCAAGCATGAACAAGCCTGTCCCCACAATTACTCCTCATGTCCCAGTTCTCTGCTACTCAAGCACACAGAGTAGAAAATAAGGAGTTAATAATAGGTGATCTATATGAAGCATAAAACTCTCATCAGAGACCAAGAAGAACATTTAGGCTTTCCTGCTGTAAACTGGACCTTGCTTGGCTTCCTGACACAAGTATCTGAAGAGAGGTGAGGCATAGCAGCATCCCAGCTCTCAACAGACTTGAGTTCACAAACAGGTAGTTGATGTCTCTGTCTCTTTTTTGCCTTGATTTAAGTCATACTTCTGAGGATCATAACCTCTAGTTCAAGAACCACTATGTTAGCAACAGGACAGAATCATTAACAGATGGCACATGATAAGAAGTGGTATTTCACCTTTCTATTCCCTTGGCCCATCAAAAGAAACTAGCTAGATGTTTCATATCCTAAATAAATTTTCGTACTAAAAATTAGAGTCCTTACATAATTCCCACTTTCTAAAGATAACAGAATTGTATTACATGGACCTGAAGTCTTCAATGCAGATAAACTTTAAGTCTGAAGAAAGGTGTAACCACAGTACAGACAGGCAAACAGATGCTTTCACCCAACTACCATAAGGAGGAAAGACAGCTACACATTCTGCAAACAGCTGTGCTGGCAGAAAGACATTATTGAACCATGTGCTCATCACTCTTCCACTGGAAGCTACCTTGCTTAAAGATACACCAACATAGGCAGAATTAACTTCAACTGTTAAAGTAGTGTGCCCTTCTACACTATTTCATTTTTAATGAAGCAAGCCAGGGAGCACAAACAGATCTTAGCAAAGCTAGAACAGTCACTATGAACAACTACGGGAGTGCTAAACAGAGTAGCATCCACTACTGGCACATGCAAACAAAAAGCTAAATTCAGTGATGAAGCTTTAGAACAGGTTAAGAAACAGTGTACCAGCTTACTGGAAATCACTATTAAATATTCTTGTTATTAGTTTGCATCAGTCTCTATACATTTTCTGGATTAATGTTATCTGCATTAAATAAATAGCATTTACATGCTAGTTATAATTCTGTTGCACAGAACCTGTATGATCACACTGAAGTTTATCTTTGTGGGGAGAAAGTTATCAGAACATTTACACTTACTTAGCTTTGAAATGTATTCAGTGTTTAGTGATAAACAGAAAAAGTATTTCCCACTGTGAAAGCCCCTGAAAGTAAACTGGAAATACTAGGTAGGATCTTCAAAAGCATGTGTGACTTAAAATGAGAACTGCCCTTGAAGCTCAAGAGGATTTATGCCCCTGAACCACACACTTTAAAAATATCATCTTGTTTGTACAATTTGTATTAAAAGTTCCTGTCCAGCCAATTTGCTCCTTTAACTGACTACCTAGCTGCTTACCTGATATAGCAACCTTTGCTCTACATGCCACCAAGTCTTTTGTCACATTTTCTAAAGACCTGCCAAAAAGAAAAAAAGAAAAATGAGATTTGAGATCTGTGCATATAGACTTTTAAAATTCAAGCCTTTAAACATTAAAAAGTGTCAGGGTTTTTATATTATAGCTTATTTCAAATGCTTTTCTTTCAAGTTAAATTTGGTATCTCTGGATTAAGATACGAGTCATTAGATTCTTGAGGATAATTTGGAAGGAAGGTACACCATCAATTTTCTTAATTTCCTAGAAGATTTTCTTCCAAAGCTTATTTAACCTGGGTATTAAAAGACAAGTAGATTAATCTTCCTTGTCTTTTCCAGCTCCAACAGAATCAACTATGTTATCAACTTTTCCTCTTCTGTACACATCAGTGAATAAGCAACTTATTTTATTGGTTGTATTATTGCTTAGAGACTTGCCTCCTCCTCTATTAATAAAGACCAATTACAAAATGTTGCATTGCTAATATTGTGATTTCATATGCAGGCAGACAGTTTGTTAAGTAGCTAGAGCATAGATCTCAAGGTCAACTTTAAATTGAATTAAAATAATCTGCAAATAATGAGTTAACAACAGTGTTCTCTTCTTATCTGCCACTGCTCCTAACTCCTAACCAAATATGGCAAAATGAAAATGTCTATCTGCTCCAATATCCTGACTTCCAGAGGCAGTTATAAGTATCTGAAGGGGGCCTACAAGAAAGCTGGCGAGGGACTTTTTAGGAGGCCAGACAGTGATAGAACCAGGGGAAATGGGTGTAAACTAGAGGAGGGGGGATTTAGGCTGGATATTAGGAAGAAGTTCTTCACTGTGAGGGTGGTTAGGCAGTGGAACAGGTTGCCCAGAGAGGTTGTGGAAGCTCATCCCTGGAAGCTTTTAAGGCAAGGCTTGCTGGGGCCCTGGGTAACCTGATCTAGTGGATGGTGTCCCTGCCAGGCAGGGGGGTTGGAACTGGATGATCTTTGAGGTCCCTTCCAACTCTGACAATCCTATGATCCTATGATCTTCAGAACTCATAGATTACAGACCCACAGAACAAGAAACTGAAGAAAATTGAAAACCCTGAAATTTTTTTCTCTCTCAGACTCCATCATCTTATCTGGATTAAGCTTTAATCAAATGCTAGTTTTGAGCAAACACTGAAAGAAGAACTGCAAATGCACTATCAGCTAAGAAAGATATGACCTAAACGGTAGAGAGATAACACTCTAGGCATTCATCTCTTCTAATGGCCTCCACTGACACTTCAAAGGACTCCTTAAGACAGAACCCTAATCAGTGCATGACAGACTAATCAAGTAAACAATATAGCTGACTATGACTGTAAGAAAACCATACAGCTGCTCAGGTATCTCTCCAAGTATCTCTGCTCTGTGCTGGAAATGTGCCATCACCATTCTGTGGTCACTGGCATCAAAGTTGAGTAAATCTGAATATATACATACCTGATATTATTACGTCATTAAAAACATAAAGATGAATCACCAGAAAATGTAGAAAAAAAGCAAGATAATTGCAACCATTATAGAATATCACACATTGCAAGTGCTAGTTTTCAAAATCAGCATTCACAATAATAGCTGATATAGTCAGAAAATGCAGCTCTTTCATTCAATAAATTTATCCTATAAGACTACATTTCTGCAAGAAAAAGTAGCAGGGCTGCTCCTTACAGATGCAATTAACAGAAGCTAAGCATGGACTTGAAGAGTTTCTATACTAAATTGAAATATAGTATTTCATTTAAGTAATAATCTGAGAGCAGGTCTACACCATGATTTTCAGCATTGCACCAAAAAACATTCCATTGGGCAAAAATTTATAACGTTACTAAAATAAAACACTAGCTCATTCAAGAGTTATAACTTGAGAATATTTTCAACTAAACTGATTTTTCTTCATATTTATTGTTGTATTTTTCTTACTTTGCTGTAGTTATCAGAAGTGGCCAGCAGAGGGTACCAATTAACCATGATGATTCTATTATTAAAGAGACCTTACCAATAGAAAGAAAGAAAAATAGAAAAAGGTGTATTGTGACTTGGATAGTTTTGTTTTGTTCCTTCAGGCTTGGTTAGTACCTTTATTTATGCTAAGGCTAACTATGAAAATATGTCTATTATGCTACCTGATATTCCAATGCTGATTTAGAGTTTAATGTCAGTAACAAAATCTACCCAGAAAAATATGACTTGTATTTAATTTTCTAAATTAAAAAGCAGATAATGGAACAGTCTTATAAAGTATGTTTTAAGGCAGCAATAATGTAAGTTTATATGGGAGAGGACAAAAGGAAGGGCTTAAATCCACTCAAATCTCTTTAAATAGGAGGCAGGCTAAGAATTCACATAAGCAAAAGCCTGCTTCATAAAACGGGAATGTGAGCTGTTACTCACCTTTCTTCAGTTCTGCATGAGACTGGTTCTTCTTTTTGGTCCTGTAGCTCTGTGCTGTATGGTTGTAAGTGAGCACTGCAATCCATCAGCTTTTCAACTGCTTGCCAGAGGTAGTAATTTTGTGTGCTCACTTCAAGTAGTTCACAGGCGCCTTCTCACGTGCAGATTTCAAAGTTAATCTTCTCTTGAATGTCACATTCCTAGATATGCAAAAAAATTAACAATGTCCTGAATTTTTAACAAGCTCTGCTTATTTCACAGTTGAGACAGAGGACTCTAGGTTTTACTTATATGCAGCCATTACATTAGTTACTAAATGTAAAATGATAGATCTCTCTTCGGGAACAAAAGTAAAACACAGGATGCAACAGATTCTCTACATCCATCCTACATGCAAATTCCAAACCAGGTAGTAAGATCAACTCCCCATAGCATCTGAAGTTACTAAAATTTTGTAAGTCTCAATGTGTCATTCATAGGATAATAACATATGGTCCTCTTACACTGTCACTAAGAGGCCTAGCTGAACAAAGCTTTTAAATTAACATCCTGCTTTTTGTAGTGATCCCTGCTAAGACAAACTCTAAACACAGGAAAATATCTGAAATATTTTAAATCAGAAATTCAATTGCATTATTTCTTTGACCATTTTAAAAAGTGTTTAAAAAAACCCAACCTTTTTTCACTTCTAATTAATACAAAATTCAGGTAACACCAGAAGTGAAAAACAAGAATATTACAATATTTGCTGGGCTGTGAACTGAAAGTAAGACAGCCATGGTGGCTTCAACACCACACAAGGATCACAGTCAAACTGATGGCACAGCCAAGCAGACTTTTCATTCAAAAATAAGATTAACTCATCATGAAATACAATGGACTTGCCTGTCAAGTCACTAGAATTCTGCATCACTGTCTTTTTGAAGGAGTGGGTTTATTTAAGGCATTATAAAAACTTCTGGGAAGTCAACATTTTCCTACCTACTTTCAGAGAAAAGAACCATTTATAAATGTGGACTATGCCTCACTTGCCACTTCAAGGAGGTCAGTCCTTACCCAGACAGAAGGTAATTAAAGTGAAGGATCACAGACAGTTTCCTGTCTCCCAAAGGTGTGCTAGATGCCACCGGCTGATAAATATTTCCTTGTTATGTGGCCACCCCTGGCCAAGCCAAGTATTTCTGATACTTAAAAAACAAGAGTGTTGCCAATGTATTTCAAATACACTGCAAGTCAATGATGAGTGAAGCTTTTGCAACACTGAGGAAGAGTGTCCCAGTTACTTCTGGAATTAAAAGCATCCCATTGGGTTTTAGTTTTTTAGCATATCTGAAGTCAAAAATAATGCTTTGGGGATGCATCTGTAAGCAACTGACTGAAACATTGAATTGACTGAAACAAAAAAATAGTACATTTACTTGAATTCACAAGTTTGGTATTTTAGCTGGTAGAAAAGTATAGGCAACTGCTGCTCCTCAAGCCTCTAAACAGCACAGAAACAAGAGGGAGCTAACTTCCCCACAACTCAAGGACCTGAGAAATCCAGAACCCATGAAAGGGGTAACGTGGGTGGTACCGTGGACTACCCCAGCTTTCCCCATCATGGATTTGCTCTGCATACTCTCAACCACAATCACCGCAGGAAAAAGCAGTGCACCAACACCTCTGCATCCTCAGCACCTGCCTCTCTACCCACACTTTATCTCAGTGTATTTTCTCCTCTCCCATAAGGAGAGCAGTAGCAAATAGCTTTCATCAATCTTCTTTTATTCCAAGTCAAATTTTACGCAGCTATGAAAAGCTAAGCAAGGCCCACACCTGCCCCTAAAAAATACTTACTCATTCTTTGAGCATAAACTAATATATCAGCCATTACAAAGCTGAATTTAATTTCAGAAAGTGAAATAGTACCTCCTCCTAACACTTCCCAGAGTAACAGGCCTCTGCACTGACCCAGCATAGACCATGGCTCCTCTCCAGATCTGTCACCTGGTACATAACTAAACTCTCCTAGTTTGGGCATCTGAATGTATCTGCACCAGCTTTTTCAGAACGACACAAAGGATTCAGTCCATGCTACATCTCAGCCAGGCTCACATAAAATATTCTGGACTAGTATTAAAGAGTTGCTGGGCCACAGCTTAAATAATCACACCATATAAAACTCATCTGAAGGAATGACTTAGCAACCTATTTTGGAATGTATGCAGTTCTTCATGTCTACCAAAAAAAAAAAAATTAGTAATTTTTTTTTCTTTTCCCCAGTTTCTTCTAAAAATACAAGCATACCATCTGGACTTGGAGGAATGACACAGCACTGTTTTGCCATATGCTGTCTACTAATGCACTGTTTCTCTTGTGGTCTCCATCCTTCCCCCACCACTGGCAGCATAACCCACAGGCAAGATT
Source organism: Galbula dea (assembly GCA_013399015.1). Lineage (NCBI taxonomy): Eukaryota > Metazoa > Chordata > Aves > Piciformes > Galbulidae > Galbula > Galbula dea. The sequence continues at coordinate 494,054 of VWZX01008142.1, forward strand.
ACTAACAGTTGCTGAGGTTTTCAGCTGTACACTCAGGAACTGCCTAAGCAATACTTTCAGAAAGAGTCTTTGTATTTCCCACCTAAGTGTACCTAGGAAATAAGAAATTTTAAAGGATTTCTAGTCTTACACAGATGATGGACTCACAAAACAAGTCCAACAACAGCAGCTAAGAATAATGATATGGCTACTGCTGAAAGCAGGACTGATTGAAATTTTACTTTAATTATTTGATGTCTTAAATATATGCTTATTAAACCCTTATTCCAAGGTGCACTTCTGATTTACTACCACAGTGGCTTGCATGGGATCATGGTTCTACTGTATGTATTTAAAACAAGCAAGTAGTAAGGCAGCAAGTATTCTTCTAAAACAGAGGCTGTGAAGCAAAGATAGGACTTTTCTAGTGTTAGGGTAGAGGCTGGACCCACCACCAACCCAATGACAGACACTACCTGTTATCCCCTCTTCCCCCACCATGGGAAAGGAAAGAGGATGAGAGAGAGATTTGTGGATTGGAAAATAAAACTCCTTTAATAATAATAATGATAAATGAAACATATACAAATATATACAAAACCCAATACGGAACCCAAAACCCCCTTGATGGTAACTTTCACCACTAATACTGTGGCAGTAGATGAGAGTCAGGCTCAGGGGCTGGGTCCTGGTACTGGATGAAGGAATTTAGGGATCACCAAAGCACAGGAGAAAAGGAAGACCAGAAAGTAAAAATACTCTCACAAGGGAGAATAATCTAGCAACCTAGCAAGGGGGGAGCTGACTCCCAATTTAAATATCAAATATGACATGTATGGGATGGAAAACTTTAGTTGGTCAGTTTAGGGTCACCTGTCCTGTCTGCTACTCCCTGAAGGTGTGAAGCCTTTACCCTGCACCCCCCAACGTGAGACACAAGATTCAGCAGTGACCTTGCTTTGCACACCAATTCCTAGTAGTAAATCTAAACGTTAGGCCTTATCACTGCTAGAAGCTGGCAGCGTCTGCAAAAACATGTTGTTAGTTTTAAAACTGCAGTTTCTCAGAGGAGCTTTAACTGAAATATAAAATCTCTGAACAGAATTGGCTCTGTTCTAACCCAAACCAGGGCATCTAGCAACAGACAGCAATGAGTATTTGTTGCACTGGACAGCAAGACAGCAACAGCTTTACAGGCACAACTGAGTTCGACTAATTCAGATTTTTAAGTTATTCAAAGTTTAAAATAATCCCTCATTAACAGCTGGATCAACAACTAAGGGATTAAAGAGCTAGAAAAGCTCAACTCCACACTCCCAGACCATGATGAGGGTGAGCAGATTGCTCAGAGCCCCCAGAGCAGCATCCCCTTTGTCCGGGCAGCACCAGCTGCTCCCTTTCCTAAGCACACGTCGGCTGAAGGCTGTCACCTCCAGCCGGAGCGGACACGCCAAGCTCGGGTGCTCGAAGCCGAGCAGACCCCTGCGCTCCGACCCCTCAGGGGCTATGGGCTGCTAACGCCAGGAGGGAGCCACTGCCAACCCGACCCGAGCCGACCGGCCGGCACCTACGCCAAGCCACCGCCTTCTCCCCCACCTTCCCCCTCCCACACCATCGAGGGTGAGGGCCGCCTGCAGCTCACCAACTCCCGTCCAGCAATCCCCAACACAGAACACCACCACGTCCTGCTCAGCGGCGTCGCCGTTTAAAACTCCCGCAACGGCCACCGCGGCCCCGCCCCAACAGCCTCCAACAACACGGCCCCGCCCAACAACACGGCCCACCTCGAACCGAGAGGAGCCCTTGCCGGGGCCACGCGCAGACCGTGAAACTTGGGCGTCGCCGGCCTCGCCGAAAGCATCGGTTTGAGCCAGCAGGTAAATGTGCAAAAATCCGTTATTGACTGTTCTTAATCACAGAATCATTATGGTTGGAAGAGACCTCTAAGATAATCAAGTCCAACTGTCAACCTACCAACAGCATGCCACTAAACCGTGTCCCTAAATACAACAACTGATACGTTAATGTTGGCCAAAGAACACTCTCAGAGACCAGAGTTTAAGTTTCTGAAAGAAGCATTCCTTTAATGACACCAGGTGTGCAGGGGAATCCTCCTAACACAAATGTGCACCCCCCGAGCATGAATCACTTTTTTATAGACACAACTTATTAAATATTCAGTGTTACCAAGTCAAGTCTCCCTTATCTATTCACTATAGTTACATGATGCTTTGTGTTAGCAAGCAAAATTCCCCTTATCAAAACCCCTTTGGGTGTTAGTAAGCTAAGGCAGCATACCTTGAGGCATCTAAACAATATAGCCAGTGTTCTCAGTTCTTGTTTTCTCGCTATTCATCCTCCATGTTATGAAGTTCCCAATTCTAACTAAATATCAAGTTGATTTGCTGAACTACATTAATACATTCCATCATATACCAGTTTAACAAATTCTTAAACCTATTGATCCTTCAACAGGGGGACAATCACTTCCCTAGTCCTGCTGGCTACACTATTTCTGATACAGGCCAGGATGCTGTTGGCCTTCTTGGTCACCTCAACTCCATATTACTTAGCCAGAATAATGAATGTTAGATAACAGCATTCAAGACAATACCTTTTTTTGGCTCCCGGTTTCTTTGTTCCTCACTCATGTGCCTTCCCAAAAGGGGCCAATGCCCCTTCTCTCTGACGGATATTCCCTAAATGAGCTGGAGCAGAAATGTACAGCTGCCTTCCAAAACAGCTGCCCAGAGCACAGCCACCACTGCTTGGAAGCACACCATGAATTTTTGACCGTGTTCTGGGTTTTCTGTGGTTCATTTGATTATGCATCTTTAATATTACAGTGCTTCAATAGCTGTGCTAGCAGCATGTATTGTGAAAAGTATATTCTAATACCACCATATATTAAAATGAAGGTGCATTAATTATTGATTGGATTGACTGGAGAGGAATGGGGATCATCTCCCTCTATATTGCTGTCAGTTTTGCAGCTCTGGTTCTCTTCAGCATATGCAATAAATGAGCCAAAATAGTGTCTCACATCCATCCCTCGTCCCTGATTTCTTGGCTTTCTTCTCTGAATTCCTCCTTGGTGGGTGATGGTCACAAGTATGGATCCTCATTGCTTCGCACATGCTTGTCAACATTTGAGAGAAGTAAAATGTGCTGGAAAGAGTGAGATATACAGTGTTGTTAACAGCTTTCCACAAAAGACAGAAGTCTCCTGGCTAACATATGCTTATTTAAAATATAAGAAAATGCAGTTAGAAAGGAAAATCTGAAAAGCCTCATTGCTCCATCAGGATTTCACATAGGTGCTTGGCAACTCTGCTTGACCCCTGACATTTATAACCAGGGCACAAACGCAGGGGGCTAGCCTTCAAGGAAAATCATGAACTTCTGGACCAAAAGTATGTATTTCTTGGTGGAAGGCAGAGGATAGGGGGCTCCCTCCAAAATGTTTGAATCTCACCTCCAGGCAGAGATGGCAGCAGTGGCTGTTGAGCAGTTCTTGTCTCCATCTTGGGCCATGTTCCTGGTAAGAAGGCATACAGATATTCATGAAATATCCTCATAACATCCTGAAGTCTTCTGCATAGCGTTGGTAGGACACATGCCACAACTAGGAAGCCCTACTCCAGGTTATGTATTTATAGACACTATAGATTTCCCATTTATAATGACCTTCCCAAAAGAAATCCTTCTGCACTACATCCTGTGGAGAAATCCCATCAGGGAGCCAAAATGCTTTTGCTTAATCAAGGTATGATCCTTACAAGCTGCTTATGGACAACTAAGATGTCTAAGAGAGGGTTTGAGGCAGATGAAAAGGAATGTCTCCATGTAATCCTGGTGCTTCAGGCATCCAGCAGGAGCTTTGCATTCCTGTCTTTGCTAGAGAGTTCAGGGTTTCAGATACATCAAAAGAGACACATCAAAAGAAGGAAGAACACAAGATACCAAATCAGAGACCCCTTTTGCTTCATGGTAGGACATATCTCTTGCAGCATGATCTGGCCTCTCCTGAATCAATCAGGAATAAGATTTGATCCTTAAAAATCTTAAAGTACTTTTCTGGGCTGCTGCTGAAAACTAGAAACAGGAACATGTCATATAGAGGCCATTCCTGGAATTGCAACCAAACATGTGAAAGTCTCAGGTTAACTGAACTGCATTACTGTTGAATCAATGCTTGACCAAAGTAAGTGAGGAAGAGGTCCAGTCTCAACAAATACCAATGGCTGAAACCCTCTGATGAGTTTTATGTAAACTGGGAGCAGCTGGAAATTACAGCCTTAAGTAGAGAGAGACAAAAAAGAAAAGAATCACTGTAATTCTGCCTTACCAAAATTCATTCACCAACTCACAAGATAGTGCACTACCACAGAAACTAATACAATGTGTAAAAAAGACACACTGAGACACTTCTCACCAGCATCATCCCAAGCAGTTCAGCATTCCAGGTTAGAATCCAAAACAAGCCAACTGGGTCAGAGGTGCTCCCTGTGACACTACCGTGAACAGCTGTCTTGGGTGTGCACCAAAAGGGTTTTATCAGAAGCCAGGGTGGTTCCACCAATGCAACAAAAATCACTGCAAAAGGACAAGTCATGCCCCAACCTATTTCAGGCAATCAGCATCTCTAAAGCCACTTTTGCTGATGGTATAGACAGCTCCCAGGAATATGTGGCAGCTTTCCAAGAATTTTAGATGCTAATTAGCATGGTTTTGCAGTACAGTCTGTTCAGCAAATCCTAGTCTTAATAAGTCCCAAAATGTGACTTCTAATAGCGTAAAGAGCCCATGCCTGCAGCCCTTACACATTCCTACTGACATTGACTTGAATTGGAACCCTTAAGAAATCAGTGGGAGTTAAATGTGTAGGACTCAGTCCTAATTAACATGAAGAGTATCTTCTTAAGCTCAGTGCATATCTGCTCTTGAGCTGGTTCAAATGCCCACTTCTCTACTGTATTAGAAACGTGTTCACTCAAAGTCTGGCTTTTCACGCTTTTGCACCTGCTTCTGCTTTGGCCCTCCTTTGCACTCACTCCCTAGGACATTTGTGTTTTTTCTTTATAAAATCAAGCTTCCTAATTCAGTTGATCTGTCAGATACTTAATTAAAAAAAATTAAACATTTCACTGAACTTCTAGTCCTTTCTCTTAAGGGAACACGAGGCTGAGTCTTTAAATGACATTTCTGCAGGTGGTGTAGGAGAGATGTTCTCTCCGCACTCCAAGCCTAACTCCAGCTATGCTATCCTGCTGCTGCTGCACTTACATTGACTCAAAATGAAGAAAGTTTTATGCTTTCTGTGTTATCCAGAGGGTTGGGATTCAGCTAGCAACCATTCTTCTCCCTAGTTTAAGAGAAATCCCAGCAGACAGCAACAACAAAAAAGGAAGCATTGTAACTGTGTTTTCTTCTCCAGACAAACCTCCACTGAAGGGCAAAGAAAGCCAAGGCACAACCTACAAAACAAGGAAAACCCTGTGCAGTCTCTGTTGCATTAGGTGCAAAGAAGCCAGAAGGGGGCAGGGTGAATTAAATAGGGGATCTATATTCTGTCTCGTGTGGTTTCTTAAGTGAAACGTTTTTTTCAGATGAATCACACCTTCGCACCTTCCTTTTATTTGACACTCTATTTTCATTGCAAAGCACTTGGCTTCCTTCTAGTACTGGGGAGACTGGATAGCAGAGGGAAGATCATTGTCTGTCTAAATCACTGTTCTGCTTGAGTGTTACATCAGCATATTATTTTAAATGTTAGGCCCATCATTTTGATTTAGCAGGTACAAAATGTCTACACCTACTCTTGACAGCATTGCAATATTTTTCTTAATTTCTTAGTTCCCACAGCTTGCTACACCTACTCTTTGAATATCATCAGAGTGCCAGCAGAAATCTACTCAATTCCTATTCAGATTTATCCTAAATGGGAATATATGAAGCTTTGTACTAGCCACACGGAACAGAACTGCAAGGCTTTTTATAACTGATTTCTGCTTCTTAAATTTTAAACTGAAAAGCAAAGTGTTGCCTTTGATTGCCACTGACTTTGATTACCATGACATATGACCATTATAGACTGGTTAAACAGGCAAAGACTCTGGAATTGTGTTTACCTGAATGCTTTCTGAAGGCAAGGTTTAAGTTAAAAGGCAAAATTGTTAGCCTCAGGAACTCATTTCTTCATTTCAGCCTGCTGAGGTCAGTTGAAGTCTTTCCATTTGCTTAGCCAGGCAGAAAGTCAACATATAGTCCTACAAAAAAAAAGAAAAAAAATGGGTAACTAATTTACTGTCATGTGCTTCTACTTCAGTTTTGATTGAATAAAGTGAAAATTTACCCTTTGGCCAATGAGTGAGCTAAAGCCTAACTCTAAAGGTGCATACAGACTATTTGCAGATGGTCTTTTTTTTTTTCTCTTCATACAATAGCATTTCTGGTAGGACTAGTGAATGAAGCTCTATTTCTTTGCATTTTACACACCTTTTTGGATTGTTGTGATCCTGTCTCAGAGAGGATGTTCAAATGGGCATGGGTAGGAATCTGTAGTTTACTGAAAACTCTCACTTTGCCCTAAAAATGTTTGTCCTCTGTAAGCAATTGGCTCATCTCATTAGCTTTCCCGGTTACACTTCAGGCTATAACCACCTACAGCTCTGTAGTTCTTCCTACCTTGTTACACAGCTATGGTTTTTCTGCATTTTTCAATGACCTGAGTTGGGTACCAGTATATAAACAGGCATTTAGTCTGGAGAATAGAAGGCTCTGAGGAGACCTTATTGTGGCCTTCCAGTATCTGAAGGGAGCCTACAAGAAAGTTGGTGAGGGACTTTTTAGGAGGTCAGGTAGTGATAGCACCAGGGGAAATGGGTGTAAGCTAGAGGAGGGTAGATTTAGGCTGGATATTAGGAAGAAGTTCTTCACTATGAGGGTGATGAGACACTGGAACAGGTTGCCCAGAGAGGTTGTAGAAGCCCCATCCCCAGAAGCTTTTAAGACAAGGCTGGATGGGGCTCTGGGCACCCTTATCTAGTGGATGGTATCCCTGCCAGGAAGGGGCTTGGAACTAGATGATCTTGAGGGTCCCTTCCAACTCTGACAATTCTATGATTCTATGATTTGTCATAGGGGTCAGGCCAAGAAAGGGAGGCAAATCCAGAAAGATTAAGACAAATGTTATTTCATGAAAATAACACAGTAAACCCCAAAGAATATCTCATTACTATCAATACACTTTCTAAAAGGAGCATAATAACCATTTGTGATTCAAAATTTCTATCAGAGGTTTTAAGCGTCTGGTCTTTAAGGAAAATCTGTCTTGCAATTATGTCCTGTTGCTCACAGAAATAGATACCAAAAAACTATAGAGTATTTCATCCACCCAAGCACTTAAATTAAAAAAAAAACCACATCCACAGAGATAGAAAGGATTAAAATTTTTAGAACTGCCAGTTAATTTTCCATTCCACATGTCCCTAGGACCTGTGCCTCCACCAAACCTCCCCCTAAATCCAAACTCAGCTGTGGCTTTCTTCAAAGTCAAGGCAGTGCCCTTCTCTCTCCTCTGCAGAATACAATAGCACTGTGAAATAACTCACCTCCAAGAAACCTCAAAAAAGATATAATGCAACAAAACGCACTTCCTGCAGCACAGCTGATTCTAGGAGCCTGCTCAGGGACACAATGCTGCTCCTGGGGATAAGCCCAGTGTCACAGAGACTACAGCTTTTATACAAGTGATGATTTTTTTGCTGAATCATTCCTGAGTTGGATTAAAATTGTCCATTCACTTGTAAGAGGGACTAAAATATCTCTTTCCCAAAGTAGGAAGATCTAAGGAGAGGAGCTTGATGCGAAGGACACTATGCTCCATGAACAGCCCACAGCCAAGGAGATGGGCAGCAAACCTTCAAGTTGACCATGGTTTCACTGTGGAAAGCCAGTCCAGCTATTTTCTCCTGTTACCCCAGTTCCCCTTGAAGTCAAACCACGAGGAAGGGATGATGTTGGGTTATACCTATGTTCTCCTCAAGGTAAGATGGAAACATTTCTTGCTAATGACAGCATTTTTTGCCTAATAAGACAACCCATTTTTACACACCGTTATGAAAAAGCAGGTGTTGAGCAGCAAATATGAGTAACTGCATTTTACCTGTGGTTGGTTTGTCTGAGATTTCTAACATCCTTCTGTTTCATGGCCTGTTAAATGAACTGAGACACTTCATGCCACTGTTAACATTTTAAATTACAAATAATGGTAACAACAGATAGCACCTCATGTTTTACAGACAGTTTCATCTGGAAGACTGAAAATAACCAATTCTGCTTTGATGCATGAACAACTTACATGCATGCACATATTTACTTGCTTATTTTAAAAACCAATTTGAGTTCTAGGAAGCTAAACATCACTTGATTCTAAGCATGAGTTTGTACAGTGTCATCAAAATGTAATCAGACTGTTTAAAGAACACCCAATTAATAGCAAGTAAAATTTTCTCAACAGGTTCTCGAAGCAGCTAACACAGACCCAGAGGTGAAGTTATCCAGGTCTGATCTGGGACACAGAGGATCAACTCTTTAAGATAATTCCCAAATACATTCGTGAAAAGTCTAAGGCGCACAAGAGGTATCACACCATGATACTTTTTGTTTTCCTTTGGTGATGACACATTCTTCCTGTTTCCAGCTTCATATGGTGCTAAAAGTTTCTAGTCACATAGCCTTCAAGAAGTACTGCAACTTTAAAACTCTACAACTACAACTTTAAAACTCTGCTTTTTCTTATTCTTTCTCTATTTGGGATTGTCTTGCCTGATCCTGTCCATCAACAATCTCTGCAACACTGAGTCATCCTACTTTCATACACAGCCATTAGATTTTGTGAGGGAAAACACAAGCAAAAGCGAGCTTCTACCTAGCATGGAGGCCATTTTTACTTCATTTATTTCACAGTGTGGACACTCACACTACAGCCTTATTTTTTCAAAAATACCCTTGCTCTTTCAGACAGTTTCCAGCAAATTTGTATCAAGTTCCATCTTTAAAATGCCAGCCCAGGAGGAAGCTTTGATAGGCACGAGTGGGTTGTTGCTCCTCAGATGCCCTTTGTGTCACTCAGAGTCTCTCCCCAAACATACATCTCTCTCCACGCTTGTGGTGAGGGAAATGCTCTTTCACACACATATGGGTGTTGTTACATCTGCCTGCTACACAGACAAGTACACGCTCCTGCCGAATTGATTTACACAGGCAATTGGCACCAACAGGCACTGAAGCACATGAAACTTTGTTGGCAGCTTCCATGCAGGCAGTACACACATAACTAATCTGAACAGATTTTTGACATCACCACCCCAGTCACAGACATTTTTAGGCATTCCTTCTAAATGATCTTACTATATGGCATTGCTAATTTAGGGGAGAAAAACTACGTCTTTGACCATTTTAGGGGTAATAACTTCCACATGGAATTGGCATCAGTGCCAATAACGTGCCACCAACTGAATTTTACTGGCAGTGGTCTCAAGAGTTGGCTAGAAAGTCATCCCTAGCAAACAGGCTTCTCCAGGCTACATCCCCGAGGGCTCAGATTTTTGTAAGGCATGAACCATTCTCTTCTTGCTAATGGTTTCACCTCTAGGCATTTTTAAACTAAATTTACTGATCTAACCAAATAACCTAAGTTTATGATAAAATGTTTCAGGAGAGAACAGGAAGCTGACATTGTGCCCCAACTTGAATCCTGGGGGGCACAGCAGCTTTCATGTAAACCTTGGAGAGAAGCTATGGGGGAAATTTCACATGCCAGGAAGGCTCACCCGAGTTTAACATTGGAATTGGTCGATTTGGAGATGGGAGCAAGCCCCATTTGCATGGGATCTGTTTGGGCTGTGTTCCTGCTCCCTGTAGGAGGATCCCTGGCTGCAAATTATATAAAGTTAACAGCCATCTGGGGGCAAGAAATTTGAGGAAAAGATAGAAAGCACCACACCACGATACTTTTTGTTTTCCTTTGGTGAAGATACGTTCTTCCAGTTTCCAGCCTCATATGGAGCTAAAAGTTTCTAGTCACACAGCCTTCAAGAAGTACTGCTTGAAATAAAGACATGTATATGCAAACATCTGATTTCAGGATTTTTTTTTAATGTATCAGCTGTTACTTATCTTTCAAATTATATCTGTTTCTACGTTATCATTGCAGATGTGGCAGGAGCACAGAATTTCCCAATGGGTCTGTCCCAGTCGGACTGGGTGGAGGTTTTACCTGTCTGGTTCAATGTTGGTTGTTGGCTTGTTCTGCTTTGTTTTCATGTTTTGTTGAGTTAGGCTATACTTTAAAGGTAGATTCCTGACAACTCTGATGTGAGCTGCTATCACATGGCCTTTAGTGGATCTTTTGTCCACAAAAGAGGTGACACATAGTTCTGCCATACTTTGTCTCTCCTCTTCAGCATGTTCCTTATAGCAAGGGTATATCTTTGACAGAAATGACCCAGCATAACATTGCCACTCGACAGGAGAATTCCCTCCTTGGTATTTGCAGAGATAAAATAATTTTCCGTTGCATAAGGGATATTTATACAGGAGTGAATAATTATCTACTCCTGAACATGGCCACTTGATGTCCTTTCCCTATGACACCAATAGGTCTATCCAAAGCCAAGTGCAAACTCCAGGAGAGGGGAATACCTTTGCTTTAAAGACAACTGGCTCTCACCTCCTCAACAAAAGATATTGCTGCAAAAAGCAGAATCCCCTTTGCCCCCAGAGCATAGATGTCAAGGATGTGGCAGAACAGGGGAAGGGGAAGCACAGCTCCACTACTTCCCACAGGGCTTGGGACTACTCTCCACACATCTGGACATGGCAGAGGACTGAATTTGCCACCATAGCTTAACACTGTTCTTTTTATATCTCTGCTTATGTAAATTAAAACTTTTAAAACCCCAGCACATAGGATTAGGCATCAAAGCAGCTAATTAGTTGTAGGTGGCAATTCTCAGTCCTTTTCTGACCTTTTGGGTCACTTTTTTCAGTTGGGAAATCAGTATGATATATTTCACACATAATTCCTCAAATGTGGAAGGCATGTGAACTTTTAAAAGCAATGTTCCTTACCATCTGGTGTCTGTTGCAAAAAGAACACTACCAGAATGAAGTAGCTTGAAATTCTGCTTTGATGGTGTGCCCTGTACTCTTCTTTTTCTTTGGAGAGAATGTCTATATTTTAATAAGTCCCAATGTGGGAAAGGCTTTGCTGTATGCAGAAATCTTTCTTTATCTTTAAAGATACTGTCTTTCAGTTTCTTTTCTTGAGTGGAGCAGCATCTTTCAAAAACAAATGACCCCCTTTCTTCTGCAGATTGCATCTCATTTCAGAAGAGCTCTAGGAACAGCAATCATTGTACACCTCTGTGCCCTACACTGTCTTCTTTCAGTGGACAGCTAATCCCACAATTAATACCTGAACAGGAACTCATGTGCTGCACAGAGCTGGCAGACTTACACCAGGCCTGTTTACTGCAGCCTTATAAAACATCCTCTCCCACCTGGAGAGTTTGTCCCTTGCTGCCACCAGTGATGGCCTGTTCAGCTGCTGTTACTTGACCCCAAGTACTAGACTTCAAGGTCCCAGTGCTGTTGCCAGAGGTGCTACAACTGTAAGATTTCAAAATGCTGCCAGGGTGAGGAGCAGAAAGACAGCTTTATTAAAAGGTTCTAGTTCATTCTCGTGCACATTATAACTTGGAGTTTAGACTTCCATCCTCTGAGGAAAAGGCATTGAAAAGTTGGTATGCTTGTCTTCCCCTTCAAAATAGGCACAGTAAAAGTAATTTGGTTGGAAAGCAAGTCCCTCCAACTTTCCCTCTCTCAAGAAGTGTCAGTTATATTTTGTTAATCCTCCTAACTAACTGAAGTAATTTTTTTGGGGAAAAAAAAAATCAAGTTGGCTGAAGCACAGACAGACCCACTGCTGACAGTCCTCCCCACCTCATTCTTCCCCTGTCTTTTGGAAAGTACGCCTGCAGCCATCTCACATCTGACAGATCTCTCCAGGTATGGGCTAAATGGTGTGAATTAACTCAGAAGAGGACACTTTGTTCTCTTTTTTACCCAGAAGAGCATGCAACAGTATGGGTAGAGAAGAAGAACACTAAATAACCTTCTGGAGTCAACTCTAGCCAAGGGTGACCTATGGGAACACAACAAAAACTCATTTAAAACATACTTTTTTTATTATTTCAAAAGATAGCTAATTGACTTTCAGTGATCAGACTGAGGCCCCTCTGAGAGAGGAGAAGGCAACAACTAACCAGCACCAAACTACTAGTTGCATAAACACAACACATACATTTGTTTTCTCCTTCCTGTTCTCTCTCCCCTTGCAACCACAGCACTACTACATCAGTATGCGAGAAATCTACCACAGAAAGTCTCTTTCCTGCTGGGGAAGTATGAGTGCCTGTGTCAGCAAAATAAACTTTGTTGCATGTTTGATGTATCCTGAATATATCTGCATGCAAAGCTAATATGAATCCCATCTAAGGCACCACCTCCATAAAAGTCAATAAAATACTTTTTTCAAGTTTCTAAGGTCTTTCCTTAGATTTTTAGTACTCGTTTGTTACTTCCTCTCAATAAACAGAGAGAGGGGATGGTAAATAGTAAATGCAGGTATGTTTCAGCAACTCCAACTATCATCTGCATAATTATGCTCAAACACCAAGAAAAGCATACAAATTAACTGAGGCATATTTATTTTGAGCACAACCTTTACAGTGGAATGAGGGAACTGCCCAGATACAAACTCACAATCTCAACCACATGCAGTGGTAATGGATGTGCAGTTGTGTCCATCTATCCTTAGAGTTTAGTAAAACTTCCCCAACAGAAACTCTGTGCAGATTCATGTCTCCTATAAACCTGCTGGATGACACAGCAAAGACCTGGGTGGGCAGCATGGACATGAAAAGAAGAGACAAAAATTTCTGATACTCCTTTTCAAAGTAAAGCAGCAAACAAAGGAAATCTGAGGCTACTGAATGCAGCCAAAGTGATCATTGTGAATTCAGTTCTACATCGCATGAAAAAGTCCCCCCAACATGTCAACATTTGGAAACCTGAAGGGGAAAGTGACTGCAAGTAAAACCAAACCTGACTCACCTATTTTCTTTGTCTAGGATGAGAAAAAAAAAAAAAAAGAAGATAAAAAACTAGGGAAATTCCTCAAAATAAAACTGATTTTATAAATCTCCTTTTTCTATTCACATTCCATAAAGTGGAATTATCAGCCAAATAAAAGCTACTTAACTTTTCAAAGATGATTTTTAAGCTTGTAGGGACCCTCAAAACAGGACAATCAGTCTCCACCCAAAATCAGCAACTACAGGACTGAGTATGGCCGATACAGATCACTATCTGAGAAAAAGCTGAATATTATGATTATTCCACCTTCCTTGAAGCACCAGGCAGGCTAGTACATGCTGGTTTCATTTGAATAACTTTTATCCTTCTGGAAATCTTATTCCAAAGTGTTTAAAGAGATCTTGAAAGAGAGAGATGCATACAAATAAACTGGATAATGTCTCCCCAGCACTTGGCAAAATTTCAGAGATGAGTCATACATTATGGCTGTGGAAGTATGGGCTTTGTGTAAGTGATAAATTCTACCCACTCTACATTTAAATCACAGGAGATGAAGCTCAGACATATAATGGCTGATGCACTGTAAAAATGCACACTTACTGATAAAGGAAGGGAGACTGTTCCTCTCCAAATGGGAGCATCCAGAGTAGATAACTGAAGAGATGAGAAGCTGGATCCCAATCCAGCAAAACAAATACTTAAGAGTATAAGTAGACCCTGAGAAATCTCAAAAGAATTGCTGGGGCTAGATAGCTGCTAGGTTTCAGAGCTGACTGACCAAAACCACATAGCTCGGGCTGCAGACCAATGGCTCCTTCAAAGCCATCAGCATTTTCTGTTCCCAAGAGCATGAGGACTCTCATTACCATCAGATTGAGGGGGAAGGTGAATGTTGGTTCTCCTAAATGTGGATGAAGCCTCAGGTAGCATCCCACCATGCTAAGTTCACCTCACCTGTATAGTATTCCTCTGCCTCTTTGAACATCAGCCCTGAGCACCTTCCCCTGACGCGGAGAAGAAAAGGGGGCAATGGGCAAAACAGAGAGATATAATGGACAACAGAAGACAACAGTCACGAAAATGGGGACCAAAACAAGGTCACATCCATATGTCTGGCCATGCCAATACTGGCTTTCTTCAAAGAAATAAGTTAAGAGCCCCAAATTTAGAGACAAACACAGTTCAAGACTATCCCTTCCTGACCTCTCTTCTGGTTTTGGTGCTGCTCGATGACAAAATAAGGGAGTATCATCCCTGGAAGCTTTTAAAACAAGGCTTGATGGGGCCCTGGGTAACTTGATCTAGTGGATGGTGTCCCTGCCAGGAAGGGGGGTTGGAACTGGATGATCTTTGAGGTCCCTTCCAACTCTGACAATCCTATGATCATCACATTTAGACAAGGTGATACAGGACAACTAACTCATGCAAAACTTGCAGCCTGGATGGTAGCCCCCACACTTTAGAAATTAGCTGAAGGTCTGAAATGCAACTTGAGGAACTTCCTTTGATGTTCCATCTGGTGAATCATTTATCAGGAATGTCTTAATCGCATCAAAGGCATCTATCAATGCACAAAGATTTTCTCAAGTGTTTAGGACTACGCCTGTATATTGCACTCAAGGAACAGATATACTAGTACAGAATTAAACGTTACCACAGTGCTTTCACCCAGAGTAACAAAAAAATTCTGCAGCATATTACTGCTATAGCCTGAAGCACTAGATTTTAGAAGAGCAGTATTTCACTATCACCTCAAAAAGGCTGCTAATCTGCAACGAGCCTTGCTCATATTTCTGAAAATTTGTAAAACTATCCACACATTTGTGTTATAAAAAAACCTTACTTAACCATATTCCTATATTCAGGGGTACCCACTGGCGGCGTGCTCTAACATCCATTACAATGTATGTCTAGGGTAGACTTAGACTAGATGTAAGGAAGAAATTTATTATGATGGTGGTGAAACACTGGCACAGGTTGCCCGGAGAGGTAGTAGATGCCTCATCCCTGGAAACGTGCCAGGTCAGGTTGTCTGGGGCTCTGGGCAACCTGATGTAGTTGAAGTCTCTGATCACTGCAGGGGGGTTGGACTAGATTACTTTTAAAGGTCCCTTTCAACCAAAACTGTTCTATGATTCTGTGACATCCATTGCTCATACTCAAAATGGAAATCCCATTACTATAACTCCCCCTATCTAAATCCTGAGGCTAAATTAGGGTCACAATTAAAAAAAACCAAAAATCCTTCTGGCTCCTAAATAGTTTGTATTCCCACAAAGCCGAGACCAGGTTATACCTATTTGCACGCCAGTCTTATCTTGCTGTTTAAATGCTTTTAATGGCCTTTATCCTTCAGCAACTTACCAACATACCCCACACAGCTCACTGCTTTTTTATGATCGCTAACAGCACCCCTCAGAGTCCCACAAACCCCAGCTACCAGGTGCCCAAGGCCAGCGGGGGCAGGAGAAGGCTCCTTGGAGGGGAACGATCCCAGTTCCCGAACCCGTTCGGCCTCACCCGTTACAGAGCTCGTGCCTCCCACCCTGCTCCTGCCCCCACAACAAGCCCAGCATCCAACAGCGGCCAGATTCGCCCGCCCCAGGGAAGCCGAAGCCCCAGCGCCGGCGCCAGCCCCGGTCCCGGCCCAGCCCGGCTCCCCGCCTCAGCCCCGCCCCACGGCGGCGGGTTCTGGGCAGCGAGAGCGTGGCGGCGGCGCGCTCGCTCTGATTTACGGCTCTGCTGCAAACGGCTCCCTCGGCGCCGCCGCCGCCACCACCACCACTACCAACGGCACCGCCACCGGCAACAAGTCGGGTGAGTGCGGCGGTGACCTTTGCGGCCGGCTGAGGCTCGCGCTGAGCCGCGGCCCGGCCCGGCTTCGTCCCGCCTCGGTAAGGGCCGAGCGGCGGCTGCCGAGGCGAGCGGAGCCGTGTCGCCGGGGCCCTGCGGCTGGCGGCGGCGGGCGGGCGGGGGTGGCGCGGGACCCCTGAAAACAGCCCCGGGAAAGGTTCCTAAGTTTGTCGGCGTGCCTGCGGGGCTGCCCCGGCCGGGCCTGGACGTGGGCTGTTCTGCCTCAGCCAGGGCCCCGGCGAGGAATGCAACAGACGGCCCGGGATGAAGGCAGGCACCCCTGGCAGGAGCCGCTCGGGAGCGTCAGCCTCCCCTTCCGCTGCCCGCGATGCGGCGACCACACCAGGTTCCGGAGCCTCTCGTCATTGCGGGTGCACCTGGAGTACAGCCACAGCTACGACGAGAGAAGCCTCCTGAGCAAGAGCAGCCTCTTCTCTCCGCTAAAGGAGGCGGAGCTGCTCTCCCCGCCCGAGCCCGCCGCCCAGGGCAGTCCGGGAAGCCCCGGCAGCACCACGAATAACAAAGGCTCCTACTTGAATTTCTGCGATGCGTCCTGCGGGAGCGCGAAGCTTGGGCAGGCGCTGGAGGCGGAGGCCGAGCGGCCTGTCTGCTATGTTGCGAACTATGTGTCGGCCGAGTCTCCCAGTGAGCAGGTTCCTAAGGCCGGCCTGCCGGGCACCGACTCCAAGGGCTCCTTCGAGGCAGATGTTAGGGAAAAGTTTAACAGGATGGTAGAGGCCGTGGACAAAACGATTGAGAAGCGAATCGAGAAGCTTACCAAAGAGCTAGCCCAGAAGACGGCGGAGCTGCTGGAGGTGCGGGCAGCCTATGTGCAGCTGTCCCAGAAGAAGCAGGAGGTGCAGCGGCGGGAGCGGGCCCTCAGCAGGCAGGTGGACGTGGCGGTGGAGATGATCGCGGCCTTGAAGCAGCGCCTCAGCGAGTCCGAGGAGGAGCTTCACCGCAGAGAGGAGTGAGTGGGGTCGCGGGAACCCATGGCGAGAAGAGCGGGGATGGCTTGTTGGCTTCCTGATGATGACAGGGCCTGGTGTTCACCAGTGTCTGATCGCCGTATGTCTAGGGTTGTAGCTCTCTAAGCAGGTGGCTTTCATGCTTGACTCCCCAGTGACTACCTTTTACACTCTAATGCCTGTGTTGTGTCCCTGGTTTCATGGGGTAGGGACAAGTAGATGCTATCACCAGCATGTAATCTGATTTATGCCGACACATCTAATCCCTTATCTGTTTAAGCAGAGATGGGTGGAAAAGTGCTGGAGGAAATATGTAAGGATCCCAAATAGCACCTTTTTCCTGAAGTCCTCCCACCACGGTCAGCAGGCTGCCTGTGGAGTGGGATTGTCTCCTGTGCAGCAGCAAAGCTGTACTGGAGACGGTGCAAAAAAGGCCACATCTAAGAGGTGTTTTAGATTAACACAGAACTGTGAAACTGGAATTGCTTATATGGGAATGGGAAGCAGATGCCAGAGTCATTCTGACTAACCTAGGCTGTGTAAAAATATGTTCATGATGCGTCCATTAAAAATGTAGTGATAGCTGATTTATTATTTATACATGAACTACTTAGTTCATTCAGCATTTGCTGAAACCTTTCAGGCTTTTTGGAGCAATAGAACTTATTTTAGAGGAATGCAAATGAAGAGCCTTGGTAATGCAGTGCCTCTAAACCAATTCATCAGCTTACAAAGGGAAGTGCTTGTTGCCATGACACTGATCTTAGAAGAAAAAAGGAAAGTTGTGTAGGAGTTCAGTGTAGGAAGTATGGAGGGCTTTCATCGTTCCTTCCTGTAATCTAGGGACTAGAAAGAAATGATGATGGCTCCTTTATCACTAGGAGTCCTCTATCTTGAGGCAGTGATAGAGATTTTACAGAAGAGGGGACAGCAAATGTGGAGGGATTTGAGCTTCTGGGGCATGTACCTTCTTTCTAGGGATGTTCAACAGAACCTCTGATTTTTGAAATACCAGGTGATCCTCACAGAAGAAAGGATAGAAGGACTCAAGATGAAGCTAAAAATTATAGTGGAACTGAGGTTTGAAAATGTACTGGAGGGAGGCTATGAAGATACCTTACAGCTTGAGGCAGTTCTGGTGTTCCTGTCTAGTCAAGCTCTCCTTATGGGCTCTCTCACAGATTCATCCTGCTTGCTCAAGAGAAGAGTCTTGGAGAGGGATTGCTCTGTGGACGACTTTACTCCCTCTGCATACTAGAGAGGGACCTCATGTAAAAAGCTATCTTAGGCTAGTTGCTGAGCTTCAGTTAAGTGGTGTGAATCTCAGCCCTGCTAAATGCTGACTGTGTTTTTAAAATTCAAGATTTGAGATCCACAGGATATGCCCCTGCCTAGCCCTATAGCATTGCTTCTTCAAAGTCACTGTGCAAGTCCACTGAGAAGAATAGGTAGAGTTCATCTACAGGAAAAAAAAGAAAATATAGGGTATGTTTTTTCCTTCCTGTTCAGGTGGTTCCTACATTTCCCATCTTGGGGGATAACAAGGGATAGTGCAATAGAGAAATGCACCGTATGGCCTTCCAAGTAAAAGGTCTTTGTATAATTGGCAAATTGAGAAGGAGGGTAGGTTTAAACAATGCTTTGTAAAAGCATGACAGGTATTTCTAAGGGTATCTTTTCAGATTGGAACCTCCAAAAATGCCTGGGACACTTAGCTCGGTGCCAGCAGCAGGGTGGCACTGGATGGTTTGCTCTAGTACAGGGAGAAGAAAGGCTGTTCGTGACTTTGGTAGAAACAGTGTCACTTGTCCGGATTCCTCATGAACTGTTGGTAAATTCTGAGACCTGTCTACATACTCAGCCCTTCGCGTGTTCAAAAACTTAGTTGGTGTGCTGAGAAGACTTTCTCCTTCAAAAAAGGAGGATCTCAACTTTGGCTTTGATTTCTGGAAGAAGTCCAGATGATTGGAAAGCCAAACAAGACTGCTTAATGGAAATTGCAGAAGCAGGAGTTCTCACGGCCAATTGTGGAAAGTCAAAGGCAGCCCTTAGGGACTGCTTTGATACTTGCTCACCTTCAAAAATAAATGCTTTCATCAGTTTATTTGGATTTTTTTTTCCCATAAGCAATCTTGTGAATATGGATAACTTCTCCCAAAACTAGAACTAACATTGAGCCACTGTAGCTGAAAAGTTGTTCCTCTTTGTAGGAGGAAATAAGAAAATACCTTGTTCCCTGAAACATCATCTTATCCTATTTCTGAGGAAGTAAAGGAAGCCAGTCTTCTCTTGGTCTCTGAGTGGTTGTCCCTGCTGCCAGAGATCATGGAATATGGTGCATGTGAAGGCAAGAAAGGGTTATAATCACTATGTGCTTCTAGATCTCAGACACTGAAGTATGGCTACTTTAGATCAATCTGAGGGTATATAAAAAGAAACAACCCCACAAACTATCCAAAAAAGGGGGGGGAAAAAAACCCCTCTAGTCCAAATCTTAGGTAAGGTCAAAAAGCCTCTTTTTTGGAGGCTCTTCTAGAGAAGAAGCTGAAAACTTTTATGAGGATCCCTTCAAGTTACTTGAAAAATGACAATGTTCTGATAAAGAAGTTAAAGATGTTTATACTGGGCCCATATCTGAGTATTCTTCCATGTCCACCTACTCTGCCTGTATCTTATTATGGATAATCACTACTGGTGATCAAGCTACTCTGTAATACTGAATTTAACAAATTTTCTTTGTCATAAAATGTGCTCAGATAAACCAGGAATCTCTCTGGGCTGTTAGGCTAGACCTGCTTCTACATGTAAGGATGAAGGAATTAAACAGGTATGAAAGGCAGGAGGAAATGTGTTTGTGAATTGAATCAGCGCTTCTGACCTATAAATTTACTATGGAAAAAAAAGAAAGTAGGGATTTAAGAAACTTCCTACTTAGAAGGGTGTAACAAGAAGATGACAGAAAATAACAGTACAATTGCACTTTGGGTAATGGCTCTGATACTGGATCCAATTACGAAGTCAAACAGAATAGCTAAGGGAAGGGAAAAATGTATACTAGCACAAATAATTTGGTTAGAAAGGCCCGAGAAAGCTTAGGGAGGAGACATCTAAATTCTCTGTTTAAACATCTGGATTTCCTGAATAAGGATATGGAGCTCTTCTAGACTGCATATCTTTCCTTTGTGCCCAGCCCAGCAAAGGAAGGCATTGCACTGCTGAGACTCTGGCAGTCCTCAGTAGACATGGGATCATTTTGACTTGATGGAATTTCATTTCTACCTCTTTTTGCTACCTGTAAAAGCCTCTGTGTCCTGAGCCTTTGCCTGGACCAAGCACGTGAGATACATTGATAGATAGGTAGGTAGATAAAAACTTTGATTAACCAAGTGGACACACTGTCAGAAGCTAATTTTCTGATGTGTTCTCCAAAGCAAGCAGCAAGTCTGTAAACACTCATTAACTCTATGGGGAGTAAATTCTTCTCAAGGTTACATTATTCTTACTAATCAAAGCATTAACTTCAAATTACAGCACTGTGAGGTTTTACTGCTGACCTCTCATTCCAATGAGAGGGAGGAGTGTTGGTTTAGGCAAGCAGCAGACACAAGGCTGCACATTTGAAGAGTTTGTAGGGTCAGTAAGGTTATTCCTTTAGACTTGTCAGTTTGTTATTTTTGTTTGTTTTACATGAAGCCTATAGTAGTCCAAAAAAGACAGCAGTAAAGTGAAGGCACCTCTTCAGTTAAATTTTGCTTTTCTTCTCTTTCAAAAATGGCAGTGCTAATACACACATAGGTACATGCTGCTACACTAGTGTGACACCCTCATGGAGATGAACTGTTGAAGAGTAGGACAGCAGGAGGTACCATACTAACTATATTAATACATAGTTGAAGTAGTATTCCTCTAAGCACAAAAAAGTCTTACAAGAGTCACACTTATGTCACTTACTCTCATATTTAGAAAGTCCAAAGGCCAAAGTTTATTTTTATTTGGGGGAAAAAAAGAAAACTGGATGTTGTAGAGAAGCAAGCACAGCTACGAAAGACAGGTTCAGCAACCTGGACAGTTTTGACAAATGATGGCTACAGGATCAAGCTTTCAGCAGTGATGCTGGACAAATGAATGGTCTAATTAGAAAAGGTGCCCAGAAAAAGATTGTTCGATGTTTGATGAAGGAGACTGCAACTCAGATTGAGTACTGTGCTCTTAAAGATAACACAGGAGCCTGCCCAAATAGAATAAAGCTATGTTGAATAAGATATTAAAAAAACTACTGAAACTAAAACCAGACATGAACTTAACTTGTAGAGGACACAGAGAGGCTTGTTTCTTGAAGTCATACAAGAAAATAATAATGCTAGAGTTTGATTTTCAGTAAGTCTGAACAGGGTAAGCATTTGAAGTTATGGTCCTCAACTGCAGGCTACCTTCAGTGGTGACTTTTCACCATTTCACTTTGTCTCACAGTTAATAGGGTAAGAGCAGTGATGTAGTATGTTGCCATATCTCTGACAGTAGTTTCTTCAACCAGTCTACTGCATTTGTTTTGAGACTGTCTAGTCGTGCCTCTGCTCTGGCATAGCTTGGAATGCAAGAACTGTTTCAGAATAGCTGTGGTGTGTAGTTCTTGCCAGTGGCTTCCCCTTAAAGTTGCATTTAATGGAATTATTTATGCAAGTTCCACATCAACAGTGGGATTAAGAGTTGGCTTTTAAAAATCACTGCAATTTATGATTTAAAATAACAGCTCTCCTGTTATTGAATGTCATTTGTACAGCTGAACAGTTTTGGGTTTTCTCTAAGTAGAATATGGCCACAACTACATGTTGTTCTTCCACATTCAGTTTCAGGTGGTCCCACTCTCGTCTTCCCACTCAAGAGATTACTCCCCCCCAGCTGCGTTGGTTCAAGTGTAGCATGACTATCCCACAGAATGGCTCTGTGAAATAAAGCATTTTCATTTTCACACTGTCACCCCGTTAAGTTCAGGGCTCAGATCTAGAGCACACCCCACTGAGTGGGTGCAACTGGTAGGACAATAACTTTCTGAGGGGAGGAGGTGTGAACTTTTTAAGTGGAATGTGCTAATAGTGCTGTAGGAACATGAAACCACAACCTAATGAGTAACAGAGAGCAGCCTTCAGGCAGTAACACCAATGGGAAGGGTGAGGTCAGTGATGTTAATGTACATATTTAAATTGTTTCCACAAGTAGATTACTATTTAGTGTTACTTTGTAGGAATTTTCACATCTTCAGGTAAAATATGTTTGGTTTTCTATTGCATTTAGGCAGAGTTATTCCCACTGCAATTCTTTAAAAGGATTTGATACTTGGGTGCAGAATCTGCTTAGAGCCTCGTGCTTGTCTCCACCTACAGAGCAGTTGCAGGTGTTGAAGTTGCTGTAAATAGTCCTGGGACCAGTATTAGGTATCTGTAGGAGGGCTTAGCTGAAATGTGTGAAATCATTAGCCCTACTTGTCAGTTGTTGAGATGCTGGAGCTCTCCCAACCTCTGCAACTTCTCTGTATCACATGCTTAACTGCTGAAAGCCATAAAACTACTAAGGGTATCTACAAGGTCCACATGCCAGCAACTGCTCTGGTAAACAAAATCTGCAGATAACTAGTCCTGCAAGGAGTGCTGGATAATCTAATGGTTAAGGCAGAAGAATAAATGTCTCCTAGTCAGTCTGTGATTAATAACATTATTTATGCTGTTTCATGACAGCAGCACCTGTAAAGAAGGCTTCAGGGTAAGTTCTAAGGCAGGCTTTCTGCAATTTTTCTGTGAGAGCAGCTAGGCTGCAGTTGGAATTAAGAACACCATTCTAGTTAAGTCTGATTAAGTTTAACTCCCTGGCAGAGTCAGATTAAAATAAAAGATTTGGCAACAAGTCTTTCTTGCCTACAGTGAGTCCTTCCCCCTGTGCTTATTTTCAGCTGAGCACCTTTGAGTTGCCTGCTGCACTGAAACAAATTGTCCCTGGTCTCCTCAGGCGCTGGAAACAGCTCTTCTCCAGCAGCCTGGCAGTACAGACACCTCCTGCTCCTCATGGGCACCTCCTGGGATGCACGCCTTGTGTTTCTCTTGCTTGCCTCACCCTGTTGCCACAAGCTGCTGGTGTTTCCATGTGCCCTGTGCTTCCTGGGCAGCAGCAGCAATCCCTCCTCCTGAAAGGTTTTGTCTGATAAGAGCACTGAAGACAAAGCAAGAAACCCAACTTTCTCCCTGCTGCCCAGTCACAGCCCTATAACAAAATGTTTTGCTATACAACATACCTTAATATTAGCATAGTAAACTATGAAGCAAGCAGATGAGGTCACTCTACTGTCCATTACAGAAATTTAAAGAGCTCTGAGCTGCATTGAGCGTCATTGGCTCCACTCAGAAAATTTAGTGGCAGGATCTAGAGCTTACAGTGTTACAGAGAGTGCCAGGGTACAGATGAGCAGGGGCAAGAGGCTGAAGACTCGTGACCAGAGAGCAAAGAGAGGAGCAGAGCAGAGTGGGAAAGAGGTGATGCTGAGAGCAAAGGAGTTCACAAGGGGAGTTAATAACTATATATAATCTTTTCTCAGTATAGCAGCAGTGTTTCAGATGTAGAATAGTGAGTGCAGGGTAACGGAGACCTCTCATTAGAAAGGGCAACGCTTCTGGTCTGAGCCAGGCTTTAACAGATTTTTCCTGTTTCAGGTGACCTCTTCTGACAAGACCATTTTGTCAAGACACAGACCTCAGCAGGCCTATGCTGTTGTGCTCTGGTTCATATCTCTGTGCCCTCTATTGTGGGCCCCACAATATTCATGGGCTCAGCATCCCCCTGACTTCATGAGGAGTAGCATCTGACCTCTGTGAGCATCCATCTTTCCACAAGCATAAGAGCAGAGAGCAGACGATAGAAGTTGTATCACATAATCAAACAAAATTGGCAGAGGCACAGAGGAATAAATTGAAAGTAAAATGAAGAACATAAGCAAAAAAAACCCCACAGATGTCTAGAAATAGAATTGAAGAGAGAGGGTCATCAGTACAGCTGAGGAAAGGTCTGGGCGAACTATGAGACAAGAAAGGTAATTAAACAGATAAACTGTGGCTGCAGGAAGCTACACAACTTCTTTGAACCATTTCCTGATTGTTCATGGTTGGTAAAAATTCTGGGAACTTCCTTCAGGTAACTGAGGCACAGCCATGGCACAGAGAGAGCTCTCTGAGGAGAAAGTGTTGGATCAAATAGACAGACTTATTAGCAGTCACTCCTCACAGCTTGATGTTGTTCTGAGAGATGAGAGTGAAGTGGAAGTAAAAAGTAGCTGAACTGAGCTTATCAGGACAAGGTATGTGTCCAAGACACAGTGGGTGGCTATATTCTAGCTTCTGTCTTTCTAAGGTGAGTTTACAGGGTGCTGGTACCATTTCTGCCCAGAGGAGAATTCTTAGATAAAAGTTATTAAAGGCAGGTACATAGGCAGCTAAACAGACAGAAAAAATAGGGAAATGCCACTACTGCTGCTAATAACAGTTCCTAAAAATAATGACATGCAGGATGCCAAGTTATCTTGAGTAGTCTAGAAAGCAATGAAAATACTAGGGAAGTCATTGATATTATGTGTCTGTTTTCCTCCTGATAGTCATCCAAGTATTCCAGAAAAATATCCACTTCTTTCCCCTGTCCCCTTATGACACAGCTCACTAACAAGATATTTGTAGGAAAGGAAAATCTGTAGGTGAACTGTTCATGCCATGGAGCAGGTGATTAATGAATGCTTTTTAATTGCCTTTGCTGAGACAATTACAAATGTTAGCATTATTGGAACTATAACCCTTTTAAAAACAAATGCCAGGTACTCGATATTTGCCTCCCACTGCAGCAAAACAGACAAGCTGACTGTGGCCCTGGGAAGGACGTCCTTATGGTGTCCCAGGCTGGTGGCTCCCTGCTCTGTCCAGCCTTCCCACAGGAGGGCCAGTGGTCTGGTGAGCCACAGAGTTCTCCTTCCTCACCCAAAAGGTAAGGGGTTTGGTGCTAACCTGCTGAATTTCTGTCCTTTTGAGCATCCTGTCCACTGTAAAGCAGGAGCCCGATGCAGCGTTAGGGGCTTCAGGTTGCTCTGACACTAACACAAAACCAGAGTGGCATCAAGTGCAATGCTGTAAGTGTGCTGAGAATAAAGCCCTAAAATTGTCCTTAATGAGTTTAGATTGGCTTCTTCCTAGGATTCCTCAGTGCCTTCTTTTTAGCAAGTTGCTGTGTGCAAGCTAATAATCACAGAAACTTGAAATAGAATGGATTAGCTGAGTTTAACAAAGTGCTTCTCTATTTCTTAAGCCAGATTTTGTGTGAGTTAACATAAACTAATATTATCTATGTTCTTCATCCAAACAATATAAGCTTGTTTTTACCTCATTCCTACCATTAGATCAGCCATGCAGACAGCTTGTTACACTCTGCTGTGGTGTCAAGCTGGCAGATACAGCCCAAATCCTAGAGGGTGAATTCCAGTAGATCACCTCTTGTGCCTAACTCTCAGCACAAAACAGCTCACTGTTAAAACTACTGTACTGAGTTAAACCAGTTATCTACAACTGTACTGGGTTAAAACTATGAAATGCAGAGAAACTTTGGATTTGTTGTAAGCAAGCTAAGCTTTAAAAGGTTATTTCTGCTACAAACTGTTTCCTAGTTTCACTTAAAGTGCTTTTTCCTCAGGCAATGTATTTCTACCAAGCAATCATGCCCTTTCCCATTTGGCAAGCATTGGTTCCCCCCACTCCCACCTCCTCAGTTCTGTACAAAGCAAAAATTAACACAGTTTCATTGGCAGAGCAAGAACTGTTTCTCCAGGCATTTATGAACTGGGGAGGTCCTACGTGCTCAGATTTGCCATTTTTCATAATATGTGCTTCACTCTGTAACCAAACTTCTCCCACCCAGAAACTCCTCTGATATCAGAGGTCCAAAGGGTGGCCCAGTTACTGATAGTAAACTGACTGTGTAGAGCACTTCAGAATGAGCTATGTCTCAGTACACAGCTGGGACCTTTCAGTCAGTGGTGCTAGCTGTTTCTTCCAGTTGCGCTACCAGACAAGAAACATTTCTAAGCTCTTGACCTAAAACTTGCTCTTCCCACGCACTGACTTCTTGGTCTACAATCTGTATTATCAGTTAATCTCCCATGCTCCCACCAGCTCCAGATCATAACGCTGCACTTTGATGTACTTGCAGGACTGCAGCCAAAATGAAGTTTAATGGCCACAGTAGCTCTTTTAAGTTAGAAACCACCCTAGTAGCAACATTAAACTACCATTGGAAGATTATGATGAATCAGGAGGATAAATTTGAAGGTTCATCCATTTCTTTTTGTGTTTCAGGGCTGATAGTTACATGGGCAAGTAAAAACAAAACAAACAAACAACAAAAAAGAAAGTTGCTGTAGCTGTTTCCAGATACCTCAAGAGGTGATGCTTATGACATTTCTACCCTTTGGACCACTAACAGCTGTTTCAGAAAGCTCTTAATAATATGACAAAACCAACCCAAACCCATTGCCCACAAACTTAAATTCATCATTCAGGTTTCCAGATCTTCACTCTGTCTACAAAAAGGTTAAAATCTCTGAATAGAGGGGAAGGACAGTAATTAGTCACCATGGGCTATTGCCCTGAAAGACAGGAGAAGTAATTTTTTGACAGCAGCAAGACCAGCACCATCCCATCATTTAAATGTGGCCTCTTTGCAATGTTTCTGTTTTGCAGAGAAGTAGTTACTTTCAACCACTTCCTGGAAGAAGCAGCAGAAAAAGAAGTGCGGGGAAAAGCCAGGCTCCAGCACTTCATTGAGAACCTGCTGCAGCGTGTGGATCTGGCAGAAAGGCAGCTAGAGTATTACCAAAATCAGCAGATGGTGTGCAACCACACTGACGTCAGTGAGCATGTGGTAAGCCAGTAAAGTCCTTCCCTTCATTGTCACCTACCACCAGAGGGAAAGTACTTGAGTTTGAGTATGGGTGGGCTCAGTGGGTCAGGCTAATTGCTACTCCATTGCTACTCATCCTGGTGTGTGAAAGGAAGGGCATTTGATCATGCACAGCACTGAACAGGTATGTGATGGTGGAGGGCAAAGGTTCCTATAGCCACTTGGAGGACAAAGAGATTTAGAAAAGACCTGAATAAATGTAGATGTGCTGAAATCTAGCACAGGACATCTCAAACAGTGGTAGAGAGAACATTGAGAGGGACCATAAAGATAGGCCTCAGTAAATCTCCCCTGCCCTTGATGTGTTTGTTGTCATCCCTGGCTCAGCAGCATCCCTAGGGGAAGCCACTAAGTTTTGAGGCAGCTGCCCTGCTTTCTGAGAGACTTCAGCATTCCTCAAAGGTCATCTATCCAAACATTGACCAGCCTGACCTTAGGAGGTAATTACAGAAAAGCACACTATGAGATGGCTCTAGACTCCATCCAAGACAGATGATGAGCAGAGTTAGACTGGGCAAAAATCCATCTGCAAAGCGTGGACAATACCAGGGACAGAGGGAACATTTACAAGTACATAATCATTTTCAGCTGCCAGATCTGACTTCCTTGGCTCTGTGACTTCGTAAAATAATATTCAAAGGCTCAGTCTAGTAGCACTGATGGGAGATTAGTACAAAGAACCAATTTATTACTGAGACCAAGTTAAGCTGAGCTGGCATTAAACACCAACTTTCCTGACCCCCATTAAAAGAGGGACTAGAAAAAGCGTTTCCGTACTATGAAGCAAACTTCCGTAAAAATGAGGTAATGCAAAGTTGTGCTGGCACTGGGGCTATACTGTCCCTAGATGGTCTCAGGATTTGGGGTGGAGAGGAAGAGAAACGCTTGCATTCTCACCCTCTACTGTTCTGGGCTCACATGGGCAGAGCCAATGGCTTGTTGCTGGAGTTTCCAAGCTGCTTGTGTAAAGGAATTGTATCACTGCAAAATCAAAGGCTCTGAGAGAACATTAATTTAATACAGCTTATTCAGGCACTGTCCCTTATTAATTATCTTGAAGACAATAATTACTTCTCATTGTATCCATAATGTTTAATCTAATGTGAAAGATCTCTGTTCAGCCCACGCTTCTTTAGCAATTTACTTTGATTATAGTTAAGATAAAAATAACAGGGAAAAAAAAATCCAACCACTAACAACGAACACATTATGAATTTTAAAAGCAGATGTAATAAGTTGGAGGAGTAATAATCTGGAAAAGGTTTTTTTTTTCTGGTTTCATAAATATTCTTCTAGTTTTAACAGCAGGTAAGAATAGAAATATGAGTTTGAAGACTCTGTATATTTTATCCCTGTACTTTAATTGCTTGATAATGTAATGTTAATAACATGGTTTTGTTTTCTTTGCAGTTTACAGACATTTCATTAAATAAGAAACCCAGATGCCTGTATGTATAACTTTTTTTTTTTCTCTTACTTAAATACATTAATTTGACATGCTTATGTTCCTGCTTTTGCCTTTCACCTTATCCATAAGCCTGAATCGGGTTGGGTTTTGATCAGGTTCTGTACTCAAGTATGATCTATATTTATGTCATGTAATAGAGGAAAAAGCTAAATCAAAGTAGATGAATGACTCCTTCCTGCTGTCTGTGATAGCCTATTGCAAAGCTACAGTAGTTGAATCTCTTCAGCAAACACAGGCCAAGTTTCAGCTGAAAATATCTTTTAACATTCTCTAGGTAGGAGAGAGAGACAGTTGTCATTTCCTAACTGACAGTAACACTGTTGACTTAAAAATCACGTGTAAGCAAACAAGTGCCCTGACAAAGCATGGGCACTAACAGGATCTCAGGTTGCTCAAGCAGCTGTCGTGGGAGCAGCAGAATGAATTGGGGCTGGTTTCCCATGTCTTTGCAACTTGGTCATGAGTCCTAGTGGTTGGCTCAGTGGGTCACATGTGCTGCTTGGCCAAGTGACAGTCAGGCAGCGCATCTGTTCTTAGGGCAACCTTTCTTAGTGGGGACATGAGTCTGTGTCTTTTTCCCAGTGCCACAAAACTTGTTGCTTCACCGCAGGTATGGGACTTCTGAATTATATCTGGTATTTGTGAAATGCCTCAAGGATAGAATCAGAATCACAGAATGTCCTGGGTTGGAAAGGACCCATAAGGATAATTGAGTCCCAACTCCTATCTATGCGTGGGAATGTTCTTAAGTGTCTGTGGCAGTGGGATGCATTTAGTCACATCAATTCAGTCTTTCTCTATAATGTGGCAGATTAGGAATATGTTTGAGTAGAAATTCAGCCTTTCACAGTCATCTGTATCGAGGAGCTGCTGCTTTCAATAAAAAACCAATCCCCACAACTGCAGCTGCTAGCATTGCATTTCATTTGCAATGACCTTGGTCTTCATCTGTATTAGATACCTTCTTACCCAGGCCATGAATTAGGGACAGACATTCATCTTCTCTACCATAGTCTCTATTTAAATACAGTTTAGCCCTTTTAGGCAATCCCCTCTGATCATATTAACCTTGACCTTCTTGTTTTAATAGCATCATTCAGTGCAGCAGAGGTGTGACTAATGTTAGCTACAATAACATCTACCTGTACTTTGGGAATAAAAGATGTAACTTTTTCACCATAACAACATCTGAGAAAAACAGAGCACTACATCTTTTAACAACAGCCTAATAATGGACTGCAGCAAGCAGTGCCCAAGAAATGATCATAAATGGGAGTGGTCAACACTTGTGCATTTGCACAAGTCATTTCTAACCCCTAGCAAGTGGTCAGAGCCCAGGCCTGCACCAGGTCAGCATGGCACAGTGCCTGCAAGCTCCAGCTTGGACATGCATGGCATTTTCCTGAACAAACTTCCCCATAGTGAAGTTTGGTTGGCAAAGCTGCCAACCAAGTAAAACTGTTCTGTAGGTGAGGCCTAGTCCTGTGCTGTTGACTGGTCTTCACTGCCTCCCACCAACAAATACAGAGGCTTCGGTGGCACCCTTCTGGTCTTTCAAAGAGCAGGAGAGGGCTTGCACTGTACACACTTGAACAACCACAGTATTTCCAAAACTGGCTTTGTCAAGTGCACAGTATTGTTATAATACAGTAAGATTATGTTAAAAGGGACTGTAATGATCTTACTTAGCTAAATTGTGGTCTCAATGTAAAATTTCAGAGCAGAGGGCATGGTTCAGCCTTTGCAGCACCAGGCACCATGCTGTCACTCCACCTGAGCTTACCAATTTCAGCAAATCCTGCTGGGCTAGAACCATCACAGAAAGAACAAAGAATTCTGCTTACTTTGGCCTTTAAGCTTTTGTACCCTTCTTCTCACCAATTTCCCCTATCTCTTCCATTTCAAATGAAAGATTGAATACAAAGCAAAGGTTTCCCTAGGTGGGTGGCCAGCACAAAGGCAGAGAATGGCTTCTGGCCAGCAGTAGCAGCAATTCCCTAGGGCCTGTCTACAAACCAGGACAGTGCTGAGATCCTACCAAGATGTTCCTACAGTTC
Organism: Galbula dea; assembly: GCA_013399015.1. NCBI lineage: Eukaryota > Metazoa > Chordata > Aves > Piciformes > Galbulidae > Galbula > Galbula dea. Next base: position 524,521 of record VWZX01008142.1, read on the forward strand.
CTGTACCTACTTCATACCGTTACTGATGCTGTGTGGTCTTCAAAGACTATAGGATGTTCATTCTTTGCAGAAGGTTTCCATGAACATGTGCATCTTTAAAATCCCTGTAGATCACCAGGGACTGTAGACCTCAGGAAGGTCTCAGCACTCCAAAATCTGCTGTCTGAATAAATGTGTAGGTGAATATGCATAAGGAGTCCACCAGTAAGACATATGTAGGGGTTCTTACAGTGAGGAATGCTTTAGAGTAGTGAGAAATGCAGTTCACCTTGCCACTCTGTTTTTAACTTTCACTCTAGTCCTGTAAAACAAGGCTAATTCTGTCTTCAAAAATGTATGGGTTTGGGACATTTTGTGGACCTAACCTTTTGCAAGATTGAGTAATGGTTATTAAAAATCACTGTTACTAATTTCAGGAGCCGAGGAAGTCAACATGCTTCGTATAACATCTCTGACACAAAGCCTCATTCCTTTCAAAAAGGAAGAATCTTGCTGAAAAAAGCAAAAGATGAAAAAAACAGCTTGCAGCCAGTGAAATGCTTCTGTGAACCTGTTGACTGCTCACGAGAAATATGGAGAGCACAAAAGAAAGGTGAACCAGTCTGCTCCGCCAGGAAAGTGAGCGCAAAAACAAAGATGGGTAAAAAGGCAAAACCGCTCTAGGAATGGTTAGCAATATATAGGAGCTAATGCAGGAGCTTGGCTTCAAAAGAGCAAGTATTGAAGTTAATCATCCTACTTTTTCCTACCCATCTGGCCATACCAAAACATATCAGATATAATATATAGAAATATATACAGTATGGAAGATTTCTATGATTTAGTGACCCCATTCCCTCTTTGGGAATATGATAGAAGTGACATTTTATTCTATTTACATGGAGGTTTTTCTATTTATTTATTTATTTTTAGAGCTTATTTTAAATGACTGCAGTTATCTTGCTGGGCAGTACTGTGGCTGTTTAATTATTTTAGTGGCACTATGTGGCATGGTAATGTGTTTTCCATCATTGCTGTTGCTGAAGTTCAGAAGAATCCATTTAATCGGCACCTAAATATTCAGTCTTTCAGCTTAGGTAGGTATAAGATCAATGATTAAATGTTACCTGCAGACATACTTAGATGCAAAAGGGCTACTTGATGTGCTTGAAGGCTGTTTACAGCAGTAGATTACAACCCCGGGTTTTCTGCCATAAGCCCAGTTGGACACGTCCATATTTTATTCCATACATTAAATCGCTCAATCCTACCAGCAGTTATGTTGTCTGTTGGTACATGTTTGGGCTACTCTGGCATCTTAAGCCCAGCTTTCAAATTCCAGCAGCTTTATGGCTTTGCCATATGTACCAGCCTCTGATGTCCCTTAGTGAGGAGACCAGAAGCTTTGTACTGGAGCCCTGACAAGCAGGGACAGCGCTGAGCCAGAGGAGATATTTCAGTACCAAGTGCCAGCAGCAGGTTACCAGCTGCAGCACAGCAAGTGAAAGCCTAAAAGCAACATTTTACATTGCATGGCACCACATTCAATGCCTGCACTTGATTTTAGACACGAGAGGCCTTTACAGGCTGAGGGATCCCTGAATTTCAGCTAAAAACCCCAAGAGCAAGGATGTTAGAGACAATTGCAGGATGGGAATGTGTGTGTTTACATTGGATTGTGCCAATTAAAAGGATCCTTATTTATGAGAGTATTTACCCAGGTAATTTTGTCTGTACAGTTTTTTGGTAACATGAATCCTCATGCCATGTTTACAGATAAGAACATCTTGTTGATGTTACTGATGAGATTTGTTTTCTTACAAAATAGAAAGGGTAGGTTAGAGGAGTCTGTGTAATTTATTTTTTAAATGCTCATAACAGATGTAAATTGTTTATGTGGAAGGTGATTTTTACAGTATGTGTACAAAGATTTGTGAAAAATGTTTTTCATTTTTTATAACTATGACTGTAAGCAGAACTGAGTATTAAAAAAGACAGTGTATCACTAGGATTACTGCTGCAATAAGTACCCGAGTTGCAATATTTTTAAAGCAGAAGATGACTGATCAGTCAGCTAGGATCAGATAACTACAGATGTCATACATTTGTCATTTGTATAGAGCTCCCAGAAAGTAGCAGAGTAAAGAAAGAGAGTATTATTCCTCACTTTTATTTTTAAATAGTGTATATGGAACAATCAGATATATGTTTAAAGTTTCTCAACACTGTTTCAGTAGAAAGTCACAGTGTAAAACCAATTCAGGTATTTTGGTTGTAATGCCACATTAGTATTTATTTAACTGTGTCACGAGGCCACACTTGGCTTTACTGTAGGCATTGTGTGTGGTGAAAAGGAGTTGTTAATTGTGTTGCATGGGTTTGGGTCAGATTGTGTGTTACGACAACTTTCTTAGGCAAGCCACAAAATAGAAACATCTTTTGAGGTTTTTTCTGTGCTTCCCACATTCTTTTACAAACCTGAACTATGACCCTGCTTGAAGAGAATAAAGGCAAACTTCAGGAAGATAATAAAAAAAACTATCCATTGATTCCTTTATCCACTTGACACTGAAAAAATACTCTTATTTTTAAATGCCTATCTGCTGTGTTAGTCACCAAAGTTAAGTGCAACTGCTAGGTCACAAATGAGATGTTTATTTTATTATTTATTGCACCAAAACCTTGACTGTAAGTTGTCCTTTTTGGGGGAGGAAGAGAAAGAAGTTGCATGTTCTTAAACTTTTCAAAGCCTAAATTCCAGTTACTTGCTGAACAAACTCCAGGTTAGTCAATTAGAAAGAAATTGGATTGTATTGTAACCCCAGATAAAAGTTTTTAGAATATAAACATTCTAATAATAAAAGATATATTTCTCAGTTACCGTGTGGTTTATCTTTGTAAAATGCAATGTTTGTTACAAAAGCCTACCCAGCAGCAGAGAGAAAGACAAGAAGCAGCAGCCCTGCTTGGACTTCTATTTGTTCCTCAGATAAAACACTACATCAGTGAAATTGGGCCATGATCTTTCAAAGCATTACAAATGAACCTGAAAACCAGCTACGGCATCTCGCCCACATAGCTTGCACATGTCATCTGCCCCTCTCCTACTTGGTGCTTGAAAATTATTCTTGAGATAACCCACATGGTTATCACAGATAACCTGCCCAAGGCAGGGTAGGGGGAAGGGTGGAGTGAAGGGTCGGCCAGGAGAAATTAAGGGCAGAGGGGCTCCTGGGGCATGTGGGTGATAAAGTCTACCTTATACAGTAGCACCAGTTGCTGTGTCATGATTTCATCAGGTATATCTCTCATTAGACTTGGAAAGAGAGGCTTGCCCAGGGGGGAAACGGGATGATATGCCAAGGGAGTGGTGCTGTAGAAGACTGGAGGAGGACACCTGACAACTGAGAGCCTGAATAGTGTTCATTAGAGGAAAAAAAAACCTCTTTCCCAGTCATGTTTACACAATTTACTAGCTTATTTTTAAAGTCTGGTCATCAGCAGAGTTTCACTGTTGGATATGTATATCACATCTACATGTCCTATTAACAAAGGTGTGAATTCTTGAGATGGATGGGTACAGGCACTAGGCTGAATGTAACTGGTGTTAGCTGAGGAGGACTTTATGAGGAGATAATACCAGAACTGGAATATGTCAAATTTTAAAAGATTTTTTTAAAATCTGAAAGTGTTCTGACAAAGTTGGCCACTCATCTTTGAAAATTTGAAGCACAGTCACCACATTTTGTGCCCTTTGAGGCACTTGGAAGACATTTAGGTGGATTGAATGCTCACATCAAAATGAAATTCAGTAGGACCTGGATGCCTCATTCCCACATACATTTTTGAAATCTCACTTCATCTATAACTAGAAACATCTCAGAGTAGCATGTGTACAGGCTGGGCCTTAGAGGTGGGCCTTCATCATGCCACAGGCCTTCTGCTTTTAACAATACATCTGACTGACATACAACACTATAGGTCAGGAAAATAACAGTCTGATTGAAACCCAGACCTTTAATTAGAGCTGTACACCTTAAAAAACACAATCGTTTTGAGATGCTCCTGCCAGTTGAAGAAAGAGTGTATTTTTAAAGCACTTGATGGCATCTGACCCCTTCTCTGCCTCAGTACTGAAAACAGTCTCTCCCCTCCCAGAGAAGACCTGGACACATTTGTTTCCAAGAGAGTTACTGCAAATATTCAGCAGGATATACGTATTCAAAGGATGGCCACCAGTTAGAGCAGTTACTACGTCAAACAAATTACCACTTCTACCATCCCTAATAATCCTTCCAATGCCAGCAGCTCTTTCGCTCTACTTGAGCAAAATCTTGCTCTTCTCTCTCTTCATTCTGCTTCAACAGATAGTTGCTTCTATTTGTTCTTGCCGCAGACTAATGCTGATTGTTTCCATACACCCAGTCTGAAGTGGCTGGAGTGGACTATTTTAGTGCTCTCTGCAGTGGGCATGAGCATTATTTATTTATTTTATTTTTAGAAAAAATAATCCCAGAAGTGATTTTATTACATGAAACATACAACAAGCTCATAAAAATAGATCCTGTTGTGACACGAACAAAATGTCCTTTCCCATTTTGTTGCTAATGCCACCCTCTATCTAGCCCTGCTTTTTTTATTCTGGTCTCTTGAATTCTCATTTGTATGTCTCTCCAAGGAGAGGGAGAAAAAAGCAACACAAGTTAAATACAGTCCTTGGCTTGACAAGCCTTTCCCCCCAAATCCTGCCTCTGTCCTAGGACTGCACATTGCAGGTAGGTAAACACTGGCTTGATTTTTTCATAAAATTGTGGAAAAAATATATACGACAGATTTTGAGTTAAAAGACAAAGGTTTTTCTGAATGGAAAGGGGGAGAGAAAGAGGAGGAGAGATCCTCCACTTGCTTCAGAAGTGACTTTCAAATAAAGATGTGATGGTTCAGAGGACTGGTGCTAGTGTGAGATGAGGGAAAACCAGAGTTACACATAAGGCAGCAGGGGAAAGATGAGGGATTCATTACTGCCTGCTCTTTCTTAGAACATTCAACCTAGAAAACATCTCAATATGCATGGCCGGACACATTCAGTCCTTCAGTTGTGCTTTAGACATGTTTTGAAGCCTATTCCTAATTTCAAAGTAACAGCTTTGAGGACCAGGGCTTCCAACAAATTGTGTGGACAGTTGTCCACAGCATTTGCTCAACCCATAGTTTATTGGCTTGCAGTGGGTAAGTGTGCTAAGGAGTCTTGTCCACAGAGGGGATTTCAGTGTGCTTTTGATATTTGCTCTCTGCTGTCTGCTCTGTAACCAGCAGTGGCTGGCTGGGCACTAGCAGTTCTGCCTGGACTCTGCTCCAGCAACCATCAGCCCTTTCCCACAGCAGTGCTTTCCTTTACATTACTTTTCTGTTTTTTCTGCCTGCTTCCTAAGCTCCCTCCCTCCCTCTTTCTGCCAACTTAGTACCTTTCACAGCTTCTGTCACGCAGCAAGCACCTTCCTTGGGCCCCAGCCTGCTAAGTCACTGCACCGCACCAGAGACCCTTGCTAAATGCTTGCTTCGGTGGGCTGAGGGCAACTGCTGCGCTATGATGGCAGACTGAGTGCAGCAGAGCTGCTTCACTTGCTCCTCACTGGGTGGGCAAAGGAGACAGAGCATTGCATATTATACCACACAGGCACTACATTGGCATTTATCCACATTCCAGCAAAGCTCAACCTGTCTCCTCCAGTCATGACTACACCTACAGGTCCTTTTCAGCCAGTCCAGGGACAAGGTGGTCAGGCAGCCCTCTTGTGTTTAGACTGAGTGCCCGTTCAGGCCATACAGAAAAAAGGCATTGTGTGAATATACAGCTGTGTACAGTGCAAAGATCCTGACCTTACAGCATGCAGGTACATAATCAGCTTCAACTACCTGAACAACAACTCAAGGCCTCAGACACAGACTGGATGTGCTGGGATAAAATCACCCTGTCTTCTACATGTGTTGGTGCCCTGGAGCTCTCCACTAAAGCCACCTCTATGGATGGAAATGACTGCTTGGGCTTTTGCTCCTGGCACAGCATCCCACTTGTTCTGGTAGCTTTACACTGCCCGGGAGGCAAGTTCACCAGTCATCATTCCTGCTTCTCGTGCCTGTTTGCAAATGGTCAATGGACCCACAAGGAAAGGTCAAAGATGTACATTTCTGAGAAGACATCTGCAGCCCATCGCCCCTCAGCTGGAGAATGAGGGGAACCTTGGCCAAGCGTCCTACACTTCCAAAGAATTTTCACAAGAATGTTATACATATGACAATTGCCCTTTGCTGAAGCACAGCTTGGGCAGGTGTCACTGACCTCTGCTTCTGAAGGGATTTCTGATCTCCCACCAGTCAGCACTATTTGGGGTATTTTTATGAGAGAGGGGAGGCTGAACGTTGGTCATTTGTACAACAGGCATATGTGGAAACTAAATACACACATAAAAAGAAACAAACTACAGCTCAGGTGTGCACACTAGGAGAGAGTCAAGAAAACAACTGAAAGAAGGTCGGGATTGTTCTGATTTTACACTTCATTAAGATTATATCACTATTAGACAGAACCCCCAAAAGAAACTTTCCAAAATAAAGCTACCAACCAGCTAGTCCCTGAATTGTATATACACTTTTCCCCTGAAGATCACAGAATATATTAAACTGAAGTAAATTTCCAGAAAATTTTCCCCCTTGCAGAGAATACTAAGCTCAGAAGATACTTTTTACATTTTCCTTCTGAGGAAGAAAAAACAGTCAGAAAAACTGAAATATTTTGTCACAGACCAGCATCAACTCCATGAGGCTTATGCTAAGAAACTCACCAGTGAACCTTTAATTGTTTCTGTGTCAGCCTGCTTGGCCTACCAACTGCCTCAATGTCCAGGGTGTAGAGGTGACCTCCTAAAAATGACATGGGTTAATTAACCCACCCTCTGAAGATTTGTGCAGGCACCTGTTTAAGAGGAGCACGTGGAAGTCACCAGTTTTGCATGCCACCAGGGTATGCCATAGTGTCCTTGCCAAGCTACACCAGGACCACCCCCAGGCAGAGGCTCTTCACAAGGATTAGCCTGAGGAACCAAGGGATGGATCAGGCATCACCTAAAGCCTGGTGACAGCAACTGAAGCAACTTATATTTATAGGAACTGAACCCATTTCTGTGTCCACCAGCATGGCTGCACACTTCCCAAGTCTGCCTAGGCTTCCTACAAACTCTACGTAAAATTTGGGGTAATGGGAGGCATGAGGATATGTTGAGAATCTATTGCACACGGCAGCTTTGAAAACAGGGTTTAAAGGCACAGAGGGACTATGGCAAATGGCAGTTTGTGAGCACACACAGGCTCATCCTGCCCTTCTCTGGTCCCCAGGAGGCAAAGGAGTATTTCAGCCATGCCGGGAGTTGACTAGTTCAGAGAAAGGGCAGAGGGAACCCACTCTGCCAGCAAACAGCCTGCCAAGGTACTTTTAAAGGCATCATCTTTTTATCCATTAGCAAACAATGAAATTAAAAGGCTTATCACAGTTATAATGAAGGAGCTGTAACTCCTTTGTCAGTTAATTCGATTGCCACAGTAAGCACACTGAACTGTCAGGAGCAAGTTTTATTGCAGAGTCTTTCTCTATGTAAAGAAAATGTTGTTACTAGGCGTTATCTGGATTTCAGCTCTCAGGGGGGCAGCTGAGGGCAACAGGCACAAGCTAAAACCTGGGTCCAAGTGAACCAGAAGGAACATTTGCCAGAGAACAGGCAGAAATTTAAGTTTCCAGAAGAGTGAGTTGGCAGAATGAAAAGGAACGCAAAACTGATGCAGTTCAAACAGATTAACACAGCTTGTGCTAAGGGACCAGGACAGCAATATAGTTTCTATTTCCATCTATTATTTTAGTGGGCTTTGGTAACTTCTTAGCCCTAGCTTTGTTACCCATTTGTTGACAAGGAAACAGAGGTGCCTGTCCCACCTCAATACCGTACAGTATTCTCGCCCCTGTTTTCTGGGGTACAGCATTAAAGGACTTGGAAGAATCAGATTATTTTTTATTTTAGGGACAGGGGCTTCTACTCCTTTTGTTGTAAGTAGATGAAAACTTTTATCATGGATCTTCATCTCCTTGGATTTCAGGATTGAGGTTATATTACACGTGGATTTGGGTGGTGTAAAAGGTCTGTTCACTTCCTGGGCAAAAGCTAAAATACTTCCATTTCACCCATGTACACAGTCATGGTGTCTAGGAGGCAACACGTATGAGTCAGTTAGGATGTCAGTTTGCATGAAGCAGAAGTGACTCCCTGCACAGAAGGAAATTTCAGGTTGTCACAAAGCCAGTGTGAGTCCAGAATCAGTTCAGCACATGGATAACCTATCTGAAAATTCTTTTTTCTAGCGAAAAAAAGCCTTGAAAGAAACACGTAAGTGACCAGATTAATCCAGACGGAGCCTTTTTGCCACTAGGTGGGGATGGCTGATAATGAAACTGTGGAGCATGGTCTCGGTCCCTGTCCCGCACACCTGAGCAGGTTACACTCTCCTCACCATCGCTGTCCCTCTTGGAGGTTGTGTGTGTTCCATTTAAAGATGCTCTGCTGTTTACCAGAGACAGGCCTCTCCACCTGCCCTCAGCTTGAGTTATGCATTAGAGGACTTTAGCAAATATAAGAAGTGTCTTTTAATTAACTAGAGATGGTGAATGAGGAGGAGACCAACAAAAGACACTCCACCAGTGGTCACTTGCACCAGGATACTAGCAATAAAGGTAGTAACAGCAGCTAAGCCAACCCCAAAATCATACAAACTGAACAGAAATGATTGAAAATTTCTTTTTCTGGCAGAGCCAAATCTGCACAATATCTATCACAGTCCAGTGGTGAAGAGCAGAGCTTTCTGGAGCAGCAGCCAAAGGCTGAGGCACAGGGCAGGCTGGTGAGGCACAGGGATTCCAGCACTTGATGCTGAAAGCATTGGTGCCAGGAGAAGCCAAGCGTGCCTCTCCCCTGCCCATGCTGCCTCAGCAGCACCAGGCAACAGCTGTCTAGCCACAAAGCCCCTGGGCTGCAGGGGGCTAGTGCAGGGCCACACTCTGCATTATTCCACCACAGGCCTCAGTGCCCCTTTCCTGTTCCATCTCCTTTTGTGAGCTTAGCAGGCACTGCTCTTCCTATTATGCACATGATATCGTGCTTCTTTGTAACACTAATTAAGGTCACAGTTAAGTGGTTTTATTCTTATTATAGAAATTAAGTCTACCTGGAACAAAACAGCAATTTTCTGCTATAAAATGATGACTTTCTGCAAGACATAAGAGGACTAATGCACTCAGCAATGGCTAATGACTACATGCCAAATGGCCTTTTGCTTTTAGTGTGCACCCATCTGCTTCTTGATGCTCTGCCACGGTCTGTGCATTGGTGTCTACTGAAGACCATCCTAGCTGGTAAGAGTACCTCTAACTGAGGGGCTGCAAGGTACCCATCCCCTCTGCAGGGAGATGCCTTTGCCCCACAGCCTGCCCTAGAGCAAAAGGTTTTGCTGCCAGGGTGGAAAGGCATGGGCAAATGAAGGGAGAGGAAGAGAGGACAGACCAAGCATAGGTGGAAAACATAGCAGGGGGACACGCCTTGCAGTCCCATGCCTGATGGGGTCCTGCTTGGATCCCAGGCAACGCCAGGGGCGTGCAAGATGGACAAAGCTATGGTGGCTCACAGGAGAGACATTAGTGGTGTATTCAATCTACCTGTTATGCCCATCATTATTACACTGATTAGATTAATATGCCTACAAGCATGACAATCGTGTTTCCTGCTCCAAGGCAGTTTCGGATTTCAGATTCAGTGGTTGCAAATATGTATTAAAAAGGTTAGGGTTTTTTTCCAAAAAATGTTAGATGTCCTAAAAATGTTTTAATCCAGTTGGCACAGCTCCTGCTTCACTCCATAAATGACTCCCACTCTTTACTTCAGTGTTGCAATAGTTAGTCTGTGCTTCAACGATCAATGTTCCCAGCAGGGAGACAGGCTTGGCTGGCTGAAGTGACCAGTCACCTGTAAGCAGTTCCAGAGTGGCACACCAGTACACACAGTACTTGTCACTTTCAGTGCAATCTACAACCATTAATTTGTTTTTATGAAACATAAGTCATTTTAGATAACAATAATTCGGTACAAATCCTGTATTCACATAAATTATCAGCTCTGAACAGCTGACCCACTTTATGCATAATCTTGGCACAAGATCCTTACTATGAAATTTGAGGCAGATCAGTTTCACTTTGGTCAACTTGGAGAGAAAGAAGTGAAAAACACATAAATACAAGGGCTTCTCTCCACCTTACCTCAGTCTGTCTGATTCTTCTTGCAGGGGATATAGGGACTAAAATCTTCTGCAAGTGTCCTGTTTAGATGGTGTGCAATTGAGTTCCCATGGAAGTAAATTCTGGTGCAGGTACATATGGGGGAGCACACAAATTTCTGAAGACTGTGTTAAGGAGAAAGGTAACCACTCCAGGCTAGGGTATTCTTATCTTACAGCTAAAACCCCAAAGCATTTCTAATCTGAATTAATTTACCAAATCTCTGGGGCCACAAGCCCCTGCTGTTTAACAAGCCTTTGTGGCTATTGCATGGCTGTATGGACTGTCCTATGTTTTCAAGGAACCACAGCAAATTTGACTATTGCTGGCTTCTCCTTGTAGAATTTGAAACTGGAGCTGTAAATTTTGGCTGTAGCCCCCATTTAAACATATGAGGGGTTTTAATGAAAGTAGAGGCTAGTGGGAAAATTGTTACATTCTAGGGTTGTTACAGATGAATTGGAACAGCAGATCTACATCACAAGTTGGCCAGAAATTCAACTGAGCACCTGAACATGGTCTAAGCCACATGAGCTTGCACTAGCAAATAAAACTCAGTCTTCTGGAGAGCAAATGGAGACCAAACTCTAGTCTGTCGCTCAATCCTTTTTTAGGTGGATACCAAGACCCATCACTGTGTCCTTCTCTCTCACTTCCAGCTTCAAAGAAACGTACTGTGGAGCCAGAAACCATCAGAAAACTTAACCTTCACCCTTGTGCTGAGGATTCTATTCAAAGTCTAACTTAAACTTTTAATCAACAACAGAACTCATGCTATATGTAGAAAAACTTTTGTTTTTAATAACACACAAAAACAGGACTGAGAGCAAAGCCATTGATTCCCTGCATGCCTGTGTTACAAGTGTATAATTTCTGGTTGGTAAAGGTTTGAGGTGAGGGAATACAAGCAGACAATTCCCAGGTAACCAGAAGTGAGAAATGCACACAAGAGACAGGTCTAATATTCAGAATACCTGTGGACATTAACAATGTAATCCTGTCACTAACCATAGCTGGTAATGAACAGTGGCAATAGGGTTCTTGGGAATTGGACAGACTCACATAGCTTGTTATTTTAAATAAATACCATAATCAGTATGAAATATCAGCAACTAAAATATGAAAACCAGTATGAACTACCAGTCTTTCAAGGGACAGAAAGAATTATCCATAGCTATTCAAAGGCTAGTTTGGCTTTCAGATACTTGTACATAAACCTTGAGTCACTTTACATCATCTTGCCTCCAACTCTTTGCAAAATATAGAGGTTTTGTTAGTGGTGTTTAAGCTAACTGCAGGTATTCTAGGCTTACTTTGTGTGGGATGGAAAAAATACTAGCCTTTTGCTTAAAAGGAAAGAAAAAGTAGATTTGTACTGATATAAGGAGAATGAAGCGAGGAAGAATACATGAGAAACTGCATTATGAAAGTATTAATATCAAATACTGGATGGGAAAACTATCAATATTGCAGAATCCTCCCCAGTCCTGCAAGGAGAATACAGCTGATCTCACCTGCAATCCCCCAACCTGAGAAGGCTCTGCAGGAGCTACCCTTGGAATGCAATCAAGCCAAGCCAGCTGTATGCTGCTTATAGACCCATAATATTTCAAGATGTACACAAAGATTCCTGACTTACAGCAGGATCCCTATTGATTCCCCTGATTTTGGACTGACGGCCCACAGGAGAGGCAGGGAGCATCAGGAAACCCAAGTCCTGCCACTCACCCCCCTCACAAGTCACTGTGGTTCTCTTGTTCACTTTCCCCACTTATAAAATTAGAATAATGATCATGCCTTTGAATACTTTCAGCCCTTTTCATGGAGGTTGCTACAGTTAGAACATTACTGTTACAGGATATTAGATAAGCCTCACTGGTCTGTGGTGGAGTGTCCAGGTGAGTAATTTGTTCATTTTCAGACAAACTGAGATGTTCATGAAGTAAATTGGCATAAGAAAGGAAAAAATAGATGATTCATTTTCAGTTTCCTTTCTTAGCTGCTACCAAATGCTCAGAGGAGTACAGAGGGCCCATCCTAACAGCTGCCTTACAGCTCACACATTTTAAAGAAATTTATAATACCTTGTTAAACACTGTGTACATTTTCAACTTCTAAGGCTGATGTCTAGTCCAGTGCTTCACAGAAACCTGCCAGCAGCTGGCAGAGAGCTGGGTGTTGCCTCTGCAAAGAGGATTAACCCCAAACAATGTTGACTAGAGGTAGAAGACCTAATTCTATTTCTAGCTGCACCAGTACAAAACTGGAGTGAGTAATGCTGTCTATAGAAGACAGATGCAATGGTGTAAAAGGATTGCAGTTGGTGAGCAGCAGGCTCAGAGGACTTGTTGGTGTTTTCTTTTTCAAGGAAATACATGTTCAGAAACTAATGGGAATGATAAATTAGCTATAAAGATTTCCAGTGGAAAAGTAACATTACTTCCAGTAATCTTAGCTGCTGTGAATACATGTAACTTGTTTAATAGTTACCCAAAAAGGTTATTTGCAATCTGTAAAGTAATATGCCCCTAAGTGTTATGGGTAGCGTGTGATTTTGTTAGCAGCAAAACAGGCAAAATATATTGCAAGCTGAAATCCCTCTAATAAAAGCTCTCCTAACCCCTTATACTAAAAGAGTTACAGTAGAAAAAGGTCTCTGAGGGGGTTTGTTTGGATTTTGTTGGTTCTTTTTGTTTATCTAGAACAGAAGACACTTCCCAGTCTACTGTGCATCATTTGTCTTCATGCAAATGCACAAAAGGACATTCACAAATAGCGTAGTAATGAGAAATGTTGCCAAAAGCTTGCAGTAGCTGTAAGCACTGCACAGAGTCCCCCGAGCCCCCATTTGCTCTCCATCAGCAGAGCCCTTCTTCACACACTTTCTGAAGTCCAAGGTGTGAGGAGGTCAACCATCCTGAAGCTTCTCCCCACCAGAACCCAGCTGCATGAACACATCCATATGAAGAGGGCAGGGAGTACACAGGCAGGACACAGGTCTCTCACATGTCATAGCAGGTCACCTCAGCTCACCTGGCAAATTCAGGGGACAGAACATCTCTTCTCACATGCGAGCATTTCTGTTAGACAGAGCTATGCCAGGAGAAGGGATGGGTTTGAGACAGCCAGCTCAGAGGCAGGAGCTGATGGCATCAGCATTTCCAGTCATCTGGACTACCCTCTCCCTCAGTATCTTTCTGAGGCTTTTTATGGAAAAGACTGTTTTCTGAATTTACTAAGATTGAACTGCTACAAAGTGAGAACCCTGGGCAGCTGGGAGATGACCTGACCAATCACTTCTCTGACCTTCACCCTTCCCTAGAGCAGGACAAGTCACCCGTAGTGACACCAACTCTGTTTGGTGAGACTGGGACTGTAGGTATGGCCATCAGGTTACAAATCCAGGCTATTTGCCAGACACACAGCTGGGGAGGAGCTGCCATAAGGGCTGAGACTGCAGAGAAATGGACTGCAGTTTCTCCCTTGAGAAGCTTTCTGCCAAGAAGCTGGGCTGCCCTCTAGTAGCCCAGTTTTTGGGACAAACCAGAACCTGCTGAGTGTCAATCTGTTAGTGACTCTTCCCTACTGGTAAAATAAGCCTAAATGATTGCTTTATTCAGTTTCTCCTCACAAGCCAGGTGTTGGCTCAAGGATGTGAAGGATTACAGGACAGAACTGGCCAGAGCACCCGATGCTGGGATCTCATCTGAAGCTAACAGTGCAGCGTCACAGACCTTCCATGAATGTGCTGACCCCAGCACTCTGAGTGACTACCATGAGGACAGAGTGTGGGATGTAAAACCTTGTCTTCCCCACCCCAAATACTTTCAGTATCAGGAAATTAATAAAAATGAATACAATAAAGGAATACACAAAGGACTTCAAATATCCCTTTTGTTGTATCTGATTTGGATCTGGAGGGTTTCCCAGCTTCAGTCTAGCCACTCGATAATCTGAAGTGAGGAATGCACATAAATTACTCATTATTCCCACCAGATGAGCTGTCAAAGGCTGCGGAAACCAGTTCATGTTCACTTCACCTCTCTCTGCTCAATCTTTGCTGTTACTTATTTTCCAATCCATTAAGGCCTGTGGTTAAACCCTTTGGTCTCAAGATGCTGAGAGAAAGAAAGAAGGAAAGAAATAAAAAGACCTTCCAATAGCATCCTGGAATTTTACTTTCGAACAAAAATCCAGAAGGACACAATAAAAGCCAAAGTAATCTTTCTTTCTCCATGAGCTCATCAATACACTCCAGAGGCGTCAAACAGCCTTCACAACCTTCCTGCCTTCCTAGCGTTAGCACAGGTACAGGATGCAGGTATCCAGCTGAAGGACTGCAGGAAAAACAGCTTTAAACTGCTCTCTTTGCCCGAGAAGAGTAAAGGCAGCTCTGGGGCAGAGCTTGTGCATTGCTTAAGGTGCAGCTACTTGTATTTATTTTCAAAGCAAACGACAAATGTCAGATTGTTGCATGAATACCGAGTACTACTGCTTTGTTGCAGCTGTGGTATCTGCTTGGCTCACCTAGAACTCCAGCCTCCAGGCCAATGAGCCCAGAACTAGCACCACAACTAAAGTATCACAGAATCACAGAACGTTAGGAGTTGGAAGGGACCTCGAAAGATCATCTAGTCCAATCCCCCTGCCACAGCAGGATTCCCTAGACCAGGTCACACAGAAGTGTGTCCAGTAACACTTTACTTTGATTTTTCAAAATTAATCATTAATCTTTAATATTTCCAGTTAGTCACTAGGACATTTTTTTCTGTTTGACTCTCATCCCCTGAAGGTCTCCTTTTTATTGTTGCTTCCATGTTGCAGACAGTGCAAGTGGCAGAGTACTATTGCTCTTGAAAAGGATGTTTTTATATATGGCTCTGCCCCAAACACCTGGAAGTACTTGTAGCCCTGGAAAGGCGAGCCCAAATACTGGGTGGCCCTGGAAAGCCAAATGTCATTTCAAGTTTGCAAATGCTTCCTGTCATCACTTTTGGGCCAGACCAAAGCCCTGGAGTGAACTGTCCCTAGGGTTAGAGGAGACAAAGTTCAAACCCAGGATGAAATCTGGAACCTCAAGCCCCTCTTGCATTATCCTAACACCTCTGGCATGCCACTAGCAGGCACACCTGAACACAAGCTGCCTCTGCTTTTCTGTGCTGCACAACATCAGACAACACCTTCAATTTCCCTGCAATTGCAGCATGGTGCATTACTGTCAAACACCATATGTTCCAGGCCCTTCCACGAAATGCATTCGGCACAGTCAGGCACTATAGCAGCCTCCCCCAACCAGGAGGCAGCCAGTGTCTCAGGGCTTAGCAAGGAGCCTGAAGGATCAACCCAGGACTAAACCCTTCAGGTCAGCAGCAGTAACAAGAGGATATCTGACCTAGGAAGGAGCCCTGCATATCCCTGTCTCACCAGCACAACAGTTATAAAAACAATGAGTGAAGGCTGGAGCTGCACTGCTATGTTTTTCTCAGCACAGAAGCTGCAAGCCAAGCAGGGACTCTCTTTTGCTTTGATTCCACCATGAGCTGGCTGGATGCATGACAGCTCCAGTCTGTCATGGACTCCAGGATCGAAGAAAAATAGGATTGGAAAGGCCCCATGGAGGTCATTTACTCCTGTCCCTCATTCCCAGGCAGAATCAATTTTCCCCTCATCATTCTTGACAGACTAAAAAGTAAAGAAACCAAACTTGAGGGAACTGGGGCAGGCTAAGTACAACTATGACAATGTAGTCTCAACAGGAGCAAAGCTGAATGTTCTTATTCTAGAAAACCATGCCATAAAACTGGTGTAAGGAACTTGGCTTTAATTCTTTTTTAAAATAAACAAATCTGGAAGCTTTAAAATCCAGGGTATAGGTTGGGAACTATTTCATAACCGTTAGTCACCTACATAGTCAACCATATCACATCCTCATAAGCAGTATGCAAATATTTTTGTAATCTACTGCTAATGACACCAAATATTATTAATATGTCATTTGGAACACTATTGTAAAAATAATATTTAACAATGTATTAACTGAAGTTGCAGCAAATGATGTATTTAGCTAATTGTATGCAATTAAATCAGAATTAAAAAGGGGATGTTTCATAATCTTCCTTGCTTTTCACTAAAAATCTAAGCAGGAAATACAATAAATGAAAGCTGCTGGAAAATTGTGTGAAGCAAGGAAGATTAATATAGCACAATGTATCATATGTTGTTCATCTAACTTTGTTAAAAACCACACGAAGTTTAAATCTTTGGACATTTCATACTGAGCTGGACTTCACTCTTTTAAAATTTATTTATTTATTTATTTATCCTATCTATTTTATCACCCAGGCTTAGATCTGATGCATCATTATATATAGAAATTTAAAAAAAAAGAAGAAAAAAGAAAATCACACATATGTGATGAGATGTTTGTGTCTGGATGGTGGAGAGAATGCAGATCCAGTACTGTTCTTCATCTGGAATCACTTCTCCCTGTAGCATGCAGCTGTTCTCCCTGCACTTCTGTCAAAAACTGGCAATACAGGTGGGCAAAGTACAAGTGCTACCAACTGCAGCATGGTTTCTGTTAGGAGTTTGTTCTAATGGTTTCTGTGACTATTAAATGCTTGGATGTATTCATGCTTTTACAGAGAAGGACATCCTGTGGCTGATCCTATTCGCAGTTAGTTATGTCAAGGGTTTCTCTGTGGGCACTGCTACAACATTGCACATACAACTACCCTGCGTGTAGTTGTAACTTAATAGCACAGACTTTTGAATGCAAATTTGGCCACTAAGGAGACAAAAGAACAATTTATGTGTATATTAAAAAAAGACAAACCCAGTTTCTTGTGCAGCAATGTTTTCTCCATTGTTTTGGGAAACATGCAGATCCTTCTGAATTCAGAGATATACACTTGACTCTACATACAGAGCTTGAGGTTTGCATTTGCCTTCTCTCTCTCTCTCTCACAAGAGCAGTCCTGCCCCAGCTCCCACTTCAGTCCCAAGTGGTATCAGTGCTGTCTACAAAGGAAGCTGGATCAGTCCTACATGCCATACATTTTAGATTGTGTACTTTCGGCATAAAGCTTTGGCAACACATCAGGACTCTTTCCTTAGTGACTCCAGCTGCTGTTTCTATTACGTCTTCTCCAGCCATAATGATTCTATGATTTTATTCTATGATCCTATTTCATGCAGCTATCCACATCAGTGGAAGGCTTTGGTAACACATTTTGATGTTTGTATGGATGTCACTCTTCACATCTACAGAGTCAGAAAGATCTTCAGAGATCTACAACCTTCCCTTACCCCCCATCCAATTCACTGAACAAGCTGAGTTTGCTGGTGCTTCGTAACCTGCCTCCTGCATCCCAGAAATTTCTCCTTGGACCTAAGGAGAAGCAGAAGTAAATGCAAATGATCTGCTCGTCTGCTCATGAATTCTAATTTCCAGTCCAAAGTTACTGAAGACTATTTCCATGTCTGTGAATGCTACCTGCCAGAGGAACAGGGTGTGATGTAGATGTAGGAGAGACAGGCATTTACAGAGTAAGAACTTGCAGAGAAATTATCTTCCTATCCCTGCTTCCACCCATGTCTGCCAAGGTGGAGGCTGAGGCTTCTGGACATGGTACCCCACAGTGCCAGGAAATGACTAATCATGGGAACCACTTCCCTGTCAAGCTTTGTCCCATACTGCAGTGAAAGATTGAGGATCCCTAATTCTAATTCATTGCCTGTAAAACCTTTATTCCAACACCAGGGACCTGCATCTGCTCTTAGATGCTCACAGCCAGACTGTTTTCGTTTCTAGCCCTGGGAGCATATCAGAAAGTTAAAGAACAGATTTCCTACTCAAACAGAGGAAACTTTGCTTTAACACACCGTTGCAGTTATCCAATAGGACCTGCTGGAGCCAGAGGGAAGCTCCCATTTACCCTGGTGGTGTTGGCTGGGGGCCTCAAGTTCTCAGCATCTCCTGCCATCCTTTGCCTCACCAGCACATTCTTCAGCATCCTTCCACCCAACACTGGCAACTCAATGAAGCTCTGCCACTATAGTTATTTATATATGAAACGCAAATAGTTATTTGCATTTCATTAACAATGACAACATTTATTTTAATACAGTTAAATCAGAGTAGCATTTAATTTAATTCTAACAAGATAGTTATTAAGCTAACCAAATATCAATTGATTGCTAAAGAAACCACATTGTGAAACAAATAGGTTGAGAAATAAATCTTGTTGCCAGGCCATTAATATAAAATCACATAAATAATAAACGTCTAATTAGGTTCTCTCTAATGAAGGGCTCCAACCATTCATTGACATTCTCTGGCAGGGCTGCCGCCTCCCCAGGCTGGCTATTAGTGGAGAGGGGCTCAGAAGGCTGTGCAGACCAACCTAGGTTGGGCACCTGGGTTTAAAAAGGACCTTAGTCTCCCGTGTGCTGCCTAGTTGGGACAGTCTTGCTCTGCACCAGCCCAGGCACTGGAAGAGACCTGAAGAATCTCACACTTGTGAGGTAAGTGGCATGGGTGGGATACCAAAAGTCAGAGAGCAAAGATACACCACCAGGGTCCATCCTGTTAGCACCATGAGCCTGCAGGGTGTGTAGGCTATCCCTCCCTCCCCCATATAGTTCACATCACAATCCTTTCCTTCTCACCACGAGCAGTTTACTATGCTTTCCTGCAAATGACCCTGTGTCTGGCATACCAAAAATGGTCAGTTCCAGTAGACAAACTGTTCCTGGTTTCGTATTGCTAAGAACTTGCAATTTTCATCCATTTGTATGTGTGGATATCATTTTCAAGGGGTTTGTTTGTTTGCTTATTTAAACACAGATCTCTTATGGGGAGTTATTTTCATAGCTTTCCTGACCATCTGCTCTGTCCAGCTGCACAAAAAATCTCACCCAGACAACTCTGAATCAAATCTGAGAGTTCTGCCTAAAGCTTATTATATTATATGCAGGCTCAATTTAAAGTCCTCAAATGATGGAAAATCACTGAATCCCTACACAAGTTGCTCTGATAGTTAACTATGCCAAAAATGCACACCGCCTTTTGAGCTTGAATTTGCCTTACTGACTCTCCTTGTGCCTTCTTCTCTCAGATAAAAAAAAAAATCACTAATAATAAGAAATAAATTATTTGGTCCTGAAACTGCCAGAAGATTAAGATATAAAAGAATTGAGAGCAAACCAAAGAGGTTTGTCTGAGTAGAGCCAAGAGCCACAGGTGGCCCTTTCTTTGCAAGCCTCGACAGTCCTTCGGGCTCTGACTCCAGGGGGCTGAAGTAAAGTTTGCCATGGGAGAGGGCAAGGGCTCTTCTCTCTGCTAGTGTGCTTTTGGAAGGACACCACAGCAGTTTCAAGGAAACAGGGTCAGAAAGGCAGCTTACTAAAATGCAAATAAGCCTGGGGTGGGAAAGAATATTTCCATGTTTTTTGTTTGGTTTGTTTGTTTTTATTTTGTAGTAAGAATAATCCACATCTTATACACCTCACCCTTATAAAAAAGTACTTGAAAAGAACAGTCCATACCCTCAGGTAACCCACACAAAACTGCACTTCCCCCAGAATTTCCCATACAGGCATATAACCCTCTTTGCAACTGAAGCACTGAGGGAGAGGGAGTTGCTTTCCATTCTTTGGATAGCCAACAGGCTCTGCATATCAAAATCTGGTGAGTCCCCAGTGAGAAGATGCTGTCTCACTAGAGCTGGGGAAGCACCCAGAAAGCTTCTCTGTCTGCATGAAGTTGGAGAGATGACACGGAAGGACTGCTACCTCCTGAAGATGGGCACTGGCAGCAACGGACAAGAGGTGGGAAGCGACATAGGGAAGTTTGGACTCAGGCACAGGTCCCCTTGCTCCCTTCAGTCCCTGCGGGAGCTTTTCCAGATGAACTGTGATCCAAAGTAAACTGCAATGGCTTAGTCATGCCCATTAGATAACCTGGACCTGCACAATTAAATTCTTGCAGTAAACACGGCTGTAGTTCACATCAAGGCAGGAGGGCCCACATAGCTGAAAGCACACTTTTACTAAGGCAAGACAACCTGTCTAGAGGCTCAAATAATGATAGCAGGCTAATTTTGCACAATTTTGCTGCACTGTGCTGAGGCAATAAGTCACCACAGCCTATGACAGTAGTGCCTTGTTTCTGCATGACCCTGCCACATGGTGTCCAGCACCAAACTCAACTATCTTCGCCCAGCTTGCTCCCACACAGGGAGCAGACCATGACCAGAGGCTGGAACAATGCAGCACATACACCCCTAATCACAATAAAAGCAGCGACCTGGATTTGTTGGTGTTCTGTTACACAGATCAGAAGCTGTGATTTCTAAGAGGGTAGCAGGTGTTCTCGAATATGATCTATTTTTCCAGGAGGACATGATAAATACTTTTCTGTTAATTATTTTGTGCTAAACTAAGAAAATAATCTCCAAAGAGAACTTGTTAGCTCAGAAGATGCTCAGGACTTTACATCAAATTTTAGGCTTGACAGTGATGATAGGGTAGGGTGGGTAGTGGCAACAAGGGATCCAACCTGCCTCAGATGAATCTCTGTATCAGGGTTACAGCTCCATTTGTAGCCAACGTGTGGTAAATAGCACTTATTTTTTCCTGGTATATTTCCATTTTCCAGATTTTTAAATTGTTCTTAAACACATCTGAGAAGAAAACTAAGCAATTGAACAGCAAATGTGAGGGACCTTTTGCAAAGGACACACACCAAGCCCTTCACAACCAGATGCTCCTTTTGTTAGGCCACAGACGCCCATCACCCCTGAAATGACCAGCACGCAACAGATTAAAGCAGTTACGCTGACACAGGAGAGAGCCTGCAGTGCAAATAGAGCACATCTGCCACTCACAGAGGAGTAAATTATTAACTCCTCCTAATTGGGTGCCACTCCCATCCCACCTCAAAGCAACCTCTGGCTTTGGAAGGATGGAGCCAAATATGGAGGTTTAATAATGCAATCTCCTCAGCACATGATTAAGCAGGACCATACCAACACCACCCATTCACCTGCTTTTTAGGCCATGGCAGGTGAAAACTCACTTCCCCTGTTTACCCTCTTGCAGTAACCCTCCAGCTGAAACATTTTTTTTCCTGTAAGTGACAGCATTTTGCCAAAACACCCACGAATCTCTCCTGGGGCCTTTGCAACAGCTCTGAGAGACCTCTGCCTGTGCCTGCCAGCACAGGAAGCATCTGTGAGGATTCACGCCATCCCTCACACTTGCAGTTGCAGGGTGATTGTCACAAAGAGCCACCAACAGCACACAAGAGCCATTTTCTTTCTTGCAGGGAAACAACAAAGTCCGAGTTAAAGGCAACAGGACTCTTCATGTAACCCTCTCCTATCTCCTGCTCTCCTTTGCTTGCATACGGACCTCTGCCATCTGACCAGCACTATTATCTGTTACCCAGGAGCAATGTGCCAGGCAGGGTCTCAGAGAAATCATAAGGGTCTGCCCACTCCCTCCCATCTCTGGTGCAGGTCCACCTCTTGTACCAGCCCTGAGTGGCACAGAAGCTGTCGTGCAGGTGAAAGGCAAGGTCCTGTTCAAGGGGAGACCCATACACAACCCCTTGCCCTTGGCAGGCAACACACCTTACCCTGGTGTGTTCCAAGAAGCAGGTCTGGGTGTTTAGGAGCAATCATTGCTTGCTTAGCTGCATTAAATGCTACCAACAACCATGGTACCATTTAATGATTGATGGTGTGTAACACAAGAAACTCTGTAAGCTGAGGGCACTTCATCATGACTAAGGAATTATCTTCTTTCCCAAGGTTTCTCTTCACAGGGCTTACTAAAACCTGCTTGGCACAGCATTTCAGCTTCCAGGTACAAACAGTTTGGAAAAAAAGGGAGAAAGTAAAATAAAGCACAGCAAGTGTGCAACAACGTTATTGTGAGCTCAGAAGATGTTAAATGAATTAATTCGATTCATTCTTAAATTTAACTGGCAAGATTTAATGGCTCACATTGAAAGCATGAATAACTATTTTGTTCCGTGAATGACTATAGTTTAGTGACTCTTGATGTCAGTGTATTTTGCCCAGGGTAAAACTCACTATATGAATTATTCACTGCTGGGTGGATGGAATGAATGGGGTCATGCTCATAAACAGGATGCCAACTGTGGTTATTCAACGTGATGGGGCACACTCGATGCTGACAAAGGACAATAGCTAATTTACAATGTGGTACTGAGGCTCAGTCATTCTCCTTAAGATCTTTATAGAAAGCATAGCACTTTTTGTCATGTACTCCACATTAAGATGGATTCCATGTGCCAAAGAACATTGAAGCATAGCTCACTTTTAAAAATGTTCACTAGTTTAAGAGGAAAAAAAAAAATCTACCTTCCTGTCTAGTTCAGCTGAAACATTGCTGCAAAGAAAATGTGTTTAAGAGCAACTTAAAAACAAATGGAGGAAGGCACCTATATATCACTTGGGCATCTTGTCATAGATGCAGTAGTTGATAGCTGCTAGGACCTCTCCTTGATGGGAAAGGATCTGGTAGCCTCTCACAGAACAGGGGTCTCAGACTGGAAATAATAATGCTTTTACCTAAGCTTTTATCTCCAAATCTAAGAGAGAAGAGACTGGGCAAAGTTTCTGCACTAAAGTATTTGCAAAGCGCAGTCAGAGCAGGACATTTTCCCAGACTTCTTCAAAAGCTGTTGCTTTAATGCAAGCCATTTGTAATCTGGAAAGACAGGATGCAATTCAGCTTGATCTGACAAATGGGCCACAAAAGTTTACTTATGCATAATAATGATACATTCATCTTCACTTTACACTTCCCAACTACATGCTTATTGCAAACATCTGTGTTGCTGAAATGACTGGCATTATAACTTCATTATATGGTTTCAAACCAGTGAGAGACAAAAGCTGGGAGAGGAAGGAGAGTGAGGCCCTTTTTCCTCCCAAATTTCAAAAATACTTAGTTTCATCTTTGAGTATTTTTCTGTGAATGGGCTGAGTCAGTGCCCTAGTGTGTGCAAAACATAACTTCATGGGTAACTTCCAAACCATCGACACAGCACAAACCTTGTGTGTGTCAGTACTTCACTGATAACACACCTGACACTTAGAAAAAAGGAAAGATGACCAAAATCTGGCTTTGATTTTCCTGCTATGTCACTGCTCTAGAGTGCAGCAGCTCCTTGGCCATGCTCAGATCACCAGGAAAGCAGCTCAGCTCTTAATGCCATCCCCAAATTCAAGTATTCCCTTGCTTTATACAAAAACAGTATGCTTTCTCTAAAATGATGCTGTGCTACAGACTGTGCCTACCTCTGAAATGACCTTGCCTGAATTTGCCTGATATTCATCCCTACTGACTCTGGATGGTTTGGCATAACTCCTGCTTGAAATGCAGTTTGCATGGCTAACAGTGAATTGAGGTATTTCTCCTTGGTTCCCAGATCTGTCAGGTATATATATGCTTTTTTGACCAGATAGCACTTCTGCTTTGTAGCTGCACATCAAGTATTTCATTTCTGTGCTCCCATTTGACAAATATATAACACCCCTAAGGATCCATATACCAAAAAGGCTCCCAAGTAGTCATCAGAGGCTTTCTCTCCTCGGCCATCCAGGTATTATTGACTGCATTTACTAATGCCATGAGATTGTGTACTCTTCATAATCATGTGGAACATCTCAGTCGCCTTCCAGCCAAGCTGATGGACAATTGGGTGTGAGCATTTGAGGCTTTTGTCATAAACCACTTCATATCTAAGCTCTTTAAACTTGGTCACAGCTGGTTTGGTTAGTTGTTTCGGTGTATTTCAGTATTTACAGTAAATTTAGCAGGTCTGTGTATTCATGCCAACTAGTGGAAGACAAGAAGTTGATTTTGAGCATGATGTATGGTGCACCTCTCTTTCTAATAGTGCTTATTGCCACTCTGGCACAGACCTCAGTAACATGCACTGAGACCTCAAGCTGGCAATGTAAAAAATAATCTCCAATAGCTTACAATGTTTCCCACTGACAGAATTCCCTGTCTCAAAAATACTTTTCACATGAACCCTTCTGTAAGCCATTTAATTTCATCACCTCTTTGCTTAATTGTTGCTTAGGATTTAGCACCAAACTAAAGGCCACCTCTGCCTGGAGGAGCAATGCTTTGAGTCTCATGATGCCATGCTGCTCACTGCAGAGGCTACCTGCCAGCTAATGGACCCACCTTTTACCTGCTTTGTGCTGACATAGCCCCACTCCCTTTTGCCGTTCCTTCACTAGCACCACATAAATCATCAAGAAACTTGGATAAAATTGGCCAAATTAGTTTCAAATTCCAAAAACTGTCAAACTGAGTTTATATTTTCACATGTGGGTACTTTGAAGATTGCTTTTGCACTTTGCGGGTCAGCTCGTAGATGAGGGAAAGCCAAGTAACTCTCAGAAGCTATTGCAGCAATTCCCTCCCTGCACATCTGCTTCGAAGGCACTCAGAGCCTTCTCACAGGCTGGAACTTTGGCCATCTCAGTTGCACACTGTTTACCACAACTGAATTATACACATGTATCATTATTAACTGAAACTACAAGAATAAAGAAATACATGAGTTATTAGGAAAGATAAAAAGTGGGAGCCTACTTTACAGATACCCGTTTCAGCTGCCTCAGGTTGAGGCTCATTGGCTCAGTTCTGAGTTGTAGTACTTTACTCACCATTTCCTTGCACACCCTCCTCTCAGGCAAGGGGTGGAAAAAGGAGCAAGCCATTTCCACACGTGGACCATCATTGCCCACGCTCCTGGCTACAGCTCTGGAGGGCATCAGCACAGCAGGATGGGTGCCTGACATTGTGTGCACCACCCCACAGGGAGAGGGACAGAAAGAGGCACTCTTCAGGGCCACAGCAAGGACTGCAGATGCCCGTTGGAGCCATGGGGCAGGTTCTGCTGCCTGCAGGGCTGGCTCTGCATCCACCAAAATAAGGCTGGATGGCACAACAAAGCAGGGCACGTGACTGCATTAGAAGGAACATCTGAATGGAATTTTGTCTCACTGCCACTTTGTACGAGTGCACTCTGCAAATATGGCCCACTTATAAAATAGCTGAACAAGTGCAGCACGTCATGGCTTTTATGCAATGGCATAAAAGGGTGCACAAGGAGGATTGACTCCTCTTTAACCCTTTCAAAAAAAAAAAGAGCCTGCACCACCATGAAGCCTACAATTGGGAAGCTATTAACTTGAGGCATGCTTGCCAGCCCCTGCTATGTTATTTTCAGGGCTGTCTCCTGCAGACTGAAGAATACTTCCTAAACATTTGCCTTTCTGTACATTCTGAACATTTATTTTATGTATACATTTACCCAAGTTCAGATAATTTAATGTCTGGAGTATCTACATAAGTCAGTGTGTAGGACTACCACAAGGTAAAAATAAATATTGTTGTAGGACTTGCTTCTTAACACAGAGGACATTTCATGGAGAAGGTTTGTGCCTTGATGTGTGTGTGCTATTGACAAAGATTTATTGGAAGCAACAGATCTGGGTTTTGTTTGTTACAATTTTCATCAGGTGTACAATATGTCATGCACAGAAAATCCCTTCCATCAGGAAAAATGAGAGCTACAGAGCTCTTTACTGCTTTCTTTGTCATCCCTCTGATTTCAGATACATTACTGATGAGTAATATCCTATAATAACATACAAAGATTGCAAGTAATTGGACACGTTAAATATTGGTGATGCAGTGGGCCCCCAGATTGTTAAGCACTGATTTAACAGCACTCTCTTGAAGCAGAAGCACACTGAACTATGCCATTCCCTGCTACTCCAAGTGCTATTGGTGTTGGCACCTATCTCCCACAAAGCACAGCTGGATGAAATGTAAAGAAAAATATAAAAGAGTGCACCTTGCCATCCATGCACACTCAAGTCCCAGTCAGCTAAAGGCCATCTGAGAATAGAAAGACACAGCTATTATCTTATTTCAAAGTCCATACTGCCATGGCTAAGATAGCATTGTGGAAAACGCACACAAAGTGCATCCTGTTATTTAACCTGTTGGGTTTTGTAACCTGTTGGGGTTTTTTTTGGCTGGTTGGTAGTTTTTTTCTCCACCAAATTACATAAGAACTGTCATGCTATGGCGAGTTGCTCCTGGCACTAATAGCTGGTGCCTCCCTTACTCCAACTCACAGCTTATCCACTCATTAGAAATACAAGTCCAGCTATAACCACTGAAATAGTACCAGGCTCCAGTCTGGGGATCAGACAAGATCTTTTGAAGTTTCTTATGTGCTAGCTATTTCCTCTAAGCAATAAAGGACTGAAAATCTGATATGTGCTGTATTACTCAGTAGAAAACTCACAGGATGACAGAATTAGAAGCACAATATTCTGATAATTCTCCTCTTTGATCTCCATCTAACAGTCACCCATTAACTGTACCATTGCCCACATCCCCAGGTGAAAGATCTCAGGCTAAGCAGGAGCCACATGCCTGGGTAGGGGCAGTGTGCTCCACAAGCAACTCTCAGCATCCCCCTCCTTGCTGTCATGCCCCACAGAAGAGTTTGGCTTTAGCTGTTAGCAAAACACTCAGAAACGTGCCTCTGCACATCTTTATTCTGGAACAGGGATGTATCTTTGGTTTGGACAAATGGCTTCCAGGAGCCAGGGTTTCAATTTTGCTTGTCCTGGGCCTACTTCTGGTCACTATGAAAGTAATCATCCTGCTCAGATGCTTAACAAGAGGACAGAAAAGCTTGTGGAGGTACCAAAGGAAAGGTCCTGGGACCAAAGTCCTGCGTATGCACATACACACAAATATGCCTATGCCTCTCACCCAGATTTGTTGATCTGCTTGTCTCAGAGAGGATAGGATTAAGAGAACAGATTTTCTTCTTACAAATGTTTTGATTTTCCTTACTGGTCCCCAGGTGTCACAAGCCCCTTGGACAGTAATCGCTTCCCTCCTGCCTTAGGCCCTTCTCTTGTGCATCTGCTTGAAGCACAAATGCCAAAACAAACATGCTAGATACAGAGGCGTTTCTCTGACTGTTACAGAGCCCATTTTAGCAGATGACTTATGTCTGTGGAGTAACGTACGTGGGAAACAGAGATACACTTCACACTTTTAGAAAGCTTAGAAAATTGTGATACTTCCAGGAATACAAATGACATCAGTTTAAGTACATTGAAGAATCTCCATTACCATCCTGTTTAATTTCCCTGTGCCTAGATTTCAACTCATTTTATCTACCAAGTACCATTTAAATGGCTAACTGAAAAAAAAAAAAAATGTTAAATTATGTTCATGAATATGGATAGTTCCTGGTTTCTATTGTACAGAATTTTGTTTACATAGGCAATGGAAAGTTTGTTGTGGTTCACATACACAGAAAATATTTCAGCTGTAAACACCAGTTGGTGAAGTTTTGCATCACTCATTCAGTATAGTCTTTGGGTGCAATGGTTATGTTTAGGCACCCTCAGTATCTCTCAGGCGAATCTATCAGCCAGATTTCCATTATTTTCTATTTAACAGGAGGCAAGCGATCAGCTGTGGAAGGAACATTTGCAAGTGTGAAAGCAAATGAAACTGTGGGGGAGGAAGAAGGAGGGAGAATGACAAGTGCTTTACTGAAGATCTCAGCAAAATATTGTTACTAGACAGGACTTCTCACAGCGAAACGATTCAAACAGAAGGGACACATCAGGGAAGACACGGACAGAGCTGTGATCTACAGGAGTGGAGCACAAAGATATTGTGGATTTGGACTATTCAGAAATACAGCACAATAGGCTCTTCTAAAGATCATGGTCTATTTTTCAACAGACACCCACACATTGAAATATTGCCTACAGTTGGTGAAATCTAATAATCTAGTTCTTGTCACTTGTAGCTACTGGAATTTGGGAGCTGAAATAATATTTGGTTAAATACGTGCTATTTATTTCTATAAAAGTCCTTCACTCTTGCTACTTTGAGAGCAAAATTCAAGGTCTGCAAGTACAGACAGATGACATTAAACTCCACTGCACCTTATATCCATAGGCAAACTACACTGAAAAAGCTACCAAAATAGGAAGAGCAAGTCTCTGGAGAAGCCTGAAAGAGGAAAAGCAGCCAACGTTGTTCTCTCCTGTAAAGGAGAGATGCAACATCAGAAAAAAGTTTGAACGTCACATGGGCTGAGACTTGCAGAAGGTGGGAAAAAGTATTTTCCAAAGGACATATTTTTGGAGCTGCTGCGGGAAATCTCTCTGCAGGCAGATCTCGCTGTGGGGGAAGCTCACACCCTGCCATGAGAGAGGACTGGCCCATTTGGAGCTCAGGATAAACACTTGGCAGGAAAACAAACTCCATCAAGGATCTGTACAGGACTGGGCATGTCAGTCCAGCAAAGTTTAACACATATGCTAAGCTTTCTGCACATGAATGTTCCTGCTCTAATTCATGGGTGTAAACATATGCGTGTGTATAAAATCAGGACCTCAGTGCCTTTCTTCTCTCAATCACATGGAAGATTTTCTGATTGTAAATGTGCAGGATGGGTTTTGAGCAGAGTTAACTGAACAGCCTTTGTTGCAAGCGAAAGTGTTTTAAGGCCAGCACATAAAAATATGACTGGACTATACATCTTATTGCCTCAAGACTCCCTCAACAGAAGTGCCCCTGATAACCAGAAATGTTGTTTTTACTTTTTTTTAGCTAACTTTGTGACTGGTGCTAAACCCACTTCTCACCTGCTTAAATGTACCTTTATATGATGGTGAATTATGTGGAGGTGCCAAAGCAAAGGTCCTGGGATTGAAGTCCTGTGTATGCACATACACACAAATATGCCTATTCCTCTCACCCAGATTTGTTGATCTGCTTGTCGGGTTAGTTTGTGGCCTTTGGGAGACATGTAAAACTAAACAGAAGACAGCTTTGTTTAAATTACTTAAGATTGTTCATACTTTCAAGGGAGCTTTTGCCTACATATTGCTTACTAAGCACAGTTACCTCAAGATTTGATCAGATTTATATCATTACCAGTGCTCTTGTCAATGAGATTCAGGACATATAGAATCAGTGAATCATTACATGTATTATGGGCTTTTTACTAGTATTCTTCCGATTACAGTATTTTCTTGCCCAATCCCATTTTGTTACACCCTGTACGATCTGTTGCTGAGCTTCTGGAACTTCAGTTTTGAAATGAAATTGTTAAATGGGATGTGGTCAGAGCAGTCAGCTCTTCAAGTGACAATGGTTTTGCTATTCAGATCGAATGTTCTTTTTCAGTTCACCAACAACTTACTTTTATCGAGAGATAATTTGTGTGCTCTCTAACCAATGTGATGTTTGCAACTATGAACAGAAAAGCTCTTCAATGCACAGCAGAAATTAGTCTTTCTGGTTCTCAGCTGACCACCGTAACCATGAGCATTTCTCCTGTGTTGGGAAACTGAGGTCTCTTCATCAAATACTGCTGCGTTTTTGTACTCAGGGAGGGGAGGGGAAGAGAACTTTGAAGCTTGGATTCTACAGGCGATTTGATGGAATCATAAGTAAATCAAAGGGAAAGATGAAAAGAATTCCTGGGAAAGTATTTATAAAGCCAGAGGACTGAATGACAAATATCAAAGATTGCTAACAGTGCTAATAGGAGGAAGTGCGATACCTTGAGCCGTGATTTTGGGAAGTTCGTGAGAATAGATGAGGTGCCAGAGGATTTCAGAGCCACAAAATATAGCACTCAACTGAGTTATAAAAAGGGGCATCCAGGAATTTACTAACCAATTCATTTAACTTCAATAGCAAGTAAACTATGTAAAGAGTCATAAAGGAGCCATTATGAGAACTTACAGCAACCCAGAATCATAAATAATTGGGTGGGAAAGGGCTTTAAGAGGTCATCTAGTAATCTCATCAGAAATCTCATAAGAGTAAACACTCAGCAAAACAGGGTACTCAGATATACATGTTTCAGCTGGCCCTTTCTACATATCCAAGGAGAGCATTCAGCTGTTGCTAGGGGAGGGGGAGCATTCCTTCAACAGAGCCCATTTTAAATGACTTTCTTGCCTTTTCTGCATGGTTTTGTCTCAGTATTGAGTGAAAATCCCCAGAGGTAACAGGAGAAATTACAGCAGCTGGCACAGGAAGCAAAAGCTGTTAAACTTGATGATCTTTTTCAAATTAATATACCCTGGACAGAGACCCAGGTAATAGAACATCTGGGAGGCAAACTGATAACGTGAGCAGCTAATGCTGGGATGGAGGGGCTGAAGGGGGACAGCTCTGCTGAAGGGAGGCTGTAGAAGAAAGCCTCTCCTTCAAACACCACAGGGCAACAGAGAGGTCAGCCTGCCTTGTTGGAGGAGGAGAGGCTGTGGGCAGTGCCAGGGGAAAAGAAACCAAGGCGACTCTGAAACTCCCACTTGAGGAGTGTGAGGAGTTGACCATACACAAGGGAACATTCGGGGGGCTGACACTTCCTTGCCTTGAGCTGGGCATTTCCAAAGCTACCTGGAGCAACAGCTGTACATCCTCACAGATAATGCACAGCTCCCACGGTGATAATGGTGCCCATCACCCAGGAACAGGTATTGTATGGGCAGCCAGGACACACCCACCAGTGACCATGTAAGGTCTAACACCACGCCAGCAAGAGGAGGTTTGCCATGGACAGAGATGAGGGTGAAAGTTTCTTTTCTTTAGGGCTTGGAAAACTCTTTATACATTAATTGGAAACCTTTAAAATCTTTATTTCACTGGTGCTTTTGTGAATTTTTATATATTTTGAATCCTGCACTGCAATGTTAAACGATAACTTTTAGGCCTCTGGTACTGTGCTGAGTTAAGTGGAGTAGTTCATGAGATCCAGGGAAATACTGAATGACATGGGTGAGATTGGGAAATCAGGACGGGGCCTCTGGCACTCACCCTAAAATGCTGAATTGCAACCTGACCTTAACAGAAACTCACTAACCCTGAAGCACCAAACTGCCAATGTGGTACAAGAGCTTTACCTTTAAGGTGAAATCCTGCATCTTTCCTTCTTCTCACACACAGCTGCTCATCAAAACCAAGCAGCCAACCTGCCTGAATTCTGAACAAAGTAGCAATTCTGAACAAAAAAAAAAACTTATCTAGGACTCTGCCTAGCCAGACACAAGTGTATTTTCCCCATAAATGCAAAATGACATGGGGCCATTTTGAAAGGAATGAGAAAAACAAGAAATAACAGAAGTTTACTTGTCATTAGATGTAGATAGTAATAACCAAAAGCAATAACCAAAACATGTGAGGAAACTGAATACAGACAAACCACTATGCTAAATGAGAGAGGAGCATCAATTATGTTCAACAGAGCTCTTATTATATGGTATTCTGATTACCTTAAATTATCTTTTTTTAACAGACATCCATTTTTATTTTTGCTTCTAAAACAGGTGAAGTTCTTTTCAAGTATTGACGTCAGCCTAGCTTCATCAATTGTTCCTGTAATAGCTCAACTACCACTACAGCCACAAATGCTATGAAAGAGCTAAGTACTCCCTGCACAAAAGGGGATTCGGTTTGGTCATTGCCGCAGCCTATAAGCAAGGTCTAGTCTTTCACAGCATAGTAATTGATATTGATTTTTTTTGTGGCAGAGGTGCCTTCCTCCAGGCACTGGTCTTTATTTAAAGAAAAAAAGAAAAACAAGAAGAAAAAAAAAGTATGTTAAAGACATCTTGAGAAGAATCTTTTTTGCCCCTCCTTAAAAAAATGCAGTGAATTTAATATTCATCAGATGTGCTGGACCAAGTCCATGGCAGACCTCCAGCACAGTCCACAGGAGAGCAAGTCTCCACATGGACCTGCTTGCTTCTGGGGTGCCCCATTGGGCCAGCACCCAAGCACAACATGGACTTCTCCTCAGTGTAAGAGCCCCCACCACTCAGAGGTCATATAATGGGAGTACCATAACCTGCTACACCCTGAATCAGATGCCACCAGCTCTTTCAAGCATCAGTTGGCAACTTGGCTGCTAGTTTGATGTTCCTGGTTACATCCAACCTCCGCTGTGTCCCACTGTATTCCCCCATTATTTCCTGTTTGGTCTTTCCTTTATATTTTGACCTTTAATTATTAGCAAGGCTGCATCCTTCTCTCTCACAGGAGTCCTGGACTGCACTATTTATTTATGTTTGCTTTTATTTTGATTTTAAAAGATATCCACAACTTGGGGATGGGGAATAGATGTTACTGTGAACGCCTGGTGATGGTTCAATGGAAAACTTCAAGCTGTGCCAGGCTAAACAAGGAGGGTCACAAGAGCTGCAGAGGCCAGCTGAGTCCAAGGGAACACTTGAACTCCCTCTGGAAGACAAGGGACATTCTCTGAAAACACTAAAATGACACATTTGCTTCCTTCCTGTTCATCAGATTAACTCAAACGGTTGCACTTCCAGGTGTGAAAAAGCTTTCTACCAACACGAAGTTTCACATGGCACCACAGAGGAAGGACAGGAGGCTGTTGATGAGCTGAGTCCTAAAACAGCAGCAGCATAGGTCACCGAGGCCTCACAGTATCACCCAGCAACTTCTCAAAGCTGTGCAGAACCACTTCTAACCAACTGCGCACGGCTACTGCTGAATGAAACCTGAACCCTCAGATTCATTCACTCCCCTCCTCTGCACCTCAAGAAGGATTTCAGGGTCACTGAAATCTTCACTGGCCACAGATTTCAAATACACTTGGATTCAAGGTTGGGTTTCTTCTTGGTACCGTGTTCATTTATGTCAAGCACATTTCATGAGCACAAGCATACCTGTTTCAGCTAACTGATGGACAAACACTAATGTCAGAGACTCAAATGGCAGCTGACTTCTACCCAAGTATTATGGATGAAACCAAATGTTTTTGAAGATTCTTGGAAACATCTTCTCCCATAAGATGTCCAGCACCTCTTGCTGCAGCCTGGGCTAAAAATATTACAACTATAGTTCAGGCTTTTGTCATTCCTACTGCCCACGGGAGCAGGATGTGCAGAGGCAGAGGATCAGAGGATATAAAAAGTTCATTCAGGAGTCTGTCTTTTCTACATTCTTAAAGTGACCCCAAACACTAAGTTTCCCATTCAGTTTTGACTGGAAAGTTCGGCTTTTTCCTGACCCTCCTTTGGCTGATGGGAAGTGGGAACCAGAGCCCAGGTCATCACTTTGATGCTGCTTTCCTGTGACTCTGACAGCTCTCCTGGTTCCCATGTCCACAAATCAGCCATGCCTCCCTGTTCCTGCCCAGTGGAGTTGAGCACCCCTACAGTGTCTCTCTACCAAGCTCAGCAGCAGGGCCACCGCTGGCTGAGGCCCACAGCAGCTCTCACCTGCTTCTTGCTGGTGCCTTGTCCTCTGCCAGACCAAGGCCAATACCAAAAGGATTCCCAGCTGTACCTGGGAGCACCAACATAAACTGTGTCCCATGGCATGAAGAGCAGGGCAAACTGGACCTACTGTATCCTCCCAAGATATCTCAGATTTAGGTCAGGATATTAACTAAGCCTAGCTCCTCTGAAAAGACAATAAAGCAAGACTTTTGCTTGTCTTTTTTTTTTCCTGCTCATTTTTCTCATTCTAAGATTAAAAGCATTTCTTACTGAAACCTGAAATCTTGCAGATAACCCTGAAGTCCTAACCCAAGTGGTGCTGAGACTTGGAATGGGGTGGTGACTATGTATAAAAGATGGAGAAGATACAGAGGTTTCATTTCCTACAAATTAATTCTCTACAAGCTGTGTAAACTTTCCTTACTATAAACAGTCTTTACAGACAAAGATGTCTTCGTTTCAATTATTTAGAAACAAAATAGAAATAAAATTTTGCTGTCTAGGCACTTCAGCCAGTACCAGCAGACAGAGAGCTGTTCCTGTTGCCTTCTGCAGTGCACTTCCTCATGCTTCTGACTATAAAACAAATGTAAATAAACTTGCAAAGAAACAACCTCGTGCAGCCGGATATTACTAAGTAGTTTCAAGTTTCTACACTAGATTGACACCAGCTCATAGTTGCCCCCCGATACAGATACAAGAATCACTTACTATAAATGGCCAACAACTGTCCATGGCAATGCCATAGTGTCATCTTTGCTCCCATCATTTTTCCACACCCTTACTTTGCGAAGGCTCAAAAATTCAGCTCTAAAAATACATCAAACAGTAATTCAGCAAAAGAGGGAGTAATTCACACAACTAGTTTGGTGGCCTAGCTCTGGTTTATAAGTTTACTCTCCATTGCCTGTACATGTACAGAGTGTCCCAGCCTGACAAAGAGGCAGGGAGGGGAGCTGCCAACTTGCTTTGCTCTCAGTGTTGCACTTTGGGTCTTGATGGAGCCTCCTGGGAGGAAAGAGGAGTCATGCCTCCTTGGAGAGTTCAGGGCACCTTCAGTTTGGAAAGAAAGTATGAGAGGGGCCAGAGATGACTGCAATGCCTGAGGGACTTGGCATGCCTCCCGGAAGGAGCGGGGAGAACCCTGAAGTCAGCCTCAGTAGTGTTGGAGAGACGGTGGATTCCCTGGGGACGCAGAGGAGCAGGCTGGAGCCTGTAACACAGAAGGTACTGGGCTCAAAAACAAGACTAGAGCAAGCACCTGCCCTCCGAGGACACAAAAAGAGCCTTTTATTTTAACCTGAGATTTTTTTTCTACTTCCAAATGTTACCCTGTTGGAGCCCTTTTTCTGAGAAAACATGGCATTGAGGAGTCCCTGGGAGTCTCCTCATGTGTGCACTTTCAGGAAGAATGTTGTGGGGTCTGCCAAGGGGCCTGACTCACAAGGCCATTAGACATGGCTTAGCCAAACAAGTCATTATGGACAAATATAAAAGTACCATCAAAAAGTAGCAGTATCATCTTTAAAAAGATTACAGAGCACTTAATTTCCTCTCATATTCAAATGTACATAGGACCAATTAGAAATGCTATTTGCTGTTATTTGTTTTCCTTCATTGTATTATTTCATATCAGTACATTGCATATAATTTCAGAGGAAAAGTGCTTTCATATATCAGAAAGATATTTTTGCTCATAAAAGCCCTACACCTAAAAATAAAACCAGAAGAATTAAAGTGGATGCTCTTGATACTTGCCTACCCTTCAAAAAAAGAATCATCTCCATACCTGAAGATGTGATTTCCTAGAGAAGCACTGGACACCCCCTCAAAAAGATGATATTTAGAGTAAATAAGGCAGAAAAAAGTTGCTGGTGCTCACAGCTCCCCACATGGGAGCCTTCAAAATGCTTTTGCATAACCCTGTGGTGTGTGGAGCCTTCACACTGTGTTGCCCAGTGCTCAGGTGCTGGGAACTGCAGTGCTGCCTAGCTACCAAAAGCCCCTGCTTTTGCCTGCAATACCAGCAAGTGGATGTCACTGGGAAGTAATGTCATGCTTTGCTCTGGCTTGTTCTGGGGTACTTGGGATTGAGTCTGGAGGGCAAAGTTTCAGAGCAGCAACTTCTAGAGAAGATAGTTACATCAAGAATAAAATAACCAGAAAACACCATGTCAGTACAACCATCTGTACTTCTCTGAAACCACATCAGTGGAAAATGCTACTGTTACCGGGATCTCCCTCTTGCTGCTTTGTATCTGTCACATGAGGGCAGGACTACCTTTTTTTGTGTCACTGCTGTCTGCTGCCACTGCTTCTCAGGACAGATAGAAATGATCCTCAGCTAAGGTAACAGTCCACAGAAGCTTTTTTTTCTCCTCCTTATCTCTCCCCAGTGACTGTAATACCTGTTTTGCTGACAGCATCAGTGGTCTGACTTTCCAGCAGTGAGAATAGATGCCTTAATACTGCTGCTTCTGAAGTTAAAAAAGAACAAATATGTATTGGAATCCGATTTCTCACTTCTCATTATTAGGTACTTTATCATTGGAGATCCATTTTTCAACCTGATTTGTTACTACAAGATAAAGCAATTACGTGCTCAAACATGATTGCTCTGTAAAGCCCCAGCCTGTAAAACCAACTTGCAGCCTCTCCAGTCCTGAGGTGCAGTGCCCAGCTTGCTGACCCCTCTGCCAGGCCAGTGGGCTCAGGCTGCTTTCAAACAGGGCTGACAGACCTCCTTAGGACTCCACCGTTCTGCAGAGATACCCCACAGCCCTGCCTGCAGTGGGTTACATAGGAGACAGCACCCTGCCAGCCATCAGCTCCTTGCCCCTGTGCTGAGGGCTGCCAGAAGAAGAGCTGGCTGCTCACCAGCACATCTTGCATTGCCTTAAATATTGTGTTCCAACTACGTGTCCTGCTCAGTAGGAAACAAACCTACTGGAGGAAATGAACAGGGTTTTGCTTTTAAAAGTACTCTGTCAGGTACATTAATAGTTCTACCATACATGTTACTCAGCTCTTCAGAGAGTGCTTGGGTTTCATTTCTGCTATAATTGTATCAGCATCTTGCTTCAAGCCTCTCCTTGGCTCTCCTGCTACTTAATTTATTTTCCTTTGCAGTCATATATTGAGCCATCTATGGTGCACTGCTGGTTGCTGAACCTCTGGAAACAACACACCAAAGTGTTTTAGTGAGTCACCTGTGGCTCTTGTTTGCAGTTTTCACTTGTGCAGCAAATGCCAACTCTGTGGTTAGGACCTATTACTTCAACGATTGCTCTTTTTTAGCTTAGCAGTTGCTGAGTGCAGCCAGTAAAACTGAAGACTTCTGTGGTGGAAAAGCAGTAATCTTTCAGGTTTTAACAAAATCTCTGACACGAAGGTGGCTCACAGAAAGCAAGGAACAATTGTCTAATTATTAAAACAGTAAAGGTGACTATAAACCCAGATGACAAGTGGGTGCTGCAGCAGGCCAGTGAGCATTATCAGTTCAGCTTCCCCAGGACAGGGCTGGGGTGAATGTTGTTCACTCTATTTTTCAGTTACATTACTTTTTCTGTGTTATTTACTGGTGGAATATGAGAATTTGACAGCAATCTGTGCATAACAATTAACTAAGAGGTGTATCAAAAGCAGGAGCCATACATCATAAATGCAGATGATTTAAACAACTCAGAGATTTGTCAGAACAACAAGATGTGAGCTCTAATGGGAGGGGGAGGGAAAAAAAGCATATGTCAGACTGCAGCTGGGGCAGACATTTTGCAGAGGGCACACTTCTGCAGAGCAGGAGCGAGAGGAGGAGGCTGTCCGCCCGCGAGTGCTTTCACAGCCATCATGCTCTTGCAGATACACCAACTTCAAGAGGATGACTCCTGACTGCAGCTGGGGGGCATGCAAAGTCAAGGAAAACTGAATTTTGCAGCTTCAGGAAAGAGGTTGTGTGGCCTAGAGCCACATAGCCTGGCTGGTACTGCTTCTGCCCCCCCCAGAGGAAGGGTGGCTGTCTTTTGGGATGGTCTGTATGTTCCCTTACGCATAGCGACTGCCACATGTGCCCTAATTCCATCTCACAAGGCAGCTGCTACTCTGGCTCTTTACAGCACCAGCACTGGCAAAGTGGGCAGCCAAGCTACAGCTCTTTTAACTTGGGCATTTCTCTCTACTTGCTGGTACAGAGAAACCAGGCAGAAACAGACTCCTAAGAGTAACTATTGATTCCACAAGCTCATTACAGCTGCCTTTACTCCCCCTGCAGTGATTATGAGCAGACAGAGTGTTTTAAACAGCAGGATTGTGTCTACATGTCTGCTAAGTGACATTTAAATGAGTTAACTATTACCTGCAAGGAGTTGCATTTTTCAGCAGTGGCCTTTTTTTCCCCTCTATGGCACAGAGAAAGGCAGCAGGCAGAGCCTGCTTCACCAAGGACAGGCTGTGGAAAGTCTCATGTCTCCCTGACAGTCCACCTGCACCTCAATCTTCTCCCCATCACCTCCTGCCTCAGCACATTATCTGCATGGAAGTCTGTATGCAGTGGGAGATGCTGCAAGGGGAAGGGAAAACATTGTTTGCCTCCAGACTTGAGGCAGCTTTTTGTGGCCTGGGATAATGCTGGGATGCCTGGAAGATGAACTTCTGCTATTGAGCTCCAAAATTCAGAACAGATTTAAAATAGCTCACATTTGGAGGCCAAAATTAGCTACCCTAAAATAAATAATCATCCTTTAAAATACACACCTGAAGGGATCTTGGCTGAAGCTGGGGGGAGCTGTCACAAGCAGATCACAAGCACCCTCCATTTAAATGCTCTGAGAGTCCTGGGTGTCACAATTGAAAGAAAAAAGGCTCCCAGGAGCGACAGCTGTGGCACAAAACCAGCCATCTTACAGAAAGTGGGGAGAAATATTAAAAGTTAACTACTCCAGGGAGCCAGCAGATGTTAAATAGAGTAATTAATTCAGTCTGAAATGGGAGAGCACTGTCATCGGGTAACTCCTGTCCCATAAGCAGGGGACAAACATTGGCCTGATGAGGTGTCTGAAAACAGGCTTTTCATCAGGAGAGGATGCATGAGAATTAAATAACAGGTGAGAATATCACTCAGGAAGAAAGGTCATCTCTAACTGAACTTGCAACCATTTACAGGCAAAAATCACTTCATTGGAAAGAGATAAAGAAAGTCTCAGTTGCAACAACTGCATGGGGTCCGACACTGAGGTTTTAGGGAGGATATGAACCCAAATAACCAGTAGGATGGGGTGGGGGCATATTTACAGCAATGATTCTTGGGGCCTGAGGGAAGAAGGTGAATGGCCCTGCTAGGCTGTGACAGCCAAGCACATAGCTAGGGACCTGCTGCTGCCTCCACTCAGCCCTGCCCACAGCACAGGCAAGTGTTGCCCATTGCTGTCCCTTGGCTGGTGCCAAAAAAGTTATCGCTCCAACTCAGCCCTGTCCACAAGATGGGATTCACACCCTGCACTAATATATGCTGAAGGTGGGTGGGAAAACTCCAGGGTTCTCTCCCAAAAGGGGGGTGGGAAAACTTCTGGGAATAGACCATCTGTGGGGTAGATGGTGTCCCTGCCAGGCAGAGGGGTTGGAACTAGATGATCTTTGAGGTCCCTTCCAACTCTGACGATTCTATGATTCTTGAGAACAAATGCACAGTGACAAAAGATCTCAAGCGGATCTTGCAGGAAAAAATACGAAGCCCTTGTAGAAGCCCTTCCCCCCCCCCNGGAAACTGAAATGAAAATTTTTTCTAAATGTTCAGAAACCTTTTGAACCTCATTAATTTTCATTTCATACGGCTCTGCTCAGAAGAAGTACATAAACCTGCAGCTCTTTTAGATGAAATGATGTAATGTCCAGATTTTATCGATTGGGGCAGGGAGTGAAGCATTTGTCTCAGTAATATTTTAACAAAAGAAGTCATTTTATGCAGTCTTTACAATGCTTTCTTATTTCAGGGGTCATGGGAGCTGCATAACATCAGGTCTTCACAGCCTCAGAAATCAAATGACTTAATTTTGAGGAAACAATACCTGTATCTAATTAAGCTCTTAACTTTACTCATGTGAGTAGTTTGAATTAGTGCATGGAGAATACTTGCAGGCTTTCAGTTGCACATGTGTAAGTTTTGGCAGGGTTTGGTTCTTAACCATGTTAATCTTGAAGCCTTAGTTGCTTTATTTTCAGCAGCAAACCTAGCAAAACTATAAATACAATATCCTCTTTGAAAATCCTGTAAAATCTATTTTGGAGACTTCAAGGAAATCAAAGGAAATGTGGTAAAATTAAAATGCTTCCACTTAAATAAAATTTTATTTCCCTTCCAGTAACATACAATATTTAACTAAAAGTTTTAATACATTCAGTAAAATATGAGCATATTATTAATCTCTTCAAAATGACACAATTTACTGTAAAATCATTACCATTCTGTTCACCTATGTCTGGCCTCTTTGTTTCAAGTCTGTTTTCCCAGCTTACAGTATCAGGTCAACAGACTAACATAAATGAGTAATGTGTCTGGAATTTTTCCTTGCAACACCAAACCTCAGACCAAGCACAAGCAGAAGGGCCATGCTGTGAATAGGATGGGAAGCAGCCTCAGCTGTACCTCTTCTCTCCATTCTCTGTTCTGTCCCACTTTTCCTTGCAAGATACTCCTACACGTGCTGCTGTCTGTCTCTGACTTCATTTCCTCCTCTCACAGCTCTCAGAAACAGCATCTGGAGTTTTGGAAGTCCGAAACCACCCTTTCTCAGGGTCTAATAGACAAAAACATTACTGAGCTTCCCACGTCCTCTTTCAAAATCTGCAACAGTGACCTTGGAAGTCCCAAGGCAAACATGCTTCTGCAAGGTGGGACCGTTGGAGGGGATCTACTCAGATAAAAGTTTTCATGGTCATTTCTGAGGTGGTGCCCAAGGTTAACTCCATGAAACAAGGTTGTGCCCTGCTTCTTGCTAATTCCCTGAGCTAGAAATGAACACTCTGCAATCAGCAGAGCTTTATTGACTGTGCTGAAGATGTCATGACACAGGACAGGAATGTCCACTTCTTTCCTCAGCATTTTAAATTTCTATGGCTTTCAGATCTAGGGGAATCGAGGTGTCCTTCTAAAACATTGTCCATAAATCTAGAGACTTATATGGATATTAGCAAATAAAAACCAAGTTGTGTGGAAAATGTCAGTTCAGTTTTTGCCAACTAAAATACAACAGGAAATTGTATGCTTAACATATGCGGTGAACTGCAAAAATGAACCACAGATATGTAACCACTATTATTAAGAATGGTAAATAAGGCTGCAGAGGTGAAAGGGATTATGCTGCTGGATATTTCCTTTAATATGAATTCCAGCTATGGTTCTGCTTTGCATATGAAGAGGAATAGAAGATTCTTACAACAATTTCAGGAAACAGAATTGCATTCTTACAAATCAGTCATGCATTTATCTAGCCCCTTAATACACTGATGGGAAAACAAATGTGTTATGGTACCCAAACTAAACAAATGGTTTCTCAACACATTAATTTCAGAAAGGCACCAATAGCTTTGACAGGAAAGAGCTGAATATGGATGTCTTATGAACAACAAACAAGCAAACAAAAAAATCCATCTCAGCTGCTAATCCACAAGCTATTTTAAATGATGTCTGAAATCCAGATGAACTGAAGCCTGTCACACCCCAGAACTGAATCATAAGCACAGACCTCCTTTGGGATGCCCTGGAAAGCCCCGTGCAGAAATCACAGCTCTGCTGAGGCATGAGCCAACAGAGAGCTTTGCAAAGTCTCTGCCTGACCACCACTGCACTGGGAAGGTGGGACACTGCCAGCCACATCTGTCCAGCCCCTTCTCCTGTCATCAGAGTAACTACACAAGCAGGGAGTCTTAAAAACATTGCCATCAATATTCTTATTTATCAGGGTGTTGGAAGTATTCTGTTTGTTCTTA
The DNA here is from genome assembly GCA_013399015.1 of Galbula dea. Classification (NCBI taxonomy): domain Eukaryota; kingdom Metazoa; phylum Chordata; class Aves; order Piciformes; family Galbulidae; genus Galbula; species Galbula dea. The sequence goes on from VWZX01008142.1 coordinate 566,221, forward strand.
GAAAGCACTAATTTTCCTAAAGAAACAGACATGTTTCTTTCCCCAACTCGGAGGCTCAGACTAAATATTTTTTTCACACAAACTTTTTCCCAGCGAATGGTGTAGTTACTCTAGCAGCAAAACCTCCTCTCTGTCCAGTCACCGGTCCTGCCAACAGCAGGGCTCCATGTACAATAGATCACACATCTGAGAAAGAGGCAGGCTGTTCAACCCTTAGACTGTCCCTTTTAAATTATGTGGAACAAATTAGGAGCACATACTATTTGTACCTAACAGTTCAATCAACCAGCATCAACCCAGTGTCCCAAATGAAGGGATTCCCACTCTTGTATCCTCTGCCAAAAAGCCATGACGTGATGTAGACCAATAGAGGTGAATTTCTTTAAGAGCTTCAATTTCCTCAGCAAAGAAACACACTAACTCTCAGAAAAAAATAGGGTTTCAGGCAGCACCCTTAAGAGTAACGAAAAGGCAGAACAGAGACAGTATATGTTAGCAGTCACCTGTAAGGATTTTCTCCCCAAATCCCTACTACTGAATCCATCATACAGAGACCGAACAATGCTTAGTGTCTATGGGGGTAACTGAGAGGGGGAATTGGCTCTTCATCATGGCCAGCCCAGCCTCCAGTCTTTCCTATTTCACCAGTAAGCTCATATTCAAAGTAACAATTGCACAAAAGAACCTACTTTGAGCAAACTGAGTGCCCGGCAGCCTGCTGGCCACCACTGACAGCAGCACCCTGGCTAGCCCCCAGCCCATGAGGTTGCCAAGCCTGCAGATATGTCTGTGCCTGGAACTGGGGCTCTCCCCCCAAAATACATCTGGGGAAAAGCTTCCAACACACTCATGGTTGAGGGCTACTAATCTAATTTCTTTTCAGACTGGTAATTTGTGACTCAGAGACAAGCATCTAGTTTTAGGGATGGCTTCAGCCAGTTCCAGATGGAAAAGCAACAGGCTGCAGCCTCCAGCAATCTCAGCTGCTTTTAGAGCCCAGCTTCTTAACATGGGTCCTGCTTTGGCTGGTACCACTCTGGCACAGACTATAACAGGTGCAGTATTGTAACTATGTATTTCACCTGTGGGTCCCTTATCACACAGGTTATTTTGAACTATACAAGAGGTGCCTTGGCTTTGCACTGTTTTTTCTCTCCCTGCCCCCTCAAAAAGAAGCTGAGAGCCAAACCACCTCGTCACCATGTACAGTGTCTTCCAGCACGGACTGTCTGATATCCTCTGAGTCAGCTATGTCCGATGAGCCACAGCTGGCCTGGAGCTGGGCCAAAGACTTTTCCCTTCAGTTTTGTTGCACAACGTGATCTAAATAACCACTCCCACCTAATTTGTTTCCTTCATGGGTCTAAGGAAACTGTATTTCACTTTGTGAGGTCTCAAGTTAGGGAAACATGGTAAGGTCAGTGTCCAAAACTAATTCAGACAGCAATACAAATAAACATCGATTGGAAAAAGAGACATAGTCAGAGGGAAAAGAAACCCAGACTTTTCTGACTAGACTATTGCTTTCCTTAGCATCATGCTCTGGAATTTAAGTTTCATCTGTTTCTATGAAAAATATGAACAAAGCAATGTATAACCACGGAATGACTTCCTAGTTGGACTGTGTAACCTTTTCCTCCTTGCAAACTTGTCAAGCTAGTCTTGTACCAAAACTGGATTAAAAACAACTCACAATTTTTGGAGTGAAACTGAATCAAAAAAACTCTTTAAGATGAACATTGCTAAATTTTTTGGAAGTTAGGTGTGGCAGAGACTGCATTAAGAAGCCCAATATGTAGTTTTTGTTATCCTTATTTTTACTTTATCCTGACAAAGAGCACTTCTTTAGAAAACCCAGTGTATAGCAATCAATTCTATTTTACAGCTTTTAAAGCTGTAGTGTGGTCTAAAAATGAAATTGGACTATCCAATGACACAGAATTTAAAAAAGTTCTACCTGAGATAAAACTTTAAGATGCTATATTAATTTTATTTTTAGAGCAAAATTTTGAGGCAAGAGGGTTTTTAATGCATGCATGTGTACATGTGTATGTTTGTTTTCTAGTATTCTATTCATATTCCAGTAATATCTTCCATTTAGGGGAAGAGCATAAAACTTATTTTTAGTCATAAATTATATTACAAATGGGGATCTATAATATAATTCTGGTAACAAAACAAGCAATTCACATTGTTTTAAACTGCTCTCAAACAGCCCTGAAATCACACCCAAATATAGGGTGGAGAACAAATGGAACAAATGAAAGGTCTAGGCTGTGCCATCCACATCCACTATGGGATAAGCACACTCACATCCACCTAGCAAAAAGGCAGAGAAACATCAGCTTGCTGCCATCACATCTGGCACAAAGGCCAGAGGAGTATGTGAGACTGTGCTCCACAGCATCAGCATGTCTTAAGATTTTCTGGAGTGTTTTCCTTTAGTTTTTGGCTCTTCAGTCTTGCCTAGTCACTACTGCCATGGTGGGGGAAGCATGTTATGGACCTGCACGCAGGGAAGCAGGGCTGCTGCCCACCAGAGGCACCGTGCACACTGTCCCCACTCAGCATCCCAGAACACAGAGCAGCTCCACTCTGCTCAGCTAACTATTGCCACCTAAATAGCCTTTTTGTATTTTATGCTTCTTTTCAAAATGCCCTTTGAAAACTGCTAATCAATGGATGGATTTTGGCCTTAAAACTGGTATCTTTGGTGTGAGGAGGATGGCACTACCAAGGAGAGATGCTCTATTGGCACAGAGCTGGACTAGCACCCTCTGTGAAACCCTTCTGATGCACAATGAAGTGCACAGGTGGAACATACCTTCCTCATTCTGAACAGCCTCGTGATGACCTGCATGGAGTCATTTAAGAGGCACCATGACTTCATGAAGGTTTCAGACCACCTTATATTACGAGCTGGGTGACAATCCAGGCTCTTGCAACACAGAGGCTTCCTGTCTGTTCCCCTCTTCCTCTGCTATCTGACTTGGAAGGTTTCATGTTGGCTACCCTCAGAGGAGCAGGTATGATCTTCCTTCTCCAGGATTACAGCTGCACCCAGACATCAGGATGAGAAGCTTCCAAACAACACAGATCTTCCACCAGTGACCAGAAAGGGAAGAAAGGCTAACAGCAAATCATTCTACCAGGAGTTTCAAAACCCAGTAGATTCCACACCAGGGTGGAGAGCTAGTTTTCAGTCTGACTAGTCCTCTTATTTATTTGCTTAAGGGCTACCCCAGCAATGAGCAGGGAAGAATTCTTTCCCCACGTAGAAGTGTACTGCCAAGTTACTTTGACTTGCAGCAAGACTCACAAACATTTCCTGGTTCCCTCCACCCCCGAATAGTAGCAAGAAGCCTATTCAATACCTCACAGGAAACAACAAGAGCTTTTGTATCTCAAAGGCATAATTTAAATATGCAAAATAAATTCACATTTTCACTGAAAACCCTACTTTGAGTATAGCTAGTGGAACCTATTTCCACATAAACTGGTGATAAATGAAGAGGAGGAACATGCAAAGAAAGAGAAGTGCTAATTTGCCTGTGCCCAAATCAAAGCAGTTGCTAGCTGCAAGCACTGAGGCAGCAGCACGAGCGGAAGCACATTGTTCAGATAGAGTTCCTATCACAAAAATAAAAGCTTGCACATGGTGAAAATGAGGTACAAAATCTTATGTTCTCTTCCTCATTAGCACAGTGGGACAATAATATCAGAGGTGTTAACTGGCAGGTGTGTTCGTAGATAATCACTCTTGCCTGTTGTAGAGTGCAGCAAAGAGAACAGAAATCAGGTTTAAAAGCTCTGATGCACCAGGTTGCCTTTCACTGAGGCTGGGACCTATGGCCATAATGTATTACTGTAGAGAATACATGTTGTTCAATAGTTCTGTAAAGCCTTTTCTCATTAATTTTAACTCTTGTAGAGGCACAATGTAATTTCTAGAAGTTGAGTCCAGTCCTTAGAATAAGGGGCAGGGCTGGCAAAGTCAGTGCAACTTGAAGTATCAGGTCCACTGTACAGTTGCCGTCAGTGCTGGTGGGCAGCAGGGCCAGATCACACACTCAGGGCTTCCTAACATCCTCAAGCTGCTCTGAAAGCACAGGTGTGCACTGCCAGATCCAGGCTATTGTGTCCCAGCAACAGAAATAATGCGAGTAACAGTTTCTAAGAGGTTTCTTGGGATATCTCCAGTATCACAGGCTTTTGAAACCTGAGCATCCAAAGGCTCCAACAGATACAGGAGGATCCACAGCAATCAAAGGAGATGACTGATGATCTCACTGCTCTTGGTAACCTGTCTCCAGGGCTGACCTATTTCTTTTCCTCTGGGTGAATCCCTTTTCAGACAGCCCATCAAACACGAATCTGTTTTGTTTACACAAACCAGCCTGGAATTTGCCAATTTATAAAAATAACAAGAAATTGACAATTCCAGTGATCAGCTCAGAAATAATCAGCTACACCAACTGTGGCTTTTCCTCTGCCATCCATTTGTGGCTAAAATGTTACTACCATGAATAGTAAACACCACCCTGGTATATGCTGCCATGATCAGGCTCATTTCAAACTGTTATCTGTATAATAAAACCCATTTTGTTCTTTGTTCCTTTCTTAAAATGTCATTTTTAAAAAAAATTAAACAGGAAATAATCCACAATATTATTTGAGTGAATCAAAGGATATTGCTCCTACAACATACATGTGCTCACCATGAAGAGGACAGAGTGCTTCACCTAAAAGCCCTTTTAGTGGTAGGGTTTTTTTTTTTCTTGCAGACTTGTACAATGAACCAGCTTTTCAGATAGCTCAAATTCTTGCTAAATTGGCAGGCCCCTACACAAGCACCAGACAGAATCTGACTCCAGAGTTTTAAAGACAGTTGGGGGAGACAGGGGACACTACCCTGGATTTCTAAAAGCCAGAATCAGACAGATTTGATGCAGCAAGCTGCTGTCGGTCACTGTCAGCCAGCTCTTGTCCCAGCTGAGATCAGTCACTGTCCTCAACCAAATCTGAAAAGGACCCTTTGCTCTCTCCTTCATATTTTGGCTGAATGAGGAATGTTTTTAAACACATTGGGATGGGAAAAATTAAGAAGCTTTTAGAACGGGCATATCCGGTGTTTCCAGAAGCTGTCTAGGTCAGCCCAAAGTCTAGCCGTCGGTGCACTCATCCATAGTATTTACACTGACAGTGGAAACAAACCTGGAACAGCTGCAAACAATTACACCTCTGCCCCTCTCCCGGCAAAGCCTTGTAGTGCAGGAGACTTCTCTCCACACTGCACATTGCAGCAGCTAATGCTCATTTCCTTATGAAAACACCCATGCTAAACTTCTTTCATTATGGCTAATTGGTACCCAATTGAATTTTTTTAAGTGTGCTTTGCAATATCCGTCATCTGAAGGCTTCCCAAAGAGGAAACATCTGTCCCCTCTGCAGCACGTGGAATCTAAAGGTTTTCTGTTTCTACATGATATATATGCCAGTCAAAAGAGAGTAAAACAAGGGCTCAAAACCATAGTGTGCTCTGCTACTGCCCACAGCTGTGAGTACCATCACCAAAGACTCCCATTCATCTCCATGCTCTTCTCCCACCGTACTTATCCTTCCAAAAGTGACCTCTAAGCTCATGTCCACTCTCACTACAGCCTCTGCCCAATCAAAACTCCAGCCTCAAGTCATAATCACACACTCGGATCTCTGCCTCCTTCTTATCCCCAATCCAGCCCTGCTCCCACAAAATCTACCCCTGTGTTACCAACCCAGGACCCACCACAACCTGCCTGGTCACTGCCCAGACTTGCTCCTGCCATGGGTGCAAGAAGTTCACACCTTGCCACTCCCCACAAGTAGAACTGCAGCCAGCAGCAATAGCTTCTCAAAACCACATTGCTATGAAGAAGCCTGCATGCTTCTACATACTACATGATTTGGGCATCTCTGGGGTCAAGCCCACTAAGTCAAACCTAGCATCCACCAGTGACCTCTTTCTGCCTCGTCTGCTACTCTAGCTTTGCAAAACAAGGCAAGCATTGTCATGAATTCCCTCAACATGAGTGGATCCTGGGCTGACATGGAAAGGATTTGAGGCTGTTGCCTTAAAATAATCCTGGCACGGGGAGCGATAGAAAGGTGGTTTAGGAATAGCAACATTAGGAGGAAAACAGAAACCAGCAAGCCTTCTGGCATGATAGAAGGCATGAAATGCCAAGTTTTTTCATATTTACAGACTCATGCAGTTTATGGGCTTAACCAAATACTTCAGTGAGAAAAAAGAATAAACAGTGGATTCATTAATTTATAACCCTTGAGACCAATGGAAAGAATGATTGGATCATAAGAGTAGAGCCATACTAGTCTCTTTGGCCTTATTTTAGGCTATTTCCCTCTGCCTCTCGTTTACAGACTTTTAAAGCAACATTTAGGTCTAACCTCTCTCACAGAAAGCCTGAAACAAAAGCTGATAAAAATACAGAGTTGAACAGTACAACAGCTCTGGACTTTGGCTGAGCTAGCAATCAGGCGATCTACATTTTGCAGTGTTCCACGATGGACTGAGAACAGGCACTCATACAAAGTGTAATTCTTTGTCCTTCCTGATACAGTAATGAAAATGGAAACAGCACATAAAGCAACTCTGGATATTCTGATGATGGAATTGAAAAGTCTTCCTCCAAGGGATTGATAATTGAGAAAGCAGATTAGAAAAAAGTGGCATAAAATATTACTGTAATCTCTCTGAGACTAGAAAATATATTACATTGACTAATAAGCAACAGGAAGAGACTTTACATTTCCCCTTACATTTACAGTTCCAGTTATATAGTTACAGAAGAAATGATTAGGAGGTTATTTTATTTGAGCTCTTAAAGGAGAGGACAGAAAACAGAATCACAGAACCACAGAATCATAGAATGTGAGGAGTTGGAATGGACCACGAAAGATCATCTAGTCCAACTCCCCTGCCACAGCAGGGTTCCCTAGACCAGGTCACACAGAAGCATGTCCACACAGGTCTTGAATATCTCCAGAGAGGGAGACTCCCCAACCTCTCTGGGCAGTCTGTGCCAGTGCTCTGGCACCTCAACTGGGAAAACATTTTCTTGTATTCACACGGAACCTCCTATGCTTAGCTTACAACCATTGCCCCTTGTCCCATCACTGGGCTTCACTGAGAGAGCCTGACCCCATCCTCCTGACACCCACCCTTCACATATTTAAAAGCATAGATGAGGTCACCCCTTAATCTCCTCTTCTCCAAGCTAAAGAGACCCAGCTCCCTCAGCCTTTCCTCACCAGGAAGATGTTCCAGCCCCTTCATCATCTTGGTGGCTCTGTGCTGGACTCTTTCCAGCAGTTCCCTATCCTTCTTAAACTGAGGGACCCAGAACTGGACACAATATTCCAGATGCAGCCTCACCAGGGTAGAATAAAAGAATGCAGAGCATTTGTAAATGAGGATAAAATACAAGCATTGCTCAGGGAAAGATGCCAGTTTGCAAATGGAGGAAGGAGAAGCCAAGATCATCACCCGATGGAAGCTCACTGCAAATTGTTATTGACCTTCAAGGACACTGTTTGTGAGGTTAGCAGCAGACAGGCATGGTTGGTGAAGCAGCAATGAGCAAAAGAGCTGTGTAATACACAGGTCACACCTGCTGGAGTCACCCTTTGACCTTAGGTTTTCTGAACTCTTCCCGAGTCTTTGTAAGGATCTGGACCACTGCTTGACGTTATCCAGAAATACAAATGTCCTCTTAAAACAACATGCATCTTACCAAAACGTCACTGGAACAAGTAGTAAGTGCCCCAGCAAAGCATTTAATTCTGGTACTAAAATAGCAAAATGCAAAACCACAAAAGCCTACAAAAGCACTTGTTTAGCTGGGGAAAAATACCATCATGAGCACTTGGGACTCTGAGTCACTCCCAGTGCTTATTGGAGCTACAGCTGCTCTCAGTGAATTACTCACCACCAAGCTCCAGTGGAAACGGTGTAAAGCTCACAGTAGTGGGTAAGAAGTGTATGGTGTGCCACAAAGGAAGAGCACTGGACTGGATCCTTCCAGCCCAGCTTGTGTATTCAATGGGAATTCCTCACACTCATTATGTGACAGGGTTTCCCTGAGCCCAGCAGGACCAGGGGAGAGAGGAGAAAGCTAGCCTGTGATTAATTTTTAAAATAAGTTGTATTAATTTCATACAATAGATTGAAAAGAATAAATGCCAGTGTCACATGTCTGCAAAGTGAAAGCTGGTTTCAGATTCAAATAGGGAGTCTAGTTTGAATCAAAACATACCTTGTTTCAGTATCAGTGAAAAGAGCAACTGATTTGTCACTTGGTAGACTATGCTGGTGTTTTACTATTAATACTGTGATTTCACATGTCAGTGCTGGGCTAGTGAGGTCCTGCCACTCATGAGGTTTGAGTTTTCAAATGCATTAAATGGGAGACTGCTGAGTCCTGATCATTTTCAACCATTACTCACCAAAATAAATGGTAGATAGATCAATGTTACTTGGCTCGGCATTATCATAAGCAAACGACATTTGGGCTGTAGTTCGCTGTTTGGATTTTGCATTAAGGATGGAAAAATGCAGACAGGTAGAAAAGACTATGGCCTTTCAAGGCACTGTGAGCCAGGAGGCAAGAGAGATGTTTGGATTTAAAACCATTTTTGACTGCTTGTAGAAATTATCTTGGGGTGCAGGGGGAAGGAAATTAACAAGAAAAAGATGGAAGATATTTATATCAGGCAGGAAGAATCAGCTTCACAACTGCAGGAGGAAAATAACTTGTCCAGGCAGCATCTCTGCAGAGAATGACCTGGAGGTGAAAGGGTCACAAGGAAAACTAAGAGTCAGTTGTGCCACAGTATTGCAGAATGTCAAATGCAGCACTGGCATGAGTAGACTGAGCTAGAAGCCCACACTGCTCATGAAGTCACCTCTCCAGTGCAGACAGCCCTGCTCCTAGGGTCTATCTTCTCCATGTCTGTTTCCAGGATTGGGCACTGCACCTGACAAAATCTGGGAATGACTGGAAAGAATCCAAGGAACAAGAAAAATGATTAAAAGGTCAGAAAACAGTACTGACAGAAGAAAGGGAGGAAGATGGGATTATTTCATCTAAAGAAATGAAGACTGGGGAAATCTTTTAGAACAGGCACAGCTTACATTGGGAACCTGTGAAGTTCCCAGCAGCCAAGAATACTTTGGGCAAGCACCCTTCAGAAATGAGAGGCAATACTGATCTTGCCTCTGGCCAAGAGATTTTTGAGGTATACCTAGCTCCATGACTACACAGAAAGGATCTTTTCTGACCTCTGGTGAGCCATGCCACTCTGGACTGTAGTACCAGCAGAAATTAGAGGAAAAACTGGAACATTGAAAACAACAGTTCAGGTGTTGGAGAGCAGTGAAGAGGAAAGAGATCTGAGGGGTCCTGGTAGATGGAAGGACAACCATAAGCAGCAGTGTGCTCTTGTGGCCAGGAGGGCCAATGGGATTCTGGGGTGTATTAGAAGGGATGTGGTTAGTAGGTTAAGAGAGGTTCTTCTCCCCCTTTACTCTACTCTGGTGAGGCTGCATCTGGAATATTGTGTCCAGTTCTGGGTCCCTCAGTTTAAGAAGGATAGGGAACTGCTGGAAAGAGTCCAGCACAGAGCCACCAAGATGATGAAGGGGCTGGAACANAGCTGGCAGAAGTCATTGCCAGTCCACTCTCCATCATCATTGGTAAGTCCTGGGGGACAAGAGAGGTGCCTGGGGATTAGAGGAAGGCAAACATCACTCCAGTCTTCAAAAAGGGCAAGAAGGAGGACACAGATAACTATAGACTGGTCAGCCTCACCTTCATCCCTGGAAAGGTGATGGAACCCTTTATCCTTGACTCTGTCTCTAGGCATATCAAGGATAAGGGGGGCATTAGGAGCAGTCAGCATGGTTTACAAAGGGGAAGTCATGTTTGACCAACCTGACAACTCCAGTTCCCTCAGCTGCTCTTCATAAGACTTGTGCTCTAGACCCTTCACCAGCTTTGTTGCTCTTGTTTGGACGTTCTCCAGCACCTCAGTCTCCTTCTTGTAGTGAGGGTCCCAAAACTGAACACAGTATTTGAAGTGTGGCCTCACCACTGCTCGGTATAGGGGGACAATCACTTCACTAGTCCTGCTGGCCACACTATTTCTATGCAAACCAGGATGCTGTTGGACTTCTTGGCCACCTGGGCACAATAACTTGTGTTTGAAAGACAAAAAATAAGTAACAAAACAAAGCTGTTTTAATATTGGAAGGAGTTGTGCATCCGTGGTTCATACTGAATGGATATCAACATTATGTTCACTGGTGCTAGGATACCATGGTGATGGGCCCTGAAGAATTACCAAAAATAGATTAAATGCATGTGGCAAGTGATAATAAGCACAAAATGTTTTCCATACAGTAAAAATACTGCAGGAAAGCAGAATAACACATTCTATAAATCAGTTCAACAGATCAACAACTCCCAGGCAGAATACTCAGGGATCTGAATGCGTAGTCAGAGCTGAACTCCTAAGCCCAAAATTGCCAAGAAACCAAATTTAGCAATAGAGTCTGCACCTAAAGAAATTCAGATCAAGGAGACTGGGACAGGATCTGCTGTTGTTAGCAAAAAATGTATGAAAGAAGTTAAGAGGTTTGGATTTAAAGACATTAATCACTGGGTAACACCTACCACAGTAACTGAGCCTTTCCAAGCTGCTCAAGTCTCATCTCTTTTTTGTATTGAGTCAAAATACTAAAGATGTCATTCTTTGAAGCTGTGCTGAGCCAAGCTGCTTGTTCACTGCTGCATAAAACAAATCACTCGAAAGAGTCTCGCTGAAGTTGCCCACTGATTCAGCAGGGTGCTCATACACAGAATTAGAGACACATGCAAGCACCAGCAGCTCTTGTGCAGGAGTGACAGGAGGTGTTGCATGTCACCTTCTCATTAACCACTGCTATGCTACTTGACCACAAAGTTCTTGACTGACACCAAAGGCACACAGAACGTCTGAAACCATACCACTACTTGCTCACAACTGTCAGCAGCTCTTTGCTCAAAGCATCCCTTATGGAGATACATGCACAGCAAAACCATTTGTTTATGAAAACAGCAGCTACCTACAGCCACACTGAAAAGTCATTAGCTGCAATGAATTATCACTACTGAGGCAGCTCACTGGATGTAGACGTGTATAAATATTTAGGTTGCCACTCCAGATGTTAAGCTGCCATCAACTCAAAGTGACAAGAGTTTCTGAAGCAAAATTTCTTATGCTTCACAGTTTGCAAGAGCTCCCACAGAAGGATGGGTCACCAGAAGCAGGTACCAGAAGGCCACCAGGAAGGGGATATCCCATTGCATAGCAACACACCAGAGGCATCCAGAGAAAAGCACATGAAGCTGCCTGACAAATGCTGGAGAAAAGATGCCAAATGTAGCTGTTTGGGGAGGATACATGTCCTAGATTTCCACAGCTTTGGAACACTGGTGTTACTGGGGTCAATACAAAACATTTGGTGATAACCAGCCACAGCAGCTCTTCTGAAGGAGTCAACAGGAGTGAAATATTCCCAAGGTTGGTAGGATGTTTTTAATGTGCAGGAGCAACAGAGATATCTAATTGCCAAGTCTGTTACTAGGTGACACACCGAGTCCTGACAAACTATACTGGGTGGCATTTTGATAGATTGGTCTATGCATCAAACTCTGCACCAAAAATCCACCTTCCACCGTCTCCACGCCCTGCTTCCTTGCATGGCTGAGAAATAGAGCCTCCAAAGCACATATGCTGATAGAAATCTTCTGAAGACCGACAGGGTAAAGACTCAAAACCACCTGTCCTTCTCAGTCTTTTCTGTATGGAAGAGAAGAAAAATCATGAAAACTGCCAAGATGTTTTCTCCAAAATTGTTTCCACCTCCTGCCAGTGAATAAGAGAAGAGACTAAAGGATGTTCAGCAAAAACAAAACCCCAAAAATCTACCAAAACCCAGGAAAATCATTTGGGAAATTAGTTTGTCTGAGTAAAAAGATGGTCCTTAGCACTTCTTATATCTTTTTGGAGCATAGAAACACTGAGATGGTAAGTGTCTCCACTCTCCATGCAAGACACTTCCTTTGCTTAAGTACTTCAGCTCTTAACTGGAGGAAACAGGTTTTATTTCCATTTTAAGCAACTTAAAACTAAAAGCTGATTGGGATAGTACAGCAAAGCTTCTGCATGGTTTACAGATCCCACTTAGTGGCTTTCTCACTAGCCCCCACACTTTCAATACAATTAGTTAAGAGGAAGAGTATCAAGATGAGATCTCAGACCCTGTGGCCACCGAACAGCTGCTGAGCTTGGTCTGGCTTCAGTAATGTTCAGAGGACCCTAACAACAGTAAAGGCCCACAGAGACACTGACCAGCCTTATTGGGGAATAAGTGTGGTCTGGATGTCTGTGAACTTGGGCCACGCTACGAAAATTCTCAGGTCACTTCTTAAATCACAGGCCCTAAATGGCATAGGGAGAATGAATGAAGGATCTATAACAACAAGAAAAAACAAAGCAGAAATATACATGCTGCATTAAAGATAAGAAATGAGCAAAAGGGGAAGATCTGAGTTTATTCTTCACCTCTATCTTAGCTATAATAAAAGTCAAAGTATAAAGTACAAAATATTGTTATTTATTGCAACACTTCACATTTTAAGCTGAAAGTGTGCTCAAAAACCAAACAAAGCACTGGTGCTTGCTGAGGTTTCCCTTCAAAGAGCCAGGCAGGAGCTTGCCACTCCACCCCAGGTAATGTCCCCAGCCCTGCATCACGTCCCCTGGCAAGGGCTGGCAGACAGCTATCCCACTCTGAGTAGAACTCTCCACAACTTGTCTTTAAAAACTGTGTGTTGACTGTAAGCTTCCACAAATACTGAAATACATCACAATACCAGCAAACAAGACAGGACTTCACCCAGGTCAGTTCTCCTAGCTGTATCACCTGCTGATCAGGACCTCTCTCCTTTCCCTGCCCCTGCTGACACAGCCACGCCACATTCAGACAGAGATGCTGTAGCAGGGCTTGTTACTGTAGTACTGTTCTCTGGTGTAAAAAGAGGACTTCACACCATGGGTGACATAGTAGCCATTCTTAAGCCTTCTTTTGTGCCTGCAAGATACCTTTGTGTGCTGCTGTTACTAATGGTCTGTTCACAGGATCAATGTTTATGTAGTACAGCAAATACAGCAAGCACCCAACACATCATGAGAATTATCCTCAGAAGAGCTTATAGGACTATGCCTGGAAACTGTGGTTCTAGATGACCAGAAGGCATGGAAAGGTGCTGGACAGATGGTAACCACAGTGCAGAACTACAGAAACACACAGACAACTTTAAAATAAGATCTGAAGGGGATATCTGACTTCTGCTTTGAAATTCCCCAGAACGGTGTTTGAGAAAGCAAAGGTCTGTTACTTTTGTTATCACAAAATACTCCTCTGAGATTATATGACTTGGTTTCACTGTCTCATAACCTTCAGGAACATAAGATTTCACATGCAACTTCTGGTATTTGGCATTAAAATTAAATTTGGAGACAGTAACACAAGTAAATGATTTTCTGAAATTAGTACAAATAATATTCCTGACTGCACACTACTTAAAAAATTAGCAAACCTAAAATTTCAGGCTAGGTAGAAGAGGGGTTTGCAGTAGAGAATTTAGATCACTGGTTATTGTTATTATTCAGACAGACCTGTTCTGCTCACTGTTAGTATCTGATGTCTCCTGAGACTTCTCTAGGACTGTCCCTTGACTAGTCTATTTTCACACGAATTTGAGAGCCCTCAGGCTTCCTTATTAGGAGGAAAGACATCCACTGACAGGACTTGGTACTGAGGAAGTAACCGGGGAAAAGAAGTCATCAAGCAAAGGGTTTACAAGGGAAATCCCACTACCTACTTCCCAGCAGTGGCCGCTTTTTGGTGTCCAGAGCAACTTAACCAAGACCTGACATTTCAGAAGGTTTCTATTCCTTTTAGTACACCAAATCACACATCATTTAGGGATCCAAAAGTAAGGAGCCTTCTCAGTCAGAGCTGAGTACACACAAGCAGGAGACATGTGTTATCACAGAATACGAAGTTGTAAAGGACCTCACGGATCATCTGGTACAACTTTTCTTGGGAAAAGCACGGTCTAGACAAGGTGGCCCAGCGCCCTGTCCAGTGAATCTCTGAGGTTAAAGACTCCACCGCTTCCCAGGGGAGGTTATTCCAATGACTGATAGTTCTCAATGGGAAAAATTTTCCTCTTGTCTCTAACCAGAACCTCCTCAGGAATAACTTGTAGAATACTGCAGAACCTAGGCTACATCAATCATTGCCTACTTCTGCTAGATTAGTTATAATCCAGTTTGGAGCGTCCTTTATTTCTGCTGTAAATCTTATTCCAGTTTACACTTCACATTTGGGCATTCCCGTGATTTTTACATGAGTCCTGACCCTTCTCCAGCGCAACGAGCCCAGGGAAGGGGGAGCAGGCTCACGCCGTAAGCCGGGAGGGTAAACGTTACGAGGGAGTGCTGCCCCGCTGCCGGTTTAACGGGGCTGCCGGGGTCAGCGGGGAGCCGGTGCGTCGGGGCCGAGAGAGGGCGCTGGCGCCTCAGGAAGCGCGGAGAGGGGACCGAGCTGGGGCCGGGCCGAGCCGAGCGGGGGCCCGAGGCGGGGCTCCGCAGGCGGCTTTGCCCCAGGGCCGGCCCGGCTGGCACCGCCTGCCCTCCCGCCGGCCAGGTGGACCCCACCAAGGCCGGCTGCCAGGACGGCAGAGAGGTGGTCGGGAGCGCTCCACTCGCTCCCAGTCCGAGGTGGCCAGCGTGCTGTGCACAGCTCCTGGGCTTCAGGTGGGGAGCGAGATCCTCGTGAAAATAGCTAGGGATGGAAAAGTGGCAGTCAAAGAAGCGACTTTACTATTTTAAAAAGTAATTATGTACACAAACGTCTTTCAGGGCTTTGAAGGGCTAAATTCTCATAGGAAATTGTCCATATAGTAAAAAAAAAAAAAAAAAATCTAAGATGTATAGGAAAAGACAACAAAAAAGTAACTTTCAAAGCACAGCAGCTCCCCACGTGTTTACATCTTGTCTGAAGACACTGAAAACAACTTTTCTTGCCTAATGCACTCTCCTGCAACAGGAAAGCTGTCGGCCAGCTCTGCCTGCCCAAAGCCTCTCCCTTCAGCCCAAAAGATTCAGAAAAGGCAGCACATTCTGTTGCCTGCCTCAGGTCCAAACGGCACTCCTATTGACAAGGACATCTAGATGGAGGCAAGGAAGACTCCACAAAAGCAGAGATTTCCAATTCCCTTTGTAGAGTTTATGAAAGATTTGCCATTTCTATTGGGTTGGTCTCTTCAGTTTCACGTGAAGCAAATTCTACTAGCTTCTATTTCTCCTAGTCCCAAGAAGCATTGTTTACTCTAGAGTTTCCTTTAGTAGCCCTAAAAACCTGATTTTGTAAAGTTCTGCAAGCTAAAGAGCAGTCTGGTCCCCAGACACTGACATTACTACTACTTAGTATTTCATATGGAAAGCATTGTTGTTCTGTACTGTTTTCCACCTCCTGAATGTAGGTCACAGAGGCAAGACTGTATCTCTATTAGCTCTATTGCATAGCTGAACTGAGGACCAATTTCAGTAGCCTCTGATAGTTCCTTCTAAATTTTTCCAACAAACATCTTTAGACTACAGCCTAAATAAAACATGTGTGATGGCTTCCAAGTTAATTTTAGCCTGAAATATATTGCTGATATGGTGGCCAAAGCACAGTCAGGTTTATAACTCACTTTCAAAAATGGAGGTTCATGTCTCCAAAACAGAAGGTGCATGACCAAAATCATCGGATTGTGCTCAATATCTCCCCAAGGTGAGCCTGAATGCCTGCAATCTCACACATTTTCTGACTTTCCAGCCCAAGGCATATTCCTAGGCCAATTCCAGATTGGTCATAGTGCTGGAGTTTGGTTGAGAAGAACCAGAATCCTTACCAAATTTTATATGTCCTGCTGAAAAAGTCAAGGACAGGTGTCAGAGACTTTCCGTCACATTTTTGGCCTGAAACACATTTCTACTTCATTGCCTACATTACCATATGGGATCCCAGGAACAGAGGCTGCAGGACCATGACCAAGTTGGCAGTTATTAGTACATTCAAGCATCCTGTGCTTCATTTTGGCCTCAGCTGTACTCTTCACCTACCCAGATAAGATTCAGGTTCCCTGTAGAGTTAAAGACAATCTGCATATCTGAAATTCTCCGAGCTTCAAATGCTCTGAGGACTTAACCTTGGAAAAATCACAGCCAACTCAACATACCAGTGGCTTCCACTGAACACAGATACTTTCCCAGCCTTTGGGTCACTGTGGTTAGACAGAAGTTCAAAGGATCATACAAAGCTGAAGTTGGTCCTCAGTAGACCAAAATATTTCCCACTCGATGCTGGCCTGAAATGGACTCCTACCTGTTGTCAGTCTCCCAGATTCACAGGACTACAAACAGGTTTTCATAGTGTCTGTATGGAAGGTGGAGGGTTGCCCTTCTGCATGTAATGAAACACCATCCCCCCCATTCCTACCTGCCCTAAAACTAAGCCAGTGCTTAATACTGGGTCATTCATCTCTAGGCTGGAGGTTGCAGAAGCAGGAGGGTTTCACTCTAGCATCCTGGGAAGATGTCAGGGTTTGCTGACAATTGGCAAGAATAAACATCAGTTTCTGCTTCTTAGCCTCAAGGCAGGGGGACCTTGTGACAGCAAGGCCACAGGGCAGAACTAAGACTATTTCCACACAACTGGAGCTTACTATTGCCTTACTCCACTATCACTCATTACCCCAGCTATGGAAGACTCAAAGACGAAGCAGCTCTTTCAAGGCCATCTTGCCCACAGTTTTACAGTCAACTTGTGTTTCAAGCTTAACCATAGACCATATGCAGCCAAGACTATACAAAACTCAATCTCTGCTGGTAGCAGAGTTTATTACAGCAATGCAGGCTCAGCAAGATAACTGCAGAGGAAGGGAGGATATAAAGAGGTTTGATCTGGAAAGTAGAGCAGTAAGGGGAAAAGGCCAGGGAGGGAATGAGCTCAGTATTTCCCAGGCATTATCAGCAGGCCTAGACACCACCAGTAGGAATGAAAAGGAAAGTAAGATTTGGTCCACAACATGTGTGAAAGGGAGGCCTGATGGATAAGAGGACTGAAGGGAACAGAAAAAGCAGGAGCAGGTTGATTCATCTAAAAAAAGGCAAGAGGAAGGGCAAGAACCAGGACTATATCTGTAATTCATCTCTCCCCACCCACTCTGAGAAGCTTCAAAAGAGATCTGGAAAGAGAGAGGAAAAAAATGACTGTCAGATATTACTGTTCCAGCCACTGAGTCATGGCAGGAAACTACTGATACTGTAAACTAGTACTGTAAGGTCAGAGACCATGTGAGTTTTACCAAGGCTCACTGCAAAAGGAGCAAATATTCAGCAGTGGATTTGTCCCTTTCATAACTTTTGGTGTTACTGTAGAACATTTCATCAAGCACATTCAAGAAAAAGCCGCCTTTATTTTAACATTTCACGTGAGTGCAGACAGTTCTTCCCTTCCTCTCTTCCTGCACTTTTGCTTTTAATTGCAACAGATGCTTATTAAGAGAAGAGTGCAGAGAAAGAGTAGAAAGCCTCAAGTCTTCAGGGTGTGACCAGATGCTTGGGCTACTCCAATTCTTATAGTAGCTGTGCCACAGAAAAATCATTTTATGATCATCTTCCATCAAATTAGACAGTTACCAACATCTGTGTGGTCTTTTCAGACACAATCACCATCAGTCTTGTCAGGGTCAGACAGGTGCAATGGGTGGAATTACTTCCACCAGGATGGCACAGCCATCCTAAATACCACAGGAATGCAGGAAAGGAAAAAAGCAGGAATTTGCTGGTTTGGGGAAGGCTCAGCAGCCTCCTCCAGCTCACCAGGAGAGGACCTCTACACTTCCTGCACTGCCCAGAATCAGGAGCCCAGACATAAAGGCTAGCCATGTTTTGGGTTTTTGTTATTCCCCATCAAGAGCTGACCATGTAAAGCACCACAGGATTCCCATCTGCCAACCCAGAGGCATGTGCAGGTGAATTATGTTTTTTCAGCTGACAATCCCTTTTGGAAAGGTAAGATGTCACCTAGCCACAAAGTGCTGAAGAAAGGGAAACAGCAGAACAGAAGCTGGGGATTCACGGGTAACAGGGGAAGTAGCAGTACAGCATGGGACATGGTGTCTTGAGGAAATGTTAGCTGTGTCCTACTATTTGTTGAAGTTTTTAATGACCTGCTTCAGTTTTGCTCCTAGTGCCTAGGCATACCCACTATGGCTTTGCAGCCACCCATCACAGTGGACACAGCTTGATGACTCTTGTGCTGCTCCAGGGGTTAAAGTGTAGTGGGATGATCTTGTATCTGCTACAGTAAACCACTATACAACCCACTAAGCAACTTTCCAATTTGATCATCTCAAGCTAATTGCTTCCATCAGTCACAAGGTTCTCCATCCAGCTCATCTGAGTCACAGCACCAAGCCTAAACCAGCCTCAGTTGAGTACAGTTCAGCAGAAGGACATTCTCAGGAGCAGCTCAGTGCTAGTGCTGCATGCCAAATCAAGGAAGTCAGTTATACCAGGGATAGACACTGGTGACCCTGGCAACCTGTCCCCTTCTTCCTCCACCAAGTAAACAAAGCAAAACAGAGCTTGACACATCAGACAAGGGGCATTTAATCAGTGAGGCATGGAACAAGGGAATGCAGGAAAGTTGTAGGGCACGATCCTGGAATAAATTGGGAAGTTATAGCTGGAGCCAATACACCCTTGTGGCAAGCTCTGGACAAGCACAGACAGAAGCACCTGCTGTTGACAGAAGCACTGAACAGCCTCAAGTGTGGAATCCCTCCACCTTTTCCTGACAGTAGCTTTAAAGACAGCTTAATACCTTTGGTGTTTTAACAAATATATTAGCTTGTAACACTACAGAAACTAGCCAGGTGCTATATGCAGTGCATCACCATAACATATATCATGGCTGAACTCCAAAATATTCCTGTCAGAGATCACTGGCCAAAAAAAATAAATTTTAAAAACCCAAACAAAAATCCACAAAAATCCCACACAAAACCAAACCAAACAACTCTTCCCTTCTCATCTGGGCTTACAGGTACTGATAAATTTGATGACATGATGATGATTTCCAGCAGGAGAGTAATATTTGTCTCAGTTTCCACACCAAAAGCAGCCATGGAAAAGGGCAAAGAATATAATGTCTCAGTATCACAGGCAGAGACTAATGAGCAGCAGATCAGGAGCAAGCAGTGGTCTCTGGAAGAAGATGCTTTCATGAGCAGAGCACAATCTTACTCATCATCTGTCTTGATCAACTGCAGAGGTTTCCATGAAACAAATGATAAGGCTGCCTCACTGCCATAAACTGGAAAACAAAACAAAACATAATCCCAAACAAAACACTCTTTGTTCTTTTGCTTGTTTGTTTTAAAATAAGTTTTGTCTATTTGGGACCTTCCCTATTCCTTTTTTCTAACATCCAGTTTATCCTGCCACGGAGGAAGCCCCCCAGAGTAACAAAAATCTTACTGTACAGCAGGAGCACTTATAAGTCAATGCTTCCAACAGCTCCCTCAGTTCACTGAGGGCAGATAACAAAAATATTAAGAATATGAGAACAGCACCATCCTTTCACTCAATCAATGCAAATGAGCTACAGGGTTATTCCAGCAATTGCTTCTTTGAAGACATGCTGTTCCCCTCAGTGGTTTCAGGCAACCAGTGAACTGATAGAACCTACTTTTTCACTGGGTCAAAACCACTACAAAAACATTTTATCTAATTAGTTATCACACTACCCTCTCAGAAAGTTGACTGTTTTTCCTGCTGTAACAAACCTGTCATTGCTCTGGGTTTTTCAGAAAAGAACCCTGTGAATGCACTGAAAGCTAAATCTTATCTGACAAATGATTTAGTTGATTTTTCTAGGAATACACTGGGAAATGCTGGCAAAAGTAAGACCTGAATCTTATAGCACTCCTGCCTATTCTTAATGGGAAACACTGGATTGCCTTCTAGTAAACTCTTTTTTCCTCTGAAAAATCTATTGCTTACTTAAGGAAGCTTAAATACTCAAAAGCCCAACAATTGCTTTGTTTAGCTTTAACTAAATTAGCAAGTGCATTTTTCAGGAGCTGATATATGCCCATTCGTACTGAGAAAAGGCTTTGGCAATTTACATTTATCTTTAGTTTTGCAGGGCCAATGGAAGGCACTGACTCTGAATTTTAGAGTCTCTGTTCCTCAGGATAAACCCAAAGCTGGGGGGCAGAGTGGGGCTTCTCCTGCTATACTCTACTCTCAGGATCTGGGACTACCTGAAGGTCAGTCAGGATGCCCTAAACAAAGAGAAATTGGGCTGTCTGTCAAGCACCAACCTCCTCACCACCTCTGCACAGCTCCTCAATCACACATGGGCTGGGATGAACTCCCTCCCAACATAACTGATGCTGCCTGAGCACTTCTGCTTTAAAAAAACCACAAGGAGCATGGGCAAGTGCATGCCCTGTAAAATATTTTAAAGGGTCTTAACAATCATTTCATCATTTGGTTACTAAGACTTTGAAAAGCAAAGGTGATAGACACCACCCACTTACCACAGCTGATGTGAACCATGTTGTCAATGTGACATGGTGACAAGGCCCTCCAGCTCTCACTTGCCTTGCTGGCCTGTCATTACAGCATTTCCTTAAGGCAGCAGGAACTCTGGCATCCCATAAATCCTCCTTTCCTAGGCAACAAGACTCTATTTCCTGCATTTCTTTTTTCCCTTCATTCTCAGCTGCGTAACTCATAGTTCTGTCCACAAACTTTTCTGCTTCTGCAGCTTGTGACTTTTTGAAGCAGCCAAAGGGAATTAAGAACTTCTTAAACATCCCTGCAACAGTGACTGGGCAGACATTTGCCAAAATCAGCCAGGATAGGAAGAGCACAGAAAGCTGTGTCACCCTGACACAGCACAGCCTGGATGACCCCTGTGACCCTTCACAGAAGCTGAGAAGGTGTGCAGCAATCTGTGGTGGGATGGAAGTAGTGATGAATGGAGACTCATCCCTTGATTTATTTTGGAAATACCATCCACAGCCAGTTAAACTTGTTTCCTGGGCAGCCTGAACATGCATGGAAGCAGACCCTCGGTTTTATAGCCCTCCACAACCAGGAAGGATGTGCCAGGAGCAGCACCTGTAAGCAGTGGCACAAGTAGGAGGCAGCAGTCCCATACACATGCCATGCCCCCCAAGACAATCCATGTCCCTCTCATCATAGGACACAACTGATGAGAAGTACCTAAGAGTTGCTCATGTGGCATCAGACCTGTGTCCTTCAGACAGGCCTGCCAGAATTTCACACCGTGTCCAATGCTGTGCAATGACTGAACACATGTTGTCCCCTTTGGTAGCCTCAGCCTCTTGTCTGGAGCATGAAATCTATCAGCTAACTCCTGATCACCTCAGATAGAGACAGACACATCCCCCTCTGTCTCAAAGCTCATTCCACTCTTGTGACAGCCATAGAAATTACTATGGGGAAAACCAATAAATGTGAGACACACTTTCTACAGTCCATCATCAGAAACAAGGAGAGATGTATAAGACAAGGTAGCTTCCTTGGGTCTCCCACTACCCACCCCTGCCAGCCAAGCTGCAGCCCACACACTTCTGAACTACTCTGATCTTCTGTACAATACCATTATGAGGCTATGGATTCAGCTGACTTACATATAAATAAATTTCAATTCTGTATAAAAAGCTGAATTTATTACAACTTAGAGCATGGCAGTTGTAACTTAAAGTTTTCAGGCTTTTCCCTATCTTCTCCTGGCAATGCCATTCTGTTTTCCTCATAAGGAAATTTTCCCAAATAGTATCTGAGGGAAGTAGTATGTACATCTCTCTGTAGGCTGCCCAAATTGCCAAGTTTGCAGTGAGTGTTGCAGTAGCTAGGGAGTAGCTAAGAGGTTTGAGCCTGTGCCTGCTCAGTGGGAGGCACGAGGATCTGCTCTCAAGGTGTCAGCAGATGGCTGTGTGCTAAAGGTATCTCCCTAGTGACACCCATGGGAAACAGCTGACAGAAACCTAGAATAAGAGTCTGTTACCTGCACAATTTGTCCAACACTATTTAACTATCTCTGCATCTGCAATGCCTGCAAATAGCTGAGATCATGGCACAGGACACTTGGGAGGCCACTGCTCCTTTCCAGCCATAACTGGAATTCAGGCACCACATGCGTGGGCACTTCAAACTGCTCTAGTCCTCTACCTTTGTGCATCTGAATCATTCCTCTGCAAACTGAAATAAAAGCACCTGGAAAAAGAGGTAACCACAAGCTATATCTCTCCTGTCTGCACTGTTACAATTAGAGTTTGGGGTTTGACATGTGAACGTCATGATCTGATAACAATTACCCAGAAAATGTCAACCTATAAAAGGCAGTGACACACCCTCTCCTGCTCTGTTTACAAATTTCATGGTCATATGAGATACCAGTCAAACACATCAGCAGACTAAAAATAAACCCTAATAGGATATGTTGAATAAATACTTATTTCAAAACAGTATAGCCTTCTACATGACTAATGTTAATGTGATTTCTGACTGAGAAGAAAACAACCAATGTTTTAGTGACATGGTTTAGTGGCATGGTGGTGACAGGTTGGCAGTTGAACTTGATCTTAGAGGTCTTTTCCAACCTTAATGATTCTGTGATGCTGATTGCATGCTACCTGTGTTTGGCAGAGTGAAACAGGTAACTACCATCAACTCTGGTGGTTTATTCTCCTGTTAGCAAATGTTACTAGGCATATCAAACAGCCAATGCCATTATTGGTTTTAGTATATTAGTGAGTACTAGCACAGGACACATCTACAAGGTCCACAGGTATCACATAGAATCATAGGATCACCTTGGAAGAGAAGCAGCCATCTGCAAGCAACAGGGTGTGTCATTTCAGGACTGTGTGGGCTGGTTTCACACACCAGCCAACAGAGCCTGTACCATAGAGATGTTGGACAATGTCTGCCTGGACCTTCAAGAGGATTTTTTTTTTTTATTCCCAGTTAGATTGCCATTAAACCTTTTTCACAATAGCATTTGTCATTGAGATATTACTCATTAGTCAGTTCCCCCTTCAGTAAGGGAGGAAGATGTGGCAGTGAAGATGGAATTCTCTTTTAAAATTGCCCAAAAAGCCCCTATAAGGATTGCAGCACTTTGTGACCTACACCATGCTTGTCACAGGGCAGGGCCAGGGAATCTGCATATCACAATGTGTTGCAATCGCTCCGCGGAAACATCTTTTCTTGCTTCCTCTCCACCCTTGTCCAGAGAGTTAAGGTAAGATGGGAAAACAGTTGCAGCTTTTAGGACATCCTATTCAGTGACCCAGGAGAGCAGTGGCAATGTTCTGTTGGCAGAAAGAGTATAATTGGGAGAAATGACAACCTCAGGAGAGGGATTCCCAGCTCTACTAAAGTCTGTGGAATGATTATTCTATGATATTCATGAATATATCATATTCTATGATATTCTAACATTTAAAGTAAGTTTTCCATTCTGCATACCACAACCTCAAAGTGCAGGGCTCTTCCAGAGATGAGTTTAACAGGCTGAAAGGTCCATAGGGAGAAACACAAGAGCCCCTGTTGTGCTGGAGTTTGTATTTGGCTCTTTGGTCTCAGAGATGTCTGGACAGACAGAATCTGATTACCTAAGCACATGAGCAGCTTTATTGGAATGGTTTGTCCATCATTCTCCCAAGACTGTGGAGAGGGAAAAGGACATGGCATAGTTGGATATTTCTGCAGTTCCTTGGTGAGAACAAAAAGACATGATCCAGGAGGGTTGGAGAGAGTTCTTTGAAAACAGAAAGAAGCGTGTTTCAATGAGACACCCACCATCTTCTCTGGGATGATGTACTGGCAATGCCAGAGTGCAATGGGCTGCTCTGCTGGTTCCTCAAAGACAGCAAAGTTTGTGTACGAATGGCAGATGTTCCTTCTCCATTCTTCTACCTCTTTCCATACAAAGCAGGTCCCACAGCCCTGAAGGGGGCTGCTGTTTGTAGCAATAATCCACACACTACTGTAGACTCATCTATCCAAAAGTCCACAGAGCATTACTTAGGCTACATGCCCACTACAGCATCTGCTCAGTCCTTATACTACAAAGGCCTCCTACAAACACTGAGCATACTGGCCCAAAAGCAATTTTTATTCTATCTCAGACTGCAATGATGCCAGCACTGTGTCCAGCCTCCTAAACACAGTCAGCTCAGCAGCTTACCAAAAGCACCTGGAATCTGAATGGCCAACAAGGAAACAGAACATCAATGAATTTTAGCAGTCAAAGATAAAAGGAGGACTACAGAAAGCAAGTGAAACATTTCTATGCACATATTTACTCTACTGTTCTGCCATACATCTGCCTAAGTTGCATTAATCTGTACATTTTCTCTGCAATTGGCCACTTTCATGAAGTAAAATTCATTTCTGGTGAAAAATGGTATATACAGCCCAACACTATGTGCATCATTCTTGAAGAATGGGAAAACATTCAATGAAGTGGGAGAGGCTCATCTTATGAATGGTGCAGAACTCATAAACATATAAAAGTTATATTTAGTTCCTAAGTATTATGAAATACATATAAAAAGAGGAGCTCCCACCAAGACAGCAGAAGCTCAAAGTAAAGGAGAGGGGAAGGACAACCATGGATTACTAAGGCACACACTGCTTGAGAGCTCTTCCAAGATGATGTAATTTCAAACATACCCTCCACCTCCCATACTATTTGCCAGGTCCACACAAATTTCTCACTCTTGGACAAAACCATCCACTTGGGAGGGCCTGTCTGGTGGGTAGTTGACAACATGAACATCAGGGCAGTATGATATCCCTTTGTGTCCTGGTAACATTTCATTATTATGGAGTCCCCTCTTTACACAGAATGCACAACAAAAACATGCCTGTACAGTAAGGTAGATTTAACCAAAACCAGCAGCAGAAAACCTTTCAGAAAAAAAGATTTTCTTTCCAAGTACTTTTTACTTTCTTTGTAATTATACAAGGTCAGAAATGATCATTGTGAAGTGTCACCTCAAGAAATACATGTGCTTTGGTACTTGTGCTATGTTTGTATAGAGCATTGCCGAAAGCTCAGACTTTCTGAAAGTGTAAATCTCTGCTTCAGCTGTGTTCCATTTCTCTGTATGGGAAACTAAACCAAAGACTTAACACTTTACAGAGCTGAGTATATGTATTCACCAAGTGGAAACTTATGTTTGGGAATCTAAGACATCTCACTTCCTTTCCAAGACACCCTTTGTTTGATCCTGGCCAGCCATGGGAAGACAGAGAAATATGTACGATCTGACTGGTCAACAAGTCAATAAACCATGCAAAAAGCGTCCATCTCCTTTCTCCCCTCATTTATTTCCCCCAGCCTTCTTCTACAACCTTTTTCCTGCCACACACACCAAATATTTGAAAACCACAGTCTTCCCATGCTCTTGTATTGCTTGGTTTGGTAATGGCCTCTAATGTGAAAATATTTCATAACATTCTAACACAAACAGTTTTAGCCAGTCCCCTTCAGAACACATGCTTTTTTTTTATCCCCTCATGTCAATGACATCAATTTAAACAGAAAATGTAATAAAACAGGAAAGAGTATTTCCTAGTAAAGTGTTACAAAGCTGATAGAAACATGCAATTACCACAGCATATTCATTTTTAATTACATTCTGTACGTGGTCATTTCAGACATGCTGGACACAGGAATTATGCAATATATAACTTTGTCAAATATATTACAGAAAACATTTACAAATAAATTCCAGTGACACTGCCACAATTTACACTACATAACAGAAGCCACCAGTTGAAAGGAAGGCTGTAGATACTAGTCCTTGTCATGGAAGAGCTATTTCAAAGTGCAAATTCAACTACATCCTCTGCAGTATGTACTTATCAACATTCAATATAGTCTTCCTAAACCTGTAGAAAGCCTTGAGGCAACAGCTCAGGGAAGCTTAAGTGTACATTTCATATTAGAAAAAGGTCTCACTCAAAAAAACAGCTATGATAAGTAGACATTAACACTGAAAACTATGTCCATGTTCAGCCCTGGAACGGGTTTGTGCCTCACTCAGAGCTTTCAGACTCCATGCAAAGACTAGAGAGTGATCACCATCACTTTGCAACAACAAAGAGCAGGAATTAATAATCCAAGCCCCTAGACATGAGATCCTCGACTTCAAGTCCTACCTGCCCAAGAGCACAAGAGAAAAGGAAAGGGAAGACACACTAAAAACTTCTTTCAAAGCTCTAGCATCTCACAACTGCAATCCAGCTCCAATGCTTTCCAGGGTGGCAAATCCACCTAAATCTTTCTACCACACCTGCCCATCCAGCCTCATCATGTCTCCAAAACACAAAGTCAGTTCTGCCCAGTGAGCCTCCAGAACACTTAGCTTACTTGGAAATAATCCACACAAGGAGCAAGAACAAACTACTTCAAGCTTTGTGCTTTCCACAGTAAGAGCTTAGTTTCCGAGCTTACCTGTAGCTGCCATACAGCTTGGAGTTCACTGTGGATTCATAACTGTCCTCATGTTTCCTTAACAGAGGTAGCATGTAGAGTGCTGTTCTCTTCTTTCTAGGAGCAAAGAAAAGTGGTTTATAGGGATTTAATGAACACATATTTCAATCACTTAATTAACAGCCAGGGGGAGTAGGAAAAAGAAGCAGGAAAAGAGGAAGCAGAACCAGTGTTAAGCAAGCTTAACAATCTCCAAGCCCATTTGTCCACACCTTTGCATACAAGGATGCCATGCTGACAGTAAGTGGTGGCTAAATCAATAGGTCTGTGTATCTGCATGGGTAAATTCTCAAGGAACTGGGCTGCTTGTCCCAAATGTTTTGTTGCACTGCTAAAACAGCTGATGCTCAAGACTACAGTGACATGGAAAACACCTGATCTGATTCAGATTTAGCCTTGGTAAGAGGTCTTTATCACCAGCACAGCAGGCCATCATAAAATTTCCATGATTAGGCAAGCAACAAAGCTTATTCTTGCTTTTTTTTTTTCAAATCTTATTTTTTTACCAGCTTATCATGACATAAGAAACTCTCAAATGTGTTCTTTTAGCATTTATTTACACAGTTTGTTTTAACTATTATTATATTCTGCTAAAAGCAATAAGTCTTGCCCATTGAGGGTCCAGCTTGGCTGCTGCAGACTTCTCAGGAGCTAGTGACACCAGAGTTTTGCAAGGCCCAGCAACAAGGCTGGAGTTTTCTGCTTGTTAATCTGTCCAAAGACTAATATGGTGTTTCCAAGGCAGAATTACCACCCGTTTTTCTTACTTACAAGTTCAAGAGTCATTTTCCCACCCTTCTACAAATGAATTTGCATTCAAAAACAGAGCTTATGCTACTTTATCAACTCAGCAGCATTTCAGCAAGTTTTCCACAAACAGAGGTGTTGGTGAGAACCACAAGCCCAGCCACCTCTCAGGTACACTTGCCTGAGGTTGCTTGGAGGGACCAGTATCAGGACAGCCAAAAGCAAGCAAAGAGGAGTGGATTTAGACCTCATGGAGACTTTAAAGCAAAAGAAAGGAGAGCAGAGGACAGTCACAAACATACACACACTACCTGGCCTCCTGCTGTGCCCACACATCAAAAGCTACCCAGCCACATTCACACTGTGCTCCAAGCCATGCCAGCAACCACACCCAATCACCATGGCCTCAAACCCCTTGGGGCAGGAGGACTGCACCTGCAGCCCTTTAACCCCAACAGCTCCACCTGTGGGGAGGAACCAGCCAATTTTGTCACAGGGTGGGAAAGACAACACCCTATGGCTGCAGGGCAGCAGGTGCAGAGCCCACCCACCACGGTGTGCTCCTTCTACCAGGCTTTCCCCGTCCCTGGGTGTCTGCAACACCACAAAGTTACCCCCAAAATGGAAAAGAACTTCTCTGCAAGTGCCTGAGGGAGTGAAAGAGCCCATGAGGTCAATGGAAAAGAAGCACGCTGCCCAAATACACAGGAGGTCCTGATGGGAACACCTCAACTCCAACCCAACACCAACAGGGGGGAAAAACATATAAAATATGGGAGCTGCAGAAATGTGAAGGTCCAGTCTGCAGAGGCCCCAGGGAGACCTCAGGAGAAAACCAGCTCCACTGAAAATAAACGGTTGTAGTCAAGCTGTGGTGCTGCTTCTGGTAGAGCCTGTGTAACACAGCTGAAAGCAGTGGCAAGAAAGAGGAATTGAAAGCCTCAGCCACTCCCTGCGACCAAAAAACCCCCAGAAACAGCAACAGGCAGCAAATGGGGGTTGTGTCTGTACAGAGATGTGAGGGCATTGGATCAAGGAAGGACCTGGGAAACATCCCCTTCCTCACAGACCCGTGGAACACCTCAGTCCGCGCCTACACCCGATAGTCCCTGCCAGCACTGAGCTCTCCCCAGAGCATCCTCCCCATAGACTGACATTGCTGAGGCAATAACCAGATTTCTTTAGTAATGTTCCATTCCTCCATTTTCACCACAGAGACCATCTTTCTCATTCATCTCTCATCCCAGGAGAAGCAACTTTGTGGGGCTCCATCTCAAGCCAAAAGGAATATGTATAAACTAAGAATAACTGTTAATTAACCTGAATCTTTCTTTGCATCATGATCTGAACCAGACACTGTATCTATCTTTAACTTTAGGCTGCTTTGAGATGCATCCTCTATCCACAGCAGACAAAAATAAGATTCTTTCTTTTGATAAAGATAATTGTGAGCCCCAGCCAGACACATTTCTTGGCAATACTGAGCTCATATCTTTAAATGCTGTGAACTCACAAGGGTTCAAAAGGCAGCATATTTTGAGTGCCTCCAAATCAACAAGTTTTGTGATCCAAGGAGAATTTAATCCAGCAACTTTCCCACATCCTGCTGGAAAAAGAGGTGCAGTGAAGGTGAGCTACTTCTCACAGTGAGAACAGCTGTCACAGTGCACATAAACACTGAATAGAGGCTGTCCCATAGAACCCAGCCAAAGGCCACATGGGAGTACAGCCAAGATTCAGCCCCCCATGTAGGGGAGAGCAGGGTGGAAGCTGTACACTGTCTTCTGTTGAGCTGGTTAAAATCAATATTGCTTTATATGGGGTTTAGTATCAGAGAGAGACTAATAGAAAATGAAGATTTATTTCCTGAGTATCTCAACATTTTCAAAGCTGCTTTGTTTTGACTTTTTGCTTTGTTGGAAGTAGCTCCACTGTTTTCTAAATTACTGAAAACCACTGTTGAAAGCTCATGCAATAAAACTGTGTTTTTCATTATGACTGTTGGTAATTATGCAGGCAACACACATATAGAGAGGAAACTATACAAACCAGATTTACTGTAAAAGCCAAGAGCTTTCATAAATGCAGCTGTGTTCTCTTGTAGAAAAATAGGTTATTTGAGGGAAAATATTTTTGGACTTCAAAAAACAGTGGCAAGGATAACAATCAATTCTTGGCAAGAGCTGTGCAAAGCTGAACTCTGTCCAGGTCCACCTCTCAAGCACCTTCTGCAGAACACAACCTCATGTCAGCTAGGTTGGTAGCCAGTATTAGCAATATAATCTTCACATCACTTCAGAGTGGACACATAAGTTTTAACAAGTCTGCAGATGAAGTTATAAAATTAAGCCTCTACCATTTTAAAGTTGCATAAAAGTGGTTTATTATTGTTATTTATACAGGACAAACATCATTTGTATGTAGCAGCACAGTGAGCCCAACAATGTGTCCAGCAGTGCCAGCTACCCAGGTGATGGCACACCTTTCCATCCTCAGACCCTCCACTGCAGAACACCAAGGGCCTCTCAATCTGTAGGACACATATCTTGTTTGTGAGGCCAGGACATTACCCATCCCCTTATTATGTGGAGAACTCTTTATGTGTCAGTATACCTGGTCATCAGCTGGGTCCTCTGAAATAGAGGCTATTATTGGTTTCCCTACCTACCTGACTGTGAGGGTCACATCTACCAGCACCTACTGCTGTCGAATGAGAAAGGCAGCAAGACAAGGAACCTGGGCTGTGTGTGTCCCCACAACCATCTCCTCAGCTACCAAGGGAAAAGTGGGTAGAAGGATGCTCTTCCTATACAGCTAGAAAGCCTCAGAGGGCTAATCCCTAATAATTCCAGTTTATTGGCTCTTGTCTGGAACGGAAGTGAAACAGTGTACAGATGTGAAGATCTGGGCCACAAATCTATGCTGAAGGAAAGAATGGCAGCTCTATCCCTCAAGAGAGCTGGAATAGGTATTTGGTAGCCAAAAGCTTTAAGGATGAAGTACTGTTCCACCTCCTAGGTGAATTCCACCACCATTTACCTCCTCTCTCTGTCTTGCAAAGCGGCTGTGTTTCCTATAGTAGTTAGGCACTAAGTGTGCAGATGGAACCATATGGAACAATCAGAAGTTACCTCATTCTTATCAAAACTGATGGGAGTTATATAACCAATGTTTTTTGAGAACTCTGCTAAATTTAATGCCTAAATTGTTCTTAAGTCCTTCTATTAAACTGCAAAAACTCCGAAGGTATCTGGTCAGTAGGAAACACCAGAGTTTCAGCTACCTGAACAGAGTCCTAGGTGCTCGTGTATTTTAGGCACATAAAAAACCTCTTAAAATTCTAGGCAAGAGTCCTTTCCTTGAACTGAAGGCTGATGTTCTTAAATAACTCCCATAACCAAAACTGCCACTGTAACAAAAGCATAGGCATCTCCTTTCCTGCATGTGGGTGATTTTGATGCCTGCTCTGGTTATAAGCAGCATGGTCCTCGAGAACATGAAATTTAGGAAGATGAGTAATGTATGAAGTGTGGAGGCAGTGACAGATGATCCACATATTATATGATTTTCTTTAATAATTTATAAATAAATATCAGCTCTTCCCAAACTGCCCCTCAGCCTAGCAATTATATGCTGGTTAATTTCTTGTTAGTGCCGTTCTTTTATAACAACAAACTGTTCCCAAAGCTTTACAGACTAAGAGTTAGACAATCAAAGTACTGTGTGCCATTTTCCACTTAATTCATTCAGTTAGCTGCAATTAAAACAATACAATTCAAAGCCTTGTTTGTTTCTCTGAAAAAAAATACAAAACTTTAGTTGTTACTATTAATATATACAACCTACAAGAAAGAGTTAACAAAGCCTCTTTGTCTGCCCTGTTGCAGTAGAGTAATTTTCTTATCCTTTTCTGTAGATGCCCTGGCAGTCATCAGTATTTCTTTCAGTCACTCTTCTTCAGAAGACACACACTTTTCATTCAGCTGCCCAGAAAGAAAAGGAATTGAGTGGGACAGATTCTCTTGGTGGTCAGATCCATTCACCGCAAATGCCTGGGGAGGAATCTAGATGAAGGTGCAGGAGTATCATCAAGAAGAGAATCAAACCTATTTAGAAGGGAAGAGATCACCATTTTAGCAGGCAGTAATCAAATTTCTCTTCAGATTTTACCTATTTTACCTACAGACTTCATATTTCTAGAAAAGCAGTGTCTTCATGGCTACTGACCACTGCTCAATCACTTAATATGAACAACATACCAAGTTTTAATTACACTATAGACCAATTTCTTTTTTGGTTTATGGGGATTCATTAATTAAACCTGATGATAATCTAAGCAATATTATACCAGTTTTGCAGATGCAAAAGAGAACAGAGGCTGTATCTTTCCCCCCAAGAAAGTGACAAGCCATCCTAACAGAACAGCTGTGACTATTTCCCATACCACTAAGTTCCCCCAGGTCTGAGTGATTTCTATCAGCCAAGAACATACAGAATGTGCAGTGCTCAGAGAGCAGCAACATCCCTGCAGCCCGAGGATTCACCATGTCCAAGACTCACAGTGTTTCCAGAGCAAGATACCTCTCAACACTGCCCCAAGTCCCAAGACTATACTCCTGATATGGTGCTATTTCATACGTTAATTCAGTATTTCAGTTGTAATTGTTGACAGGTTTTAATTCAGCCTACTCCTGCAACAGGACAGCAAACCACTGATTTGGATCTGAAGTCTTAATTATTATCCCACCATTAGCATTTATGAATTAGCTTAAATTAAATTACCATTTCTTTCAAACTCAGTTCCTCAAGAAAGAACTAATGTGCCTACTTTGATAAGATGGTATGAAATTTATCCAAACATTTATCAAACTATGTGAAATCTGATTGGAAGAATATATTCTGAGATTTTGTCAGTGAAGTCCCCCAGGAAAAAGTAACACCAAAATGTGTGTCAGAGCAGACTCCCAAAGTCTGATGCAAAGGGCATTCACAACTTACCTAGTGCTCATCTTTATTCTTTTGTTCCAGTACACAACAGCACAATGAGGGTATGGCCAAGTAAAGATCCAAAACCAGCATTTCTTTTCCAAAAAGGCAGAACCCTCTGCCAAACCCAGCTCCAATTACAGAAACACTTTCCAGTATTTTCCTTCCTTGCAGTTACTGCACTTCTACAAAGGTGTTACACAGTGATGAATGACAACAAAGACAATACACTAAACAAGGTACTTATTACAAGGTTATTCTTATGAAAAGAAATGCTAATACCATACTCCTGGCATATGACTTCATGGCTTAAGAATCTTGCATATAATCTGAGTGAAAGAAATGTAACCAAAAGACCACATCTCCAGCTATTGATGAATGTTTCCAGCAAGTCTGAAAAAAAACCCCAAAAAACAACAAACAAAAACCCCAAACCAAACCAAAACATGTAATAAAAGCACGTTTTTTCCAAATGTGTTTTCTTAGCTTAGGTCACCGTAACAGAGATAAAATTAGGCATATAGCAACTGTATGTGCACTGTAATAAACATACTTTTCATAAGGCATTTCAGTGAAATTGGATTACTAACAAACTTTCCATAAAGTTAAACTTATCATCAATGTATACCAAAGATCATATAATTATAGTAAACTATATACAGTAAGGCACTGTCCAAGCCACTTTAAGAAACTGACACTATCGACTGACCTATAAATACCGATAATATTTTGATCATCATCTACACATCTTCTACATCTTCTTTATGCTTTCAAGTACCCTTATGTCCAATAGCTGAAAACATGTAATTCAGTTCCACAGAATAACTCCAAAAATCCCATCAAGGAAGTTCTTTATTGGTTTCTCTCAATTACTTCCAGATTAAATCTGCTCTTCTATAAACACAGCAAAGGCTTTCTGTAAGTGTTTAGTCTGAAAACACACGGTTGAGGTTAATAGATCTTTTCAATCCAGCAACAAAGGACCATACAACTGGAACACAGCTAATAACTCTGCTGATGACACACACACTGGAACAAAAAGCAGTGCTGAGACACTTAGGATCAGAATAATGAAACCAGTTTTAAGAACCAAAAGCAGATTATGGAGCACACAAAAGGAATAGGTTTGTATATGAAAGTATCTACTTTTTACTGACTCACCTTTCAGACACTTCGCTTCATTAAATTAATTAAGAATGAGCATAAATGCCAAAATGCCAAGGTAAGGAAGAGGCAGACATTATAAATCTGTTCACAGTAGTGTTCCAGATTGGTGCTAAAACAAGAATCATGAGCTACATTCATTACAACAAAATATAAGAATATCTATACTCAGTTCAGGCTTTCTTTAGTCATCACCTGCTTGGGAAGAAAGAAAGAAAAATTATAGCTTTTCTAGAACAGTATTCATTTTTCTCAGTGAAAGCAAATAAACTCTGGCCCTTCTCCAGTTCAAGTCAGAGAGAGTTATGTGTGTGAAACCCTGAGGGTGATATCTATTCAGCATAACACGGCTGCACTTACCCACACTGTAAAATCTGAGATCAAAAGCAGTTGGCTCAAGCCTCCAGAAGAAGAAAGGTTTCACAACAAAATATTCTTCCAAATACAGGTTGGGTGCACAAACTTACCATCTCTCCTTCTAACAATAGCTTTCTTCCTCGTAGTTTTCTAGAAGATGGGATCTATACCTCTCACACCAGAAGAGTAATAGGAACTTACAGTGCACTTTCACGCCCATGCATACTTTCTGTTAAGAATGGGTAAGTGGTCTCCAGGCCTCCTAGAACAGGGAACAAGGGAAAGCAAAAGAAACCCTGGTGTCCTCCAGAACCCCAGCATTTCCATCTAGCTTTCCATTCAAGTATCTCTAGCCTTGGTTATTCATACTAAACAAACCCATAGATGCATTAGCAGACGCGCTTCTGTGTGACCTGGTCTAGGGAATCCTGCTGTGGCAGGGGGTTGGACTAGAAGACCTTTGGAGGTCCCTTCCAACTCCTAATATTCTGTGATTCTGTGATCATCAGCTAGTAAAATTAAACTAAGCTAGACAACATTGCTATATTGAACAAAATAGATTATTCCCTCAAACACCAATGACAAGAGCCCACAGAAAGGCAGCAGACGTGTGGTGACACAGACCTTCAGCTGTGAAGGCAAACAGGCTGGCCTTGGCAATTGTGTAAATTCTGTGGTTTGGTCCTGGAGGTTGTGGCTTCAGTCCCAGGTCCCAATTCCTTACCACAAACCACCAGAGACCTCTTTGAGTAAATGCAAGACCAGTTCCTCCTCAGCAAGGCTCCATCAAATTTAACCCTCTTCCATGCAAAAGGCCTCCAGCTTAAGCATCCTGCTATAGGCATGGTTTTTCCCTGCAGCAGTATGTTGACATGAGTCAGCTGGGGCATGAGGTAGCCGAGACCCATTCAACTTGACAACCGGAGAAAATCCCCTGACCACCTCCCATCCCTGCAGACTGCCTGTCTTGTCAGACAGCCCCATGGGAAGGCAAGTCAGCTGCCATCTCTGAATCTGACCCAGAGGACAGCAGATTACTTAATATTGCCTGTATTCCAGGAGCACTCTGGGGACCTTAATCATGGTTCTCGGCTGTGCACCGCTAAGCACTTTCCATGCAGTAGACAAAAGGCAGCCTCTGCATATCAGAGCTACACTAAGGAAGGCCTGTCTATTTACAGCAGTTCCTGCAGAGCACCAGCTTTTGAACCACTTCCAACATTGAAACATAGCTAACCCAACCTCTCTTTCCGAGCACTGGACACCTGCATGAGCAGCAGTGGCCAAAGACACCCAGCCTGTTGACACTGGAGCTAGACAGATGAAAGCCGCATTTAGGGCAGCCCCTGCTTTGCATCTTGGTGCAGATGTACACTGGGAAAGGAATGAGGACAGAGCTGAGACAGTGGGAAGCTTGGAGAGAAGGAGGGCGTCTGTTACTTGAAATCACTCTAAAGCACGTTACAAATCTGTTAAATCATTGTGGCTTACCCTGTATTTCAGAGTAAATTAGTAACTTTTCAGAGGGAGTGAAGAAACTACTGCTCCACTTTTAAATAATGAAAATGCTAAAAAACCTACACTTAACAGCTCTAGAACTGCAGCAAGTCACCCACCAACACCCACTCCTCTTGTCAGCAGTCTTTTTTCAGCTTTCCCTATTACTTGAGTCAAGACAGAGATCTTTAATGTTTGCTTTGCTTACCTGGTCAACTTTCAGAAGCCCCAAATGTTACAATATGCACCTGTGCCACTGACCTCTTTCCCTATGGCATTTTGATTAAAATAAGTAACCAAAGCAGAGTTTCCAAAATCACTTGGATTCACTGGCTCTGAGTGCATAGCTGTAAAAAATTTGCTTTAAGATTAACATCCAATTTTATTCATGCCTGAGGCTTCACCACAGCATCTATTTTTGTAAGATTAACAGCAAGATCCCAGTTCTCCAGAAATGTAAAGAGTAACAGGTAATTGTAAAAGGAAAATGATGTTTCCTAACCTGCCCTGCTCACATCCAGGAAGGTACATTTTCCTGGCCCTTTCTAAGGTGAGTGTAATTTCTATTTGCATTTTTGCACCCCCAACATGCAGCATGTGTATTAGTCCTTCTGCCTCCCATTAGCTGAAATGCATTTCTGATGAAACTGTGGGTGCCAAAAAACACTAACACAGATCTCACATGTGCAAAGTGTCCCCTGAAAGACAGCTTTTACTCTGGAGGAGTTAAGAAACAGCCATCTTCCTGTACCTTGCACAACAGCATTTTGAATCATCTAACTTGGGAATACAAGCATAGAAAATGAGCGCTTGATATTTCAGCTAATCCATTTGAAATGAATATACATGAACACTCTTCTTTCTGAACGTGGCAACTGGAGGACAAATTAAAGGCCACTTTTAACCAAAACTGCAGAAAAGTTGCTTTAAATAGTGCTTTTGGTATCTGTCAATTAGAGCTATTGCATTGCTGTCAACTTGCAACTCCTTCTTTAGTTCCAGCTTTGCTCGATCCTACTCAGATCCGTACAAATCAATTGTCTCTTGCAAACATACACTAACCACTGGAAAGTGAAATTAATAAAGTGTGAGAAAAGCTGATTCATAAAGCTGACACCCCTGTGCCCAACAACTCTGGGTTTCTCCCCTCCAGCTAGCTGTTTGAGATAGGCAAGCAAAGTGGTAGAAGATTATCAAATTGCAACTGTCATTCCTGACAAAATGCATTTCAATGCTGGAAGGAATTTTAGGTTTTAAGCTAAAATACCACCCCAAAGGGTTCCTCCGAGCCTGTCAATATCTGTACCTTGGATGGAAAGCTACCACTGAGCGCAGTGTGTCCAACATATAGAACCTGCCACGAAATGAAGTTCTTCATAAGAAAGCTCATCTCAGTCTTGGTTGGTAACAATAACAGGGAGACAAGATGAGACCATCAGTCTCAATTGTGAAGACAATGTTTTCCTCCCATATTATTCTGTCTGTCATGTTCCCTTCAGGTTCCAAAGGAATCCCTGTCTCATACATCATTATTTCCCACAAAGCTTGAAAGACTTCAGGGGGGGTTTCTTCCTGCCCACTGTACCAGCCTTGATGTCTGAGTACCTTCAGAACAGTGACAGAGGCCTCTGCTAGCAATAAAGGGGAACATCTGCATACCAATTAAACTGCTGAGCACTGAAGAGTTAAAAAAAAAGAGGGGAGGAAGCCTTGAAAGTAAATCTGAGCCGAGTTCTAATTAATGCCCTAGGCCTCGATTCACCACAGCACTTAGGCATGTAGTTAACTTTAAGCATGTATTTAGTTCCACTGAAGTCAAAAAACAGCATCGAAGAGGCAAACTACATTAGCAAAATTTAATACTTTTTTGGCTCATTAATCAGCCATAATAATTAACTAAGAGAACTGTATTCGTTATTTCCCTTGCTGTGACGTTCCCAGTTAAAAAATACTTGGGTGAGGCTGGAATAAGCAAAAAGCACGACCTTGTTTGGCTGTCACGGGCTGCTCTGTCCTACAGCTGTGAAGGCCAGTCCCTAGCAGCAGCTACAAGAGCTGAGCTCTCTGTACATCACAGACTAGTGTCTGTATCTTCTATGTGGTGGCAGCGTGCAGGCACAAAATCACAGCCTTTGTCCCAAGCAGCAGTAACCTAAGAAACAAGAACTGGCAATATAAGACAGCAAAGCCATCAGGCAATGGATGGCACATCAGAAACATCTTTCCTTTTCTCTCTAAAGAGGCATTTGTCCACTGCAGTGCATCAGTGTTAGTTGTGATCAGAGGCAGCAAGGAAAGGCAGCAAACAGGGCTGGATATGTGAGGGAAGCTGAGGGCAGATGCGAGTTTGGAGACGGAGCTGGTGAGGTTTCCAAGAGAGGCAATCGCAGACAGAGCTGGAGGGAGAGAAGCAGTACTGATGTCTAAAGGGTGGCAGACTTTAATCTGGTCCAGCCCGAAGAGTGAGCAAGAACTAAACTCTCTTCCATTTCAGTGGAGCAGAGCTGAGCCTTGTAAAAAAAGAAGCCCAAAGTGCAACATCCGAATAGCTGACTAGCCCTAGATACATCCAAAACTCTTTTCCACTTGGTAAGCACAGCATGGTGAAAGGCTGTCAAGACAGCACCAACAACATGCAGGCTAGATTTGTCCTGAACATGGTCTCCAAGGGCCCGACACAACCAAATTTTGAGTTCCTGTTGACTTGACAAAGGCATGTGTATGACTAATGATTCCATAAATCTGGATGCAAGGAGCTGCCTGATAAGGGTCTTCTTGCTAGGATTTCTGCAAAAATGAAACCACAGAAAGTTTGCCAAAGTATCATTAATGATGCAGATGCACCTATATAAGCTAGGAAATTGAGTGCAGGGGATATGAAATACTGGCTGACAACACCTCTTTATCTCATTCATTATGAAAACAAAACAGAACAAAAACAACCCCCCAAACACTAGAACACCATAAGCATAAAAGAAAGTACCAGTATAGCTTTCCAGAGTAACTTTGCATTTCCTCCCTTTCATTGGTTTAAGAGCTCTATTGTTACTCTCTTGGTTTTTTTTAATGGCAGATACTAAAAGTCTTTTATCTTTCAAAGTCCTTAAAGTCTGTTAAATAAATACGTAATTAAAGCCTCTTTCAATTGGGTGTAATTTACTCTATCGTTTACAACAGCTGCACTAGAGTTATTACAGTTTATCATTTAAAAGCCTAATTAGGGGCTTCTTAATTAGCGGATCCTTCAGTTACTAGACTGTGACTGTGTAAAAGATGCTTGGCAGCTATCGCATGTTACAAATCTGCATGAAAACAGGGTGTGTCCCAAAAGACAATCATTGTCCCTGCTGGTCAGCCCATCCGAACGTGTGAACCTCCATGCTACATCTGCACTCTTGTTTTCAAGTGCTCACCTGGTCTGCACACAGTCTTTCCCTTGAGCACGTGTTGTTGGGAACCACTAAATGTATCTAGAGGTAAGCCCCCAACATAGCCGAGCTGACCTGCTATCATAGTCCGCTCTGGTGTGGCCACTCTCATGTTCAAACACAACTGAAAGACAGGACAGGACTGTGCCCACTGACTGCTCAGGCAGGCTCTCATGTGGCTTGTCAAACGCTTTCTCCAGCAAATACACCTCCTTGCTGCTGTCGCTCTC
The DNA here is from genome assembly GCA_013399015.1 of Galbula dea. Classification (NCBI taxonomy): domain Eukaryota; kingdom Metazoa; phylum Chordata; class Aves; order Piciformes; family Galbulidae; genus Galbula; species Galbula dea. Next base: position 605,400 of record VWZX01008142.1, read on the forward strand.
TCCTCTGGGAGGTCTGCACCATGCTGGATTCAGTGGCCGGTTCCTCCGTGGTGCTGAAAGCACTTGCATCACTAGAAGGAAGAAGAGGGGAGCCAGTTACTGCCTCTCATTTATAGACACCGACATGCATTTCTCATTAATCACCACCAAATTAGCGGTCAGTCACTGAGACTTTAAGTGCAGAATTTGCCCAGGGAAAGGACCGTATCTGCTTCATCCTTTCCCCCTGGGTTGCATGGTATGGGGCAGCAGCTGGAATCAGTGGAACAAGCCTCATAACAGTACAGGGGTCACAGGACACACTGCTCAGTGAGCAAAGAGCTTAACCAGACCATACTCTGGAGGTTTGGAAGGGTTTTGTTAAGTTTTCACCCCTTTGTAACACAGCAGCTGTGTTACAGAGGGTCAGATTCAGGGCCTGCCAGCATTTGGGAGCATTGCTTTAAACAACAGTGACAAAATCATGAGATTTTATTGACTGCAGGATAATATAAATCAGCTATTGAAAACCTGTATCATTAGCACTATTGCTTTCCAGTAGTAGATGGCTGCAGTAATGGATTGGCCTCTCCATCTCATCCTCCCACTGGAAAGCAACATATATGGGATGGATCAATAACCTGATCTAAGTTACTTGTACACAAGCCAGGTGCAAATATCACCCTTTCTCAGAGGTTTAAGGGACCAAATATTTTTGCAAAATTTAGGCCAGGCAACTAATTGGTTTGGATAAATTGTCATTCTGGGAGAGAATAGTATAACCAGATCCACCCACATTGTTACAAGGAAGTAAAACATGAACAGAGAGGAAATAACTTTATTATATGTATGTATTACTTTGTGGGTCAATAGCTCAGGATACTACTTTGCAAAAGGACAAATTTCCATTTGAAAAGCAGTTTCTGTAATATCTATGTTGCTGAGGAGCCTCTATTTGACAGGAAATGACTAGATAATTTCATCATGGTGTTTGCCACTAACAGCCAAAAAATCCTAAAATACCTTCAAAATCAATACCAAAATGGACTGCCATTAATAGCGCCAGGATTTCATCCTATTGTGTCACAACATATTACTCAATTTAGTGTTGCCAAACCTGAAGTCAATGGAAACCCAACAGGTCACAGGCTTGTTTCCTCATGGATCAGTAGATAGGCTACAGAGGTGCCTCAGAGCCTTCCCTGTATCGAGATGGCATCACCCTCACTCCATCAGCACAATTAAAGCATGTACATGTGTTTCTTGCCCTTAGCCCACTCTGTGTCACTTGCACACACAGAGAAGAGGATATATTCAAGATCATAAACCAGGTCAGAAGGGAGCAGAAGCACAGTTATTTCACAGTTATTATGTTACAGCCTCCAAGGGTGTCCATGGACACATAAAGAAGAGGACGTACACTGAGTCCTGGCTGTACAGTGAGTCCTGCTGTGACACTGGCATCAAGCAGTCTTTTTGAGAACAGACGAACCTTAGCTAGAGCTTTCTGAAAGGTGAGATGTCATCTTCTGAAAACCCTTGTGACAAGCTGCCTACAGACTCAATTGAGCACTTCACAGGGAGCTGACCTTCCTAGAAAACTTTGCTCTCCAAATTCCTGGAAATCTTTACACCCTAAATCAAACACTTATTTAAACAGGTCCTTATTATACAACACTTATATTGCATGGCCCACATGGCACCAATGCCTACTTTTTTCAGTAAGTTCAGTGGCATCCAAAGTGATGCCATGGAAATTATTTTATCTCATTTCATTTTACCTTGACTTCTGTAACACAAGAGCAGGGACAGACTTTCAGAAGAGGAAGAGCAACATAGTGATTTGGTTTAGGTAGCCACAACCATAAAGCTGAGGTGACAGCTGAAGGCATGAAATAACATGATGCCAATATGCTTCATTTTCAATTATTTCTATCCAGTTTTCCTGCTGGCTCCAAGCAAGTACTGTGAACCTCCTTGATTTGCAGCAGAGCAGACATGCTGCACCCTACCATGGAGGGAGAGCAGAGGGGAACTGTAACCAGCAACTTGATGAGGTCAAGGACTGTCTGGAGCACAGGGCCTGTAGAAGCCAGGTAAGTGTTGCACTGCTGTGGCTCCCAACAGGACAGCTCACTACTCTAGCTCCCTCAGCACCAGAACACCGTGGTGAGGGATTCAAGCACCTGCACACAGCCCACCACCACCATCTCAGCTGCCCAGGCTGGCAGCTGACCCACTCCAGCCCTAGGGCTGCTGCCCAAACCCTTGGGTTCAGAAGAAAGAAACAGATCCCTGTGGCAATCAAGAGATCCCTTCTTATGGGACTAGGATCATGGATTATCATTTTGTGTAGACCTCTGCTGTTCTCCTCCCCCATTTTAACAAAAAAAAAAAAAAACCACACCAGAAGAGCTCAGTGTCTTCTTTCAAAACTTCAAAACTTCTCTATTTCACTAACTTGTTCCAACCTTCATCATAGCTTTTCCCTTGTCAGCAGCTGTACCACTGCACTATACCTCTGCCCACGCACAAATGCACCAGTTGAAGGTATGAACTGGAATCTCTCTGTTAAAGGAACAAGCATCCCAGAGACTGACACAGCTCCTATTTGCATGTAAAAAGGGAAAAGAAGCTGCATGACTGAGCCCAAATTAGCATCAGCAAAGCCTCCCAGCCCATTTGCAAACTACAGCTTGCACAGTGGTGCTAATAGAGGTGCACACTTTCCTCACAAAGAAAGATTCCTACCTCAGCTATAAGGAAACTTGGCTAACAGTGGTTCACCAAATTTAGCATCACATGAACTTTAAAATCCCTGTTTTCCTGAAATGTACAGTGTGCTAGTGAAGAAGAAACACTGGATGCAGGGTGAACTGGATGTGCCCAGATTCAATTTCACCTCCACTTCCAGCTTGATTCCTGAATCTAGCTACCTAACTGAGAGCCACTCAGGCATTCATTACTTCTATACCCCTAGATTTTTGAATGTCCAGAAACAGTCACAGTATTCAGTGCATCTAAAAATGAAAACAAAAACAAGCAGGGCAAATGTAGATTTAGAAAGGAGGACCATCAACCTCTTTTCCACCATCAGCTCTTTCAAAGGGGTGTTGTGGGGATCCATTTATGCCTGCAAAGTCTTGCTGAAGACACACAGTTCATAGACTATAAGATTTCCAGACTTTAACACAGTTTTTGTCTCTTTCTCTGGCTATGTACACACATACCTAAGCATCCATGCCTGTGCATATACTTACTGAGTCATAATAAAGAGGATTAGATGTCTCAGTAGACTATTTAAGAAGTATAATTTTATTTAGAACTGTCCTCCAAACCAAACTGCATTTTGAGGCCTTGTTGAAGAGAAGTTATAGAGTCTTTTCACTTTATTATTACATTTTCATGGAAGCTGTTGGAACAATTCAGTGCCTCTGCTGCTTCTGCAGTAGGTTTAGCTCATCTATGAGACTAGAAAGAATAGTAAATGCAGATATTAATGGTAATAAAAATCAAAGCTAAGCCCTGCATGAAGAGAAACAAATTCCAAAATGAAAAATTAGATTACACAGTACCTGTCTCCTCTCCTGACTTCCTCATTATACATAGAAATTAACCCTGTCATTAAGTACTTTGATCAGGCTGTACATAAACAGCTTATAACGGCATGAAATCTACCACAGCAAGCAGGCAAATGAATAAGTGGAGAAATACTGACATTTGGGGCTGCTGTCAGACATCAAGTGCTCCTACTCCCTCAGGGCCAAACTGCTAGAATAAATGGGGTTACTCCAAGGATTAATTGCTCCCTCCTGATTTGCACTACTTCCAGAAAGTTTCAGAAATAGTATCTAAGAGGCTATCATTTGGAGATCAGTAGCATCATTTTAAGATCTTAAAGAGAGATAAGTTGGCCTGTTGTTACTGCTCTTAGGCTAAAACTTGGTACAGAAATTTCCAGACTGATTGAGTTGAAACAGTATCCCTTTTTTAAAGTACTCTGAGGTCAAAAGAGTAAAACAAACAAAAAAAGCAGTATTTAAGTAGGAATAGTTATTATAATCAATCTACTCAGAATTAAGGCATCAGGGGAGAAAAGCCTGTGGTCAGATTGGTCCATTTCTGAGCAATGCCTAAAGAAAGGACTTGATACACTCTTCATTCATTTTCAGCTGTTGTAATGAGCTGAGCACTTCTAAAAGGATAGCTCTTGAAATTCTCTTGGATTACTTATGAAGCATGTATCAATAAGTTGTATCAAATTACTATGTTTGCAGTCTTTTTTACTAAGTGCATTAGTTTCCCTTAATCATAAATCCAAAAAAGAGGAATAATGGCAGTAATGCACTGAAGTGTCAAAGATAACAGTGGAACAATTACTGATGGCTGCCAGCAGCCTTGATTGAGTCAGTGAGCCTACAGCATGAACCTTTGCTGCTTGGCCACTGCCACCAGTGACACCAGTTCCTACAGAGCATCATTTTATGTATCAGACAACTCTCCCTTCATCTACCATTTGAATCTGTCCTAAGTGAATCACTTAGAGAGTAGCTGCATGTGCTATGACTGATAGTGGTCGCTTTGGTGAGGTTTTCTGTTGGTAAGATTTCCAGAATTAGGAATCTGAATATCCCACCACCACATCTGGATGGACTGTTTCCCAGCAGAGAGGAAAACTATTTCTGCTCCCAAGCAGCAGCCACAAGGTTGGTGGTGTAAAAGGAACAACTGTCCAGATTACACTGTAGTAATGCAAATGGTTAACGAATGCGTGGTAGAGTAACTCTCCACATAGCTCCACCTCCCCCTGCTTTATCATCACCACTAATCAAAAAAACACAGGTTAATTTTGTCATTGGTTCCAAGTTAAAAGAGAAACTAAAGACTTTGCTGATCTGAAATGGTTAGCTTGGCATTTAAAAAGTTCTTCAGAGGCACTTCACAAATAAATTACTTCATCTTAGAAAAAGCCTTCTTTTTGAGAGGAGTCAGGGGAATATTTTTCAAGTAGTTGGTGGAACACAGATGTTCATGATTTTCCTACAAAATATGTGAAAACTGATCAAATAGCTCCAGGTTCCTTATTCATCTGTGCCCAAAGGCTGGAATCTTGGTATGAAGAAGGCACATACTCCATGGCTGACATTGCCCTGTACCTGAGACTGTCACATCTCTCTCCCTAGCCTCCCTTCTCCTGGACCTATCTGCATTTTATTCCCTACCTCCATGTATGTAATTTCACTGACTTTGGTCAAAAAAAAGGTATTTCCAACCACCTGTCAAATCTGAATATCCAAAGTTACACAGGAGGAAGTGCACACTTGCACTGGAGGCTAGATTTTGGTGGCACACTGAAAACTCACCCACCTGTTCAGCACCTGCATTGCTATAAGCCTTAAGAAAAGCTTCATCAAAACCTCCACAGTACCAGATGCTCTGGGGTAGGACCCCACAGAACAGAGCATAGTCCTGGCAAATCCTATGCCTTAGAGATTGCCTCAGCCCCAGCTCAGTACTCCAGAGCAGCTGTGTACTCCAGAGGCAGCTACTCCAAGCAGTAATGTAGGAACAACCATCCCCTACAAATGGAGGCGCAACTCTCACTGCAGCAACAGGTTGAAAGCAAGGCACAGAGCACTTTCATATGGGCAATGGTAGAACAGCATTCCCATCCTTCCTTTTAATGCCAATATGCAAAACACAACTACCTGTGAGAAGACTGGACCTTATTCAACTGGCCACTTACTTGCTCCTGATAGCTAAACTTCCATTGTACATCCAGCCCATTAAATGAGTTTTCAATGTGGGCAAGCAGGAAACCAGATGCAAGTCTAGAAGTAAGGGGGTTTATTTCTTACTGACTAGCTTGATAGCAGAAAAGCCATGGTCATTCTTTTTAATTTCAGGGACCTTTTAAATAAAGTTCCACTCCAGAAGCCAAGCATGAAAGGAGAAGAATGAAAACTCTTTGATAGATAAGATATTACAAGAGACTGTCAGAAACTTGGTAGGAGAATGAAATAACACTCTGGATACTGTCATTGAAAACAATAATGAAAGAGTACACCATTTTCTTAACTGAACTACTACCAAATCTATGTTGCTGCCACACAACATATTTTTCCTCCAAAGGTGCCAATTTCAAGCTATGACTATTGATCTCTATCTAACACTCAAAATTGACTGCACTACTAAGGAAAAGTGGCACCAAATCGTTTGAGAACATCAAACAGTAAAAAGCCAATGGGGTCAAATCAAGGTCAGGATTTGATGTGTAGGGTGTCAGAAATTTAATCTATTTTGTCTAAGATAATGTATAGAGCCAGTATTGGGGTGGGTTTTTTCCTTTCTTTTCTGTAATTTTTTTAAGCCAACTTCTCTCAAAAATATCACAAAACCAGACCTCAACTTTTTTATGAACTTTTTTTCCATGACTGGAGAGAGAAAAGATTAAACGGACTGAAACACAGATGGCAATTATGCCTCTGTTTATTTCCTAATGAGTCACAAGATTATTTTTTGCCTTCTGCCACATCATTTCAGAATACAAGAAAACCTTATCTTGATGAGACAAAATAACACTGTTAAAAGTTCCAATCCAGCAAGATACTTAAGTGCATTAAAAAAAAAACCAAAACAAAAACCCCAAACCTTTAACCACAAGTGAAGTCCCATTTGCTTAAACTCGAATTCAGAAATGATGGGTAAATCTGTTCCACCAACTGGTGAATGTGGTGGTTACCAAATTCATTAGTGGTCTCATGACAACATATTCAACATCTCTCATACTGACATGCTGCATTTATGTCTCAGCATTTGAAGAAAATTAAGTCCAGAACTGTGGCTAGAAAAGGCTTCCCTTTTCCCTCCCCATGAGGCCTGCAACTTCTATGCTCTCTACACACCTCCCACTGGGGTCCATATCCCGTGCTACCTCCCCAGGTTATCCCAAAGCCTCAGAGACTTGCCTGAACTGGGATTCAGATTGAAACCTAGACCCAGAAATCCTGGCTACCTCCCACGTTAGAGGCAGCACAGCTATAAGTACGCTGACCCAGCACAGGCTGGGCTTCCAAACTTTGCTGTGGTCACTTTCTTTTCAAACCCAGGCTGAATAACTGATTTGATAAAGTGGCAACATCGTCTGTTTCCTGTATCACACTCTAGTCATTAGCATGCTCTTGAAAGGAAGCAGAAAATACATATTCATCAGTTCAAAGGCATGTCTCTCACATCTTTAGATGCTGCTTTAACCACAGGGCTTTGGATAGGGGACTCCCCTCTTATCCTAAAGAAATCATGCTCCAAAACCTCAGGTTTTCACCCTAAAAGGGCTGAAATTTATGCCCAGTGATTTGGGCACGTCACTGGAAGAGATGAATCCTCTATCCAAGGACTTTTCATATGTTTTAGGCAGCAACTGGAGGTGGATAATATGAATTTGGATCTTGTCAGGAAGAGTCTGAGCATGACCTCCCACCTCCTACCAGAATACACAATATGCAAAAAAGGATCCATTTTAAAGGGTGAGAAAGACATACGCTCCTCTCTGAAACAGCACTACCTCTGTGCTGGAACACACTTGATTTCTGCAGTCGTAGGTAAAGACATCTCTACTCAGGGGATGGCTGGTGCTTCAGAAACACCCATCTCCTCAGGATACTTGTTTCCTGGCTCCAGGCGATCCTCCTTCAGCATCTGGGGATTGCTGCAGGCATTGAGGAGCCTCAGGTCTATCTATTCCAAGGAACTTCAGAGACACACACAACTGGTGTGGTGAAGATAGGGCATAGTTAGGTTGAATAATTTGTTACCTAAAAATGCTTCTGACAGATGGCAAGGCTGTTCTGGAACACTGTGAACATAACAGATTTTGGGATAGGGTGCTGAAGAGAACTGATTTTAGTAGAAAGTTGGATTTTTATCAAAATGACCTTCTTCCCTTCCAGTGCCTGCTTTGCATAGAAAATTGCGAAGAAATTTCCCAAATTTCATAATGTGGATTCAACGTCCATGTATCACTTCCAGATGTTCCCACTATGTACCACAACAGCAGAAGATGACAGAAAACTATCATTCACATTAAAAAGTCTTAAGTTTAAGGAAAAGAATGGGTCATTTGCCTTGAAGACTTGCAAGTTCTTGAATCTGGCATGGAAACCTGTTGCTTCTATCTTGCTTTTTTTCCCCTTCAGTAAACCCTCAGTTTCCCACAAGAAATAAAATATTCCAAATCCATTCTAATTACCAAGGCATTTTCAGTCTACATTCCTAAAGAACTGAGACTTAGTTGTTGGCACTCTGTGTCCATTTATCTCTCCAATGGTCAGTTCTGTGTCCCTTCCCTCCCTGTCTCCTCAACGCCTTCAGAAACTAGCCAGCAGACAGAGAAGGGGGAAGGAGCTGTGAGCACCAGGTGGGAAAAATCCTTAGTTCTGTTTTGATACTTTGCAACCACAGTACAGATCTACGTGGCAGATCATCAAGTCTCTGAGGTTTGAGAGGAAACACTGCCAAAAGATGGTGTTTCTTTCCCTTTAAAAAAAAAAGTTCAAACAGTTTATCACTAGGTGCTGTATCGCATCTGAAACTTTCAGTTTCAATACTCACTTATGTGACGTATATACCAAGTGGAGAAGGATCTTACTAAAACCTTCCAAGATGAAAACCTTTATACTACCCAGTCTAGACATTTTATAGCAAATACAAAAGTGGGATTTGATGTTGAGCTATTCTGACTCAAATTAATAGAAAAATTAATTAAAAGGAAAACCACCTCTTAAACAAAATCAGGTAAACATTAGCTAAAGAGAAGTTTGGTTTGAGATGGTGAAATGTTGCAATATAGCTTATTGATGTAAATCCATTAAAATTCCAAACACTTTTAAAAACATGTATTTTAAACATGTTTTAAGTAAGAAACTAATTTAGCTTTTTAAATTAGAGTGGAAACCAGTCTCATTGGCTTCTACTTGGTCCTTAGTGTTCTACACACCTAACTACTTAGTTAAGAGCTTACTGAACTTTTAGTGTCTACTTATGCCCTTCGCCTTCTTTAGACTCCTTTTCTAAAGAGTTTTACTTAAGTGAGATGAAAATCACTGATTACTGACACTTTGCTGCATAGCTAGGAAAAAGGATCATAGGGCATGTGGTGCAACCAAGAATAGAATCATAGATTCGTTAAGGTTGGAAAAGACCTCTAAGATCATCAAGTCTGACTGCCAACATAACACTACCCAGTTGCCACTAAACCATGTCTCCATTTTTTTAACATCTCCAGGGATGGTCATCCCACCACTTCCCTGGGCAGCCTGTTCCATTGCCTAACCCCTCTTTCAGTGAGGGAATTTTTCTTAATATCCAACCTGAATCTCTCTTGGCACAAGTTTAGGCCATTTCCTCTCATCCTGTCATATTCAGTTACCTGGTCCTTCTCTGCCAGGCAGCTTTCTAGACACTCCATCCCAAGCTTGTAGTGTTGTATGGTGGTTTTTTGACCCAGTGCAGGACCTGGCACTTGGACTTGTTAAACCTCATACCATTGGCCTTAGCCCATTGATCCAGCCTGCTCAGAGTCCTCTAGAGCCTTCCTATCCTTGAGCAGACAAACACTACCACCCAACTTGGTGTTGTCTGCAAAATTACTTAGGGTGCACTAGATCCCCTTGTCCAGATCATCAATAAAGATATTAAACAGGACTGGCCCCAATACTGAGCCCCAGGGAACACCACTCATGACTGGTCACCAACTGGATTTAATTCCATTCACCATCACTCTCTGGGCTCTGCCATCCAGCCAGTTCCTTACCCAGAGAAGAGTATATCCATACAAAGGTTTTCTACTTGTTTTGGAGTGGGTCTTTAATATGTATTATTTCTTTCCCAGTTCCTGGTAATTTTCCTGGCTTAGTTTTTACATACATATTCCACAGAAGAGGTAAAGGTTACCAGTGTATTAATATTACTTCTGTAAGATGCTGTATATTTTCAATCAGGCTCACTCCCACAATGATTTCCACATCTAGCTTCTTGCTCTTCTTATTTCTTGATAACTGATGGCCCCTATCAGGAAGTCGGGGGCGAGTCTGTTACTGCTTTGAGTAAACAGCATAAAGGTCATTTTAGATGTTGGGGTTTGACACTCTTGGTTCAATAGCCACCCACCATAGCTGTCACCAGTAAGCTGAAGTAAACCTCATGGAAAAATAGCCTTTCAGAGGGTCTTGCTGTCTATTCAACAGAATAAGCTACCAGTGGGCACTTAATGCTGGAATGAGGAAAATCCTATGAGATTGCCCTCACAGACACCTGACAGAGGCACCTGGTCTGAGGTCAGGATCCAAGTGCTGTTGGTCTTCCCTAAGGTCTGCTATGGAAAAGTCATTTAGTGGGGTCCCTGAGCCCTAGTGTGTCTGTCCACATGGGTGCTACAGTTCTCCTAGCCAGTGCTCAAGGACCTTTTTAATAAGATTTCCCACAGCAGAAATGAAGGTGACAGAAAACATCTCAGCTACATGTACACAACTGACTTTTGCAGGCATATCTATTTACACTAGAATGTGAAGGGGTAAAACCCATGGCTAACACTGGATCCATGCTTTGGATGCCCACCAGCATAGCTAACTGTTACATACACAACACCATCCCTCAGTCTAGACTTCTGCAAGAACTGTTTCTTTCCCTCTGCTCCCAAAAGATTAATCAGCAGGAGGCACAGCTTCGATGCAATAGATGCATCCACCGCTGGAGTGTGTTGCCAGCACACACCACCAGTGTGTGTCTATCAGTAAAAGGTTGTTACACTATAGACACGCCTGGCCACCTCCTCCCACACACCTCCTCAGCATGAAAGCAGGAAGAACTCAGCAGACAAGTCTAAAGATACTATCATCCTGCAAAAGGAGAACAGTTGCATGACTAGATGTAAGATCCAGAGCAAAGGGCAAATCAGCCACAGGGCTGATACAGCAAATATGTCTTGCATTGGCCCCTCTACAGACTGAGATACGCATACCGCACAGGGGACAGCACCAGACAAGGTAGAATCCAAAGTTCATTACAGATGACTGCTAAAGTCCTTTTAGGAAACTTCCTATAAACAAAGGCCATTTTCTTTTCAAAATTAGGTACTTCAGGCTCCTAGGCTTTTATTTCAGACATCTGAATATAAGCATTTCAAGGACAATGGAACAGACAACTCCTGCTGCAGTGGCATGTAAAAACTTACTGTGGATTCAAGTCCCTACAAGTCTATTCTGATACTGCCTGGTGCTTCATCTCTTGCACCAGAGAGCAAACAACTCAGTGACAAGATATCTCAGACACTCTTCATCCTCCCCAGTCTGAACATAGTACCTCCAGTAACTGAGGCACTGATGAGTTTTGCAGTGTCAAATCATACATTCTGCTGGAAGACACAGTCTGCGTTCACTTCACAAAAATGGAAAAGGCACAGCACAGCACAGCTAGAGAGATTGGTTTGAATTTCTCCTATGCAACAATGTTTTACCCATGTGAGGGGACAGGTTGTGCTGATAATCTCCACTTTCTGTTAAGAGAAGTACATGCTAGTATGTGTGTTCTTAAATTTTGACACGAAGTGCACCTTGTAGCATCTTTGTCTCACCTCTGTGCAGCTAAAAAAAATCTCAGAACCCTGAAGAACAGTTAAGGGAAGACAGCAAAAACGTGTATATTCTTCAAAGATGCCTCTGTCTATTCAGAGCCAGGCAGTCAGGCTACTGCATCCCTCAGTCCCTTTGCTTCAAGACACACATCACTAGCTACCAGAACATCCTGCTCTTCTCCACCACGCTTTGTGTGATCCAGCTGCAGCCACTGTGACCTCTGGCATTTACTTCATGTCCAGCAAGGGCTGTTTGGCTGCCCCTAGAGAAGAAATTTCTTGGGTTTAGAAGTTATTCCTAGCACAATTCAGCCAGAGTAGCATCATCATGCAGGTGCTAATAGATAAAAACTACTGAGGACACATCCGATCGTTCTTTCCTCCCTCCACTCCATGGCACACAGAGCTCAAGGCTTCAGACCTCTGCAAAAAGAGTCAAGCCTGACTTCCACAGAGCCCTATATGGCCTTGTATAGGCACAATCATAGCTGTTTTCTTCAGACACAGGCTTCATTTTCTAGTACATACTTTTCACTTTGCGCTAAACAGACAACAGAGTGCGAAAACTCCCTTTTTTGGGTTTGACATTATCGTACACACAAGAAAACCATCTGCAGTTCTCAGCTTCAGCTTTTGCTCCAAGTTGGGATCTTTCAGTTACTTTTCCCACTATGTTTTCCAGCCTAGACACTAATTCAGTCTACTCCCTCCTCCAGTTGCTCTGTAAGCAATGTCTGCTTTCTAGCATGATGCAGGAGTCACTAAGCAGCAACTGAGCAGAGTGCTTATAATCCTAGGTTACCATCTCACAATGGAGTCTCCTTAAATCCAGTACTTAGCCAAAAACAGGGCATCTGCATGACAGCTGCATAGCCCCAGCACTGCTCACTCGTGAAGGGTAGAATAACACAGGTGGGACTTTGCTGCAGTCCTATATCACAACCTGTCATATCTTTCTAGTTAAAGGAATCTGGGTAAAGAAAACACAAGCTGTATTTAAGCAATAGTACCTTCTGGGAATGTCTAGGAACAAGTGTTCTGAAGAAGCAGCTATGCCTCTGGCCCCTACCCTCACCAGTCAACACCTCCCAGGCTGACTGAGTCAAAATAATTGACTTAAAAGTCATAATTGCTCTTCTCAGCAGGAAAATACATTTTTAAATGTACTTTTTAACATGCTGCAAAGTTAAACACAGCTTCCATGTTACCATGGATATAATTTCATATTTACAAGACTGGTCTTCACTGGCAGCTAAATGCCTGCATTGAAACGAATAGCAGAGCAGTATTTTGTTTGGCATTTCGCTCTGCTTATGATAACAACTAACTACTTTCTCTATTAACAACCTTTTGATTTTACTGGAGTTTCTTGAGGAACAGAGTTAATCTCATCAGCATTAAACACATTACATCTGATCCTCCAGTTTGTGTGAGCAGAGCCCTGAACTCAGTGGCATTACGTGTGAGAATCAGGGCCACAGGATCAAGTCCTAGCATGTTTACATATCTACTATGGCTGATATTAGACAGTACACAGTATATGAAAACATGCTTCCTCTCTGCCTGATGAAGAGTTCACTCCAAACTAACTTTTATTTAGAGTAAAAACATGATAAATTCTGACTAAACTTAGACAGTGATGTCAGGTTCTCATTTGAGGAAAGGGGCAGTTTTCTTGCACAGGGTCCCAGGAAAAATCTCCAAAATGGAATGCTAAGTTTATTCAAATCAACTTGAAATCAGCTGCATTCAAGCAGAAAAGCTAAAAGAGTAAGAATAAAATCCAGACTGTCAGGAAAGTGTTACCAGTTTAGAACACCAAGTCCAAATGCCTCCTTCACATCCACACCCAATTACTCGTGTCCACATCTATTTCAAAAACTGTGTGTGTATTCCTAGCCCTAACTGAATGACTTCTGTGACAAAAGTCACCTAATCTTCAGTGGGACGTTTCATCCCTCAGAAAATAAGCCCAGGAATAACTTTTGGCTGCTGGTAGATAACATGTAAGACTATAACAACTCAGCTGCTATTGGTAGAAGATCTGAAAATAAGATGTAATTGCACAGACAAATCTGGGGATTACACCACACCATGTCCCTCCAAATCATGCAGAGTATTTACCTGTGTCTGCATGTTGCTCTCATGAAAAGTTCAGTACCTATTTCAGTGTCAGCAATACATGTCAGTCAAATTTGATTTCAGGTTTTGAAGTGGTGGAGACCAACACCACTCCTTTCCTTTACTGAAGTCTGCAAGAAAATTGCATTTTACTCACAAACATATCTGTAGTTCTGTTGTCTTCTGACTTTTAAAGAAAATAATCTCATTGGACAGACACCACCAGCAAGTTTCTCCACTCTATGGAGTGTCTTCACAGCTCTCCCACATTGTGAAATGACTCAGACAAAACTACTAAATTTAGGGCACAGATATTCTATGTGTTACGCTGGTGTTCATACAAGTAATGCCTTAAACAGTAAATTTTTGAATTAAGCATTCAGGCATCTTTTCTGTGCTGCATTCACCACTGAAACAGAACAGCAAGGAAGGTGGGCTGAGAGGGAGGTTATTTGGATCGTGATTCGGGTTGTGTTTTGCCTAGAGCTCAATGTGAATTTGAATTAGGTTTTCAGGTACTTTTAGAAAGATCTATTGACCCAGTATTGTGATATTTGATCTCAAGTGATGACATCCTGCAAGATTAGCTGCCCTTGGGAGATTCCCTTCTTCTCAAGCAAAAGACTGCAGGCTTTGACTCACAAATGGAGATGATTTCTCTTGAGATGACTAAGCTGATTTCTACTTCTCAGCATCCAATTCACCCACCTCTCTAAGGTTCCCCTCTTGCAAGCAAGGCTCATGAAGAAGCTGCTGAACTTCTGGTTGCAAATCTGCACATTAAATTAAATCAATATTTCTGCAATCCAACAGAAGAGTACATAGAAAAGTACATTGCAATTTTGTAATTTGCAAATCACCCCCTGCTCCACAAGCAACAGCCTTTCCTGTAACAAGGGCAAGGTACTCTGGAAGAAAGCAGTGACCAAGCTTCCTCCAATGATCCAGCACTACAGTAAGTAAGAAGGGAGACTACAAAGCACCATTGGTTGGGTAATGCAGAGGTGGGGGTGGCTCTAAGAAATCATCAGGATACACTGCTATCTGTCCCAAAAACACCAAAGCAATTCAGGTAGACAGCTCAGACTTAACAATAAGTAACACACAGCAGCCCAGCTCAACAAACTGCTTTGAAATGGATCACTTGCTCAAAGGAAAATATTTCAGTTATATCTTCCTAGTCAGTCCTTCTCAAATTTCAGATTCACAGAAACTTTGCATAAAGTCACTTCAACACCAAGTAGTTTGTAACATAATATAATTAGCAACTGTAGAAATAGATCAGTCATCATGACTTGCTGCACAAGAAGATCAGCATACTGATTCATACATACTTCATATACACTGAATTGCTTCAGAAACCCAGTACTTTTACATCTTCTTCATACTATGACAGTTCAAAAGGAGGTCTTTGCCCTCAAATGGCTTGCACATGACAGGAAGTGATGCTAATCATGGGAACAACAAGAAAATTCTTTTGAGCCAATTAGATGGCACCAGTCACAATGACATTAGTCATCCACTCCTCAATATGAGGAGAAGGAACCAAAATTATCATTCATCTACTCCTGAAGCTGCAAAAGACATGAGGGAAGTGTACTATTTCCCATTCTTACTGCAATCATCATCGCACAAAGTGACACAAGCTGCTATTTTCTGCTCCTGTTCTAGGAGAACCGTGGTTACTCTCCATGCAGGTTTCAAAAGAGAGAGTTTGATCTCATTTAACTGCTTCATTCCATTCTCCTGTCCTTGCCTGACCAACACATGACCAAGGAAGGAAATGGGACCAGAAAATGCTACACAATAAGGATATATACAGCCTGATGGCATTAGCATCTGCAGCTTACAAGGGCAAGATGACAGAGATGTCACTGCTGGTTAATAATGAAGTGACTGAGAGAGGACAGTTGTCCTATATGGTGCCATGACTTGGCACACCAAGGAGAATAAAAAGAAAAGCATGAGAAGTGGTAACTGATATGTGGGAAAGTGCACACACAAGGAAAATCATCCCAAAAGTTAATAGTGAAGCATCAGGAGAGGTTAACTGCAAGGGGCTCAAAGTGGAGGACTTTAAGAACAGATAAGACTGGAACAGAAAGAGACTGCCCTGGAGTAGCCAATCTAACAAACCACACATCAATGTCTTCACATTGCTGATCTCAATGAGATAAGTACCATTTATCTTAGTAAGCTGAGAGGTGGGGGAAGTCCAGGAGGATCAGACAGCTAGGAGAGGCTAACCAGACCCAGTGTCTCCACAGCAAGATGGTTTGGGCATCTCAGACACACTGGTGTAGCAGTGTAGCTCACCTCCACCCACAGCTGGGATAGCAGACTACCCAACAGCACTGGTGAGCACAGAGACCTTTGTATGGTGCTGTCCCAACATGAGAGGTACCCTTGAAACACTCAACAGCTACGTACAACTCCAGGGCACAGGCTAGCCATGCTCTGGATATATTAGCTTTTGAAGTTCCCTCAACCCTTTGTAACTGGAAGACAGAAGTAGTGAAAAAGAGGATGAAAAATCAGAAACATCAACCCTTCCAACAGAGAGGTAAACAGACCAGGTTAATAGCAAAGTAATATCCTAGAGAAGCCAAGGAATGATCTGTAGCTTGGAAGCCCAGACACCTCCAAGACATGTGAAAATTCTGTGAGGGTTTTCATGACACTTGCTGCTCTGGTGTGACATTCTGGTTCACTGCCCAGTTAGAGTTTGCCCTTGAAGGACTTCATGGGATAGATCCTGAGCTAAACCCTACCACTGTTTTTTTGAGGCATAGTGATTTTGAACAGCAGACAATTATGCCCCGGATCTCAGACTGGCTGGGAGGTTTTCTAAGGGAGCTAGACAGCTTCACAGTGAAGGGAAATGTTATCCAGAGCTCAAAAGTCCAATTCAACAAACAAATTAGAAGTCATGATAACCAAACACAAGTGGCAAAGATCACAATTACTTCTTTGCATTTCACATTTTGTCTTTGTGTGTGTGTGTGTGTGTGCATGTTTCAGCCCCGGAGAAACAGATTATGGCTCAAGATGTGGATCTAATTAAACTACAATATACTAAAAGAAGCTCTGGCAGTGTTGGTAAATCTGGAGTGTGGTACAGCAAGATACTCCTCTGTAAACACTGAGATACCTCCCCAGAATTTCTCATAGTTATGAAATAAGTCAGATTATCTCCAGAAATAATCTTAGATTTAAATGGTAACACTAGAATTAATGCATGCTTAAGCTACATAAATCAGATAGCCTAAGACCATATTTGTATATGTATAAAAACATTATGAAGAAGAACATTTGGAATAGCAACTGTGTACTGCAGTTATTGCTAGACCTTACCTTTCTACAGACAGCTGTACTGAATCCACTTTCATTCTCTTAAAAAGATGGTATCTAAAATTTCCTGATTTGTCTTTCATACTATGCACTAGACATAACTCAAACACAGTGGAATAAAACTCACAGCAGGCCTCTTTTTCCCAGAGAAAGGGAGATCTTCCATAAATGGTAAAGATATATTTTTAATTATGTTCCAGTGCTCATTTATTAACAAATGCTTGTTTGCACCATGTTAGCAACATAAAAGGACTCTGAGGTGGCCCCTGCTTTGCCTGATATGAATAAAGCAACACTGATCTAAGAAGTGCTGATGTATCCCACAGGAAGGGGAAAAAACTTACAGTGCAGAGCATCTTCACACCACTTTATTTTCCCAATAGGAAAAGTGCTTCAGTAAAGCAAACTCCAGCCCCTAACTGATACACTGCTGGCATGAGGAAACCAGAGGTGAGGTTTCTAACAGATGATCTCAGTTCACTTTCTACCACACTTTAAGATATTTCCACCATATCTATGTGCAACCTGCCAGAAGTTACAGCTGCCCTTGCAGGGCCAACAAAAGACAACCTGTATCTGTGTTTCATCATGCAGGAGATTCTCACTGAGGATGCATCAAAGAGGAGTTCCGGGGAGAGGAGGTGGTCTAGTGGTTAGGATTTGGTGCTCTCACCTCTGGGACCTGGGTTCAATTCCTGGCCAGGGAAGCTTTGTTGTGACCTAGTTTTAGGGAATCCTGCTCTGACAGGGGGGTTGGGCTAGATGATCTTTTGAGGTCCCTTCCAACTCCTAACAGACTGTGATACTGTGATATACAATATGCTCAAGCATCTGCAGCACATCTATCTGCCTGTGGGCAACAGCTGCCTTTGCAGACATGGAGCACTCCAGGCTCTTTTAATGTTCATTTGCATCTAAATACTGCTAATGGGAAATTAAACTCACACTTTCTTGGCTCTGAGCAAAAAAAGCTTGCCCCTTTACCCTAAAGTTAATGCCTAGTCTAGGCAAATCATCCTGGTTGTCTCCATCACCAGCAGAGACAGTATTGCTAAGTGATTCACCCTCTTACATAGCTGATGAATCACTCCAGCTACCTTCATGATGAAGGAGAAACAGAAGGTGCCCACACACTTTGCTTAGACTAGATACGTAGCCTTCAGACAGCTCAAGTAGTGTAAGATATACCCTGAATGGTCTTTGCTTTTGAACGTGTCCAATGCTCAAGACAAATGAAAATGGAACTGAGACTGTGGCTTCTTGACACAATAACCATGTGAAACTATCAAGAAAGGAGTAATTAAACAACAGTAATATTAAAGACAGTAACGTAAAAGGTAATTCCCTCAGAAGTCAACAGCTGTTCACGTGAAACTCAAGGGTGACACAGTCTACTTATGTGTAGATGTGTATCACACATATGCCCAATATGGAAGGCCACTGCCAAATCACACACTGTTTATGTTTTCAAACAGAGAAGAAAAGAAGCAACTGGCCAAACCTCTTGGAAACCACGTCATGATCTTTCCTGTACATGATCTTGGTATCCTGCATGAAACTTTCTGTCCAGACTAATATCTGTAAACATGCTCTTTGAACACAGCTATTTACTTGGCTTGCTTTCTGTAGTACTTTAAACCTCCTGTAGCCCTTGGGCCCAAGCTGCATAGCTGGAGAAGAGGCAAGGAAGAACAGGCTCTGGCTCTGTCAGTGTGAAAGCAGCTAGACTCTTTCTCGCTTGTTTCAAAGCTCTTGCAGGGGTGCACCAGGCAGGGCAGGCTGCTGACCTTCTGGTGAGGCTGCACCCCGAGTACTGTGTTCCATTTGGGGCCTCTCACTAAAAGAAGGACATCAAGCTCTTGGAGTGTGTCCAAAGAACGGCAAAAAGGGGTCTAGAGCACAAGTCTTATGAGGGAACTGGGGTTGTTTAGTCTGGAGAAGAGGAGGCTCAGGGGGGACCTTCTCACTCTCTACAACTACCTAAAAGGAGGTTGTTGTGAGGTGGGGCTCAGTCTCTTCTTCCAGGTAACGAGCAATAGGACAAGAGGCAAACGCTTCAAGGTGGACCAGGGGAGGTTCAGACTGGATATTAGGAAGAAGTCCTTCACCGAGAGGGTTATCAGGCATTGGAACAGGCTGCCCAGGGAGGTGGTAGAATCACCATCCCTGGAAGTCTTAAAAAAACCCATGGAGATACGAGGTCTTTTCCAACCATAATGGTTCTATGATTCTCTGATTCCATGAAGCAGAAATCACAAAAGGAACCCACAACAGCATACAGAGGTACAAGATTTGCACGCAGTGATCTTGTGCTCCAGTGATCTTGGAGCAGCTGCCCATCTTGCAGACAGGGTTTCTGCCATGCCCATGAGAGGGCAGTTCATGCCCCAGTGAAACTGGATAAAGTCTGACTAGCACTGAAACATCCAGCTATGCAGGGTGACATAGCCCTGTGACATCTCCTGGGTGAATGGGATTCTGTGCATTTTCATTCTAAACACATAAAGCAGGTAGCTAGATGAAATATGGCACAGTCAGGCTCTGAAAAGGCTTCTTTGTAGGTGTGAAGACTGCAAGAGACATACATCATTCTCTGTTTAACACTTCGTTGATCACTGACTTGTGGGTTGTTCCCCTTCTGAAAATTCTAACTATTCTTTTTAAATGGGAATTTTGACCACAGTAATTGAGATTTCTTTAAGCAAAGATTTGGCACAGAGAGTGCAACAGCAGTGAGATACTGATCTGGCTGGGTTTGTACCTACCCTGTGACTGAGGCAGAACAGCAAATGCCTATGTCAGCTACAGTTGGAAAGAAAAAGGCTTTCTGTTTGAGTCAGCATACAGTATCAGGCAGCCAGGCACTGACTGCTCCATTGGGCTCCCCAAGCTTAGGAGAGCATTCCTCAACAACCAGCTTTTGCCACCAACTGAAATATGCTTATTAAGGAGTATCAAGTAAACACTTTGAGAGAACTACTTACAGGAGTTTGTCCTGTACAAACAGCTCCTTGTAGGATCCAATTTCCAAGGCTTATAAATTAACCAGGGTGTCTAGACAAAGACCTGTATGTGCTGTGGACAGATACATCACAAACCAAGAACAGCAGGAGGAAATGGTGTCTTCCCTGCAAGTAAAACATAAATCAGTGTATGAAAGAAGGAAGAAGAATATCCAGAACATACAACATTCAGGACTTACATCTAGCACACATGTGCTAACATCATTTGGCTTTCTTTTTACTTGGTCAACATTTGACCTTGCAATGTTCATTCAAGTAATGCAACAACTTCAACTACAAAGTCACCTTTCAAATAACATTTTGCAGTATGCTCCCACACTTAAATTCACTGAGCTTTTAACTACCCTTTAACCTATTTTTTTCATATAGGTATAATACCAGAATGGCAGGGAAAAGAAAATATTATCCATTTAGTATAAACATGTATTTTAATAATTGACAGCAGATGTCTAAGTCCACAAATAACAGAGCTCAGGCAATGCAATATAGTGTGTTTTCATTCCATGTTTTTGGTTTCTTAATTTAGCAAACAGGGGATTTTGACTGCATTTAAAGAGGAAATCAGCAAATCAATACTGAATTTTCTGTAGAAGGGAGAAGCATTAAATTACTCAAGTTACCACAGAAACAGATTTAAGCAAACTGGTGCCACAAATCAAGTAATTAGGCAGAAAGAAGAGTCAAATCTCTTCAAAAATTATTGATTTATCATACTATGTCAAATTTGGGACATAAATATTTATTATCTTGCAACTCCTATTCAACACTTAGATTAATTTTATTCATGTCTAATAAAGGGCAACACAGCTAAGTTCAAGCAGCACAGTAAGATAATAGTCTGTTACATTTGCCTCTTTCCTGAGATGTAGTGAGCACATTTTGTGTCAAATTATTTCATGCACAGGGAACACTGCAATACTGGGTACAGACAACCCCTCCATGGATTACAGGATTAGACTCCTGTGACTACTATGGAACAGCTTAACACATTTAGATAAAGTGACCATCAGGTAGACAAGGGCAGTGTTATCAGTCTTGCCTAGAGTACAGCAAGAAACACATTGCACTATGTATTTACCTTATTACTGAGCTTCCTGCCAAGAAGCAAGTTTTCCTAAATACCAGCATCAGACAGAGAACTTTGAAGGTTTAAATCCTTATGCTCTTTAGCTGGACATCAGCAATAAGCATTTCTTCAATAATGGACAGTGCAAAGGGTTGGTGTTTTCACTGCGGGACTCTAATCTGATAAGGAGCCAAATCTCAGAAAAGAGAGAAAGAAGAAATAGTACATCTTCCCCTTTTTTTCCCCCCCTTCCTCTATACAAAACATTACCAAACTGGCCTTTAGTGTAAGTTAAACTCACAGAAATAATTATTGAAAGCCCATTGGTGGAGAGTTCTTTTCCTTCTCCTTTCAGGTTGAAAAGGAAACTTTCTGTGAGTTTACTGTAATGGAGTGTTTGTCTGTATCAGGAACAGCCTGACCTCTCCAGCCACAAGCTGAAATACCAGCAGCCCACTCTGTCACTAGTTCACTATTAGGAAATTACATGGGAGGAAAGACACAACAAAAATACACAGAGAAGGAAAGAAAAAAAAAAAAAATCAGCAGTGGTGGGAGTGAATGAAAAAGCTTAATAACGAAGCCAGTAAAAAGGAAAATACCCTGTGGTCAATTGATAATAAACAGTTACTTGAGGCAAAGGGTCAGATCCTGAGCTATGTCAAATGGCCCAGCTTCTCCAGCCTCAGCACAGCAACAGTGATTTGTAGCAGCTGCAAAAAGCCCCAGAAGAGAGAAAAACCCAGCTATAAATATGGAATTGGAGGCCCACATTTTGAGAAGCTTCCACTCACTTTTAGGTGGAGGTACAGAGGTGACTCTGAGGGTTTGTTTCTGCGGGGGAGTTCCTGTGAAGTGAGCTGAAGTGTGAATTTACACTGCATTTACTGCTGGGTCTTTAAGTAGGCAGTAGATTCATACCGTAGCCCATTTTACAGGGATTTCCCCAAGTAGATAAGCCCTAAATTGGCTGCCTAATCAAGGAGGCAGACAAATTAAATAGATGTTTTCAAAAGTGCAGACCCACACAGGAATCTGTATTGCTCGCAGGGGCAAGTGGGTACCAGACAGTATATATATTGTGTTGCAGTCCTGCAAGTGCATGGTGCCCTTCTTTCCCCCACTGACTCCCTAAGTCCCCTCCAACCACCTCTCTCAACATCCCTCCACCTCAAGAAACACCTTTGAAACCCCTGGCTCTGTCCCAGCTTCATGTCAGGTTTCCATATGTTCGCTCCTGCCTTTTCCCTTCCCCATTCCAGTTCAATATCTGAAGGTCCACGTTCATACTTACTTTCCCCTCACCCTCAGAGGAAGCACTAAAACTGTCCTGGTGCAAAGCTGTCTCCTCAAACCAGATCCTTGCCTCTGAATCAAACTAACCATGTCCTCATTTCCTGTCCATTCAGATCTCACCCATTCCCTGTAGCACTGGATCTTTAGGTTAATGGATGCCCTTTGAAACCTTCTTCAGAGAGATAAGGTTAACTCTATGCAGACAAATGTCAAGAAGTTGGGGAAGATTACTCAAGCTTTCCTGGCTGAAAGATGCTTTTACATGCAGCCAAACAGGAGACCAGATGACTTCAGCAGGAGACAGAGGAAGCATCTAGTATGGTTACGGCTTCATCAGGGACCTTAGGATAGGTGGCTTGGTCTTTAGCAGGCTTGGGTGAGCAACTTGAACCGCACAAGGCCTGTGCTCTTTCCCTGGGAGCTGCAGTGAGGCTGTAACAGATCAAAGCATTTACACCTTGGGTAATCTGGGACTGCTTTAACATCTGCCTGTGCTGTCCTGCTCTGCTGGCTCAGGCACTCACTACATCAGTGTCAACTGAATCCCACCTGTGCCCATATAACTGTAACACAGTGACAGCACAGTATCCTGAATGATCCTCTTCAAGAAGCCAATGTAGTTAACGCCCTCTGTCACCTGATGCAAACAGCAGGTTTCTCAAAAGCAACTTGGAACATTCTCCTGATTTTGCAAAGCATGAAAAAAGAGGGCAGTTAACACTTAGAAGTTTGATCCCAAAGATAATGAAGGAAGCAAAAAGGCATAAACCATGTTTTGATATCAGCAGAAGAAATCAGTGACAATGAACAGTCATCACATACACTACAGTATTCCATACTGCCCTTATCTGCTGGAGCAGGTAACAGTGGTCTGAAGAACAGGAACCAGTTGCTAACAGGTACAAGACTGAAAAAGCTGAGAGAGACATGTCACAGAGCTGTGATCCTTCCAGCACTTCCCTATGTTTCACCTTTGATGTTTATGAAGATTCCACACAACAAGCATCTCTGAGCACAGAAAGAGCTCAGCACCCTTTAAAAGTTGAAGTCTATGCTACAGACTGTTTCCTTCAGTCCATCACCCCAAGCTTTCTTTACGTCCCTTTTCTTTGTACCATGTGCAAACATTCATGCAATTGAGTTGTACCAGCAAATGCACTAAAATAAAGCCAGCACCTGAGCTTCACAGAACAGACTTCAGGTAAACTGCAGTTTATATTAGCTCAGGAGAGTTTGCTTTGGAAGTGTCTGTGCTTTCATTCAAACAGAAAACACCAACAATACAACAAGAGCACCTAAACCGCACCAAGCCAACACCGTGATTAATGATAGCTCACAAAAACTGTTTCATATCAATCCACAGAGTTAAAAAAGTAATAGAAATTTTGAAAGGTACATAAATATCAAAGAACAGCAATTGAATCATCAACACCATGCAGGCAGAAGAGAAGGTTGGACACTCTGGAAGAATTCTGTGTGAATCAATCACTTAGCCAAAATAATTTCTCTTTCTGTTTCATATTGCCCTGAAAACCATATATTTGAATATGAGATATCATATAGGGTCTTCTACATATGGTACAGCACTTGCTTCACACTCCAAAACATTCCAACAGGGCCAATCACATTAGAAAATGGAGTGCAAAAAAGAGGTGGTGTTTTACATTCTCAAATGTTAAAATCTGAGGTTTCAGAGACGATTATGGGCATTATGTTAATCTTATATCACTGAGTTCAGCAATGCAATCTATCATCAATGATCCCAAAGCCACAGCAGCAAGGACACTTACCTTCTCTCATATGGGCTGCACAGGCAATAAGTCTACTATCACCAGACTCAACCTCATGCATGGCCAAGATGACACAGTATTAGTGCCATGTGGAGGTGAACAAATGTGGTGTATGAGGGCACGGACCTCAGTTGCTGATGGCAATCGGAATCAGAATCATTTTATTGTTCCAGAAGTTGGAATTTGTACTTTTACAGAAAGGATAATGACCAATTACCTTCAAACAGAAAGGGCACTGACCAATCAGTAAGTAACACCTTCATACACAAAGTATACTGACGAATTAGCAAGTGACACTTTCATATACAAAGGATACTGACCAATAAAGAACTAACACTTAATAGATAAAAACAACTACCATAAATGTGATAAAAGCAGTGCACTTCAAAGACATGAATGTGGTAAGACTGACGGTGTGAGCTGTGGGGAGGATAGCACACTAGGACTGTGTAGGGTGTCAAGGCCTCTGTTTGCAGCTGCAAGGCTCCTGCTAGCCAACTCCCACTTTCTCTCTTAGGCTATCTGACTTCTTTCTTGTGAGAAACTGCCCTCTGCTTTGTCTAGTTTCTCTCCTGTAGGAGCCTGGCCTTTGAGGCCTATAATGACATATCACAAACAAAGAAATACTCTTCAAGTCACAATGCACATCGCAATGTCTGCTCTACTCAAAGGCTGTACTAGAAAGTAAAAACCCACCCTACAGGAACATATTATGAAACCTTGTCTCATTGCACATATGCAAAATGAGGCTGAAATTCCACTGCAAAGATGACCTTATTTCAGACACTTTGCAATTTCCAAACACTGAGTGACAGGAGTTAACCAATTGTAACATTATTAGCACACCCATACATCTGTGTCCTGTATTTTGGATGCCTGTTGCCATTTAAAAAGTACTGGTATTTGGAAAGAGAGATGACTTCACACAACTAGCTTACCACAGCCTACAACCTCAGGTAACCCATGAAGAATCTGACATAGACAACAAACTACTGGAGTACAGAGAGAAAATTATAGAGATATAGGAGAGTGGTATATAATAGAAAGCAGACAACGGGGATCACTGCATGAAAGGGACTCTGAAATAAACCTGTACATACCAATATTTATCTCTGATGAACAAGAAGACACAAGGTGTGAAGAGACTAATGCTGCATTTTTACAGAGGTAGACACTAACTGGTGTCCATTTTAGGTCTCAAACCTATTGCAACAATATTTTGTTTACTCACATGATTTATAATTTTGGGTAATGTATCTATATAAATGCATGATCTTCTGAAACAACAATTTATGCTTTTGATTTTCAGGGCACAATTTCTGTCATTTGTAGCTTTCCCAGGCTATAGATCTGTCTAGCATGTCTCTCTTGCTTAAAATTCCAGAGCCAAGCTACTCTATGTCTTTACTGAGCCTACCAGTTACATGATAACAGGAATAACCACCAGCATATTCCCTAAAAGGGGCACCCCAGAGAATTCAGTCATCAAAAAACATCCAGCAAGTCTAAGGAACAAATTCCTTCACATTAATTTAGCAACTTACTATCTCCTGAAATAGTTGTCAATACTAACCTATTTATCTAGCAACTAAACAAATGTATAGTAGTCTCCTATGCAACAACACATTAAACCTTACGTTCTTAAATAAAAATCAGACCTTATTAAACCTCAAAAGAAATTCCACACAAACACACAGCATCAAAAAGAGAGGAGATTTTTGAGAATTTGGTCTTAGTTTTAGTCAAAATTCAGTGATTTCTTTCCAATAGTTTCAGCTGAAATGTTTTCAGAAGCACAGAAAACTCTCCTTTGAGAGCTAACCAGTAAAAAGAGCACAGCGTTCCTTCTTAGACCATCACGTAGTAGGGAGGCCTTTTATGCCCTACTAAATGTAAGATATTTTAGAAAAACAAAACCAGGAAACAAACTGGGATTTGGTCAAGAGTTCACACTAGCTGAATCACTGTGGTGAGGAAACCACCAGCTCTAAAGATGGAAAGTCCAGAGACATGCATTCCCTCAAAGAAAGAAAAAAAAATTAAGACAAGAATAATCAAGAAAAAGGAAGGGGGGGAAAAAAGGGCATTTAAGACCCATATGGCTTACTGGTAAGCTCTCTCAACACCTGAAACAGAGGAAAGGCTACCTATAGATAGGTGCCTAGGCCTTTTTCTTCCTCAACTTTCTCTGAGCACAGCCAGCAATTTGATCTGCATCATTCTTTTTCATATTGGGTACAGTGAAAATTGTTTAAATGTCGCTCCCTGACTCAACACACAGAAATGCTGTAGGGTCATGGCACTGCTTCTTCCCTCCACATCCTGCACCTATTGCCCTTGTCTGCCTTTCCCTAGAAAAACAAAAAAAAGAAAATTCTACATACTTCATAGATTGAACATGACCAGTTTTTAAGCAGAGATTTGTTCAGACTTCTTTTGTTATCTGAAAGCTTCCAAGGAAATATTGCTCAGAAGCATTTAAGGCCAACTGTTCTTGGACAAAGACATAAAACAATCGGCGTATTTAGCAAGGCAATGCAGTTATTTTGAAAGAGGCCTGGAAAATCCTAACCTTGTTAGAATTTATCTTCACAACTGATGAAAAGATCTAGTAAAGTTTTTTTGTGTTCTGCTCATACATTTCATTGTCTTTCATAAGCCAAAATCTTATTAGCAAACTATTTTAGGAAAGTTCAAAAGCCAAACTGTTGTATATGCCCATTGCTCGTAGCAAGGGTAACAGATCTTGGCAATAATAACCTGTTACAGTATCACAGAATGGTTAAGATTGGAAGGAACCACCAGAGGTCATATAGTCCAATCTCCCTGCTCTGGCAGGGTTCCCTGCAGCACATTACTCAAGATTATGTCCAGATGATTTTTTAATCTCTCCAGGGAAGAAGACTCCACAAGCTCTCTGGGCAACCTGTTCCAGTGCTCAGTCACCCTCGCAGTAAAGAAATTCTTCCTCACGTTTAAGTGGAACTTTCCATGTTCTAGTTTGTGCCTACTGCCTTGCATCCTACTGCTTGGCACCACTGAGAAGAACCTGGCTTCATCCTCTTGGCACTCTCCCTTCAGATACTTCTATACCTTGATAAGGTTCCCTCTCAGCCTCCTCTGCTTCAAACTAAACAAGCCCAGCTCCTTCAGTCTTTTCTTATGACAGATGCTCCAAACCCCTAATCACCTTTGCAACTCTCCATTGGACTTGCTCCAGAAGCTCTATGTCTTTCTTATACTGAGGAGCCCAGAATTGAACACAATACTCCAGGTGAGGCCTCACTAGGGCTGAGGGGCAGGATCACCTCCCTTGACCTTCTGGCAATGCTCTTGCCAATGCAGCGAAGTATACCACTGGCCTTCTGGTCACAATGGCACATTGCTGTCTCATGGACAACTCACGCACCAGTGTGTCACCAGGACTCACTCTCTGTAGAGCTACTTTCCAGCAGGTGAGCCCTCAGCCTGTATTGGTGCTATTGTCCACACATTCTTTGCTTTCCTTGTTTTCCAATTACTGGCGTACATAAATATGCTATACTTAAGTACTAAACACATTTGTCTCAGCTAATCACCATGTTCTTTGACATAATCCTGTCACTACAGCTAAGAATCCTATCAGCTTTCTGATAATGTTCTGATTAATCTGGTCACTGTATCTGCAGCAGCTTTTTTGGTATGCTGGATGGGACAACCAAGAGCCACAGCAGGAAAAGAATATAATGGTGCTGCAGAACTAAAGGAGAGCTAGTCCAGTGGCTAAACATCATAAGCTGAGGAAACCTAAGATCAGTTCTGCAACATATTTCCTTACACTGACTTATCTACATCAGTTATTCTCTCTGTGCCTCCTCTCTGTAAAATGGTACTTTTATATAACAGGCTCTGTGAGAATAAATACAGTATGAAGTAGCACACTGACAGGGAACATGGAAATACCTCTGAAACTATGATGACTCCCCATTACCAACCAGTCATTCTTAACATTCAAAATGAATTATTCCAGAGAATGCTGCAGTGAAAGTGACTCACAAAAGACTGAAGAATAAACACTGTTTCTTGAACTGATTTCACTTTTGTGAGCATAAGTTTTAAAGGGTTCATTTGCCATAGTAATTCCATTTGGAAAGCAGTCTTTGAAAACTATAGGCAGCTTTCTACAGAGCATGCTGTCAGCTAGCAGAAGTGTTATTTCATAGCACTGGTCACAATGATCAAGGAACCCTTTCAACAGAGCAAAGCATGTTCCAGGATGTTTTCAGAAAAAGATCTATAAAAATTGCACATTAAAAACCTGGGACTCTTGTGCATTAGTGCACGCTACTTTATGGAGCTGGTGTTAGAAAGTGCTTCTAGTCCTACCAAAATTTCACAGGCAATACCTCAGGAGGGAATCCATCCTGATACTAAGTTATAGTAACCTTAAGATAGGCACCAGCTTTTCCTGATACTAAGTTATAGTAACCTTAAGATAGGCACCAGCTTTTCCCAGGAGTTCCTTATCCTGGAGAAGGCGGGCAATGCAAAGTTTTAGTTAACTTCCCTGTCAACTGGCACGTGTCTAAATGGCATTTTTGTTCCTTCCATGGGGAACTTACTCACTGGGTAATATTGTTTCAATGGGAAAAACCATCCCACAATCCTCCTTTTAAGATGTATGTTAAGAGAACTGCACCTTCTTTACTTTTTTAAACACTTCTACACAGCCTTGTGTCAATCATCCTTCCTTTCTCTATCCTGGAGGGCTTACCCTGTGCAACAGCTCCTGGTGACCTCTTCAGGTACTGTACTCCTTCAGGCTCTCAGCTCCACGTGCTACCAGCATCTGTAACATGAACTAGTGCATCCTGAGCATTCCCTCTGCCCTGTAGCATGCCACTACTCTCACCTTAAATGTGGTGCATCTACACCAGTGTTCAAGTTTGGAGCAGCAGTGTGCTTTTGAAGGCAGCCCCTCCAATGTCCCACTTACCATGTTTTGAGCAGTTCCCAAGTGCAGAGATCAGATTCTTTTCAGCTGGAACAAAGCTGGGAAAAGCATCCCAGCAACACAGCCAAAGCACATCAGCTACACACAGCATGCAGTACAAGGGACCTCACCCAGAGCTGCAGCTCTCCAAGTCCTCTCCTAGATTCTACTATATTTGCTTGTGGAGAAATTGCCTTGGAGTACCAGACATTCATTCTCCTTCAGGGAAACTTAACAAACCCTTTTTACATTGTACAGCTACCCAAAGCTCACATTGCTCCTCTCCATCCTCCCCCAAAAAAGCAGCTTGATGCCTGTCTTATCAGATATTTACCCACCCAGCACCTTCAGTGGATAAAAGCATTTGGACTGTTACCAGTTTGGACTAGCCTTTGTTAAAACCTCTCTATCTCGTTCAGGTCCTTCCTCACCTGTCACTCACTTCTTCCTTTTCACCTGTTTCTACTCCTTCCTTTCTTTCTTTTGGACTCCTGGTTTTGTTTTGGTTTAGTAACGAATAAAGCTCAAACTCATTGCTAACACCTAATTCATGTCAAATAACTCCTTTGTCTTCTGTGATTTCTTTGATTATATATGACTGAATTTCTATGCAAGTTCTACCAGTGCACTCTGGAACTTCATGCTGTCTATATAGAAATCACTTCCTCTTATTTCTCAGTTAGCTGCACCATGCTCTGTGTCTTTGTGGACCAATCCAGGACCTGCAGAACTGAATGGAAAGACTTCAGCTGACTGTAACAGGCAGTTCTCTAAAAGCACTTAATGAATTCATTCAAAGAACTGATACTATTTATGTTAAATTTCATGACTGTGTGACATTCAGAGACAACCATCTATGTTCTGTGTCTTTTCCAAATACATTTTTCCTATTACACAATCTGAAAAAAAATACTGGTTTTGTTCTAATGTCATTGCCACAATCAAATTTATATACAAGACCTTTAGAAAACAGAGACCCACCTCTAAATGCAAAGAACAAACATTTGCATTACCTATTTATATTAAAATATGCAGAAATTTCCAAAGTATTCAGTCAACTTATAAATTTTTATAACTTCTTCAAATTGTTAACATTTTTTTAACACACAGCATTAGTTCAGCTTTGTGGAAAGCTCAATAACAATCTTTTTGGTCTAGAAAAAAAGGAAAGAACATTATAATCAAGAATGCAGAATAAATAAAAACAAAACAGTACAAGCCGTACATCCATGCATACAAAGACAACTTTCATGGTGAGCTATAAGCAATTATAATAACACAATGTGCTGCATGTTGATTTCACCAGTGAAAAGAATTTCTCCAGTTATTGAAGACTTTCCTGGCAGAATTTCAGAAAAAAAAAAATTCTGACATTCTCCCAATCTGACTTCTGTGCAATGCAAGTCATGCACATTTTAAACACTGACAAACAATGCTGCCTTTCTTCTGCGAACTGTTAACAGCTGTAGAAACTATTATAGCCTGCTTAAAATCATTTCTCTGTAGTCAATACTCTCCAGACACTTAGCAATACTAAAGCTATTCCTGGGGCTAAACTAGAATTGCTATGTGAGTACAAAGTTTGATTTATGTTGAAATGAAACAACAAACATCTGATCTTTCCCTTTTTAAATAGCCATTCATATAAACACGAGTATCAGCTGCATAACTAGAAAGTGATGTACCGAATTTACAGAAATTAGACAAAGGAAGACCACCCACAGTTACCTTCCAGAAGAAAAGATTTGTCAGAGGGTGAAAGATTGCTGGTGAAGATACTCTGTGCAGTTGTGGCAGCCCTAAAGTCCTCATGGCAAGGCTGTGGTTTATGAGAGTGATGCTTCATGAATCTAATTTTTCAAGTCTTCTGAAAGACACAAAATTGATTAGCAGCCCAGCACCATATCTTGGTGAGGTTCATCATCAGCTGCTCCCAGACTGATCACAGGCACAGTGAACTGCCTAATAAAACCATCCAGATGCATCCAAGAGGAAGTCGGCCTCTGTGTGCTACTGTTACTCTTTCACATCCCAAAGCACAGGTGGGAACAGAAGAAATGCTCAGCTGTGGTTCCTCTGACATTTTTCAAATGATGATTGGGAAGAGAGAAGAAAAGACACAAGTGGAAAAAGAGCAAACCTTAAAATACATATAAAATTTCAGGTATGTTGAGGGATTCACATTCATTACCAAGAAGGGCTGAAAACAGGTTCGATTCCTCACTCCAACAAACTGCCACCAAAGTTCCTTTATTTATACATCTTCACTTTTCAGTAAATGAAAACATGCAAGTAAACACAATCAGATTTGTGGAGGGCTTGTGATCTCTGACAAAGATAACCATTAATTTGACCAGTAACAATAACAAAGTGAGGGTTAAGCTAACCTGAAGTACAACACACTTTCTCCAGAAGAGTACCATAAATTGATCTGTAAGACTTTAACAGCTTCAAACTAATGTTCCACCTTCTTCTAGATTAATTTTAAAAGGAAGGTGAAAGATGAGCTAATTGTTCAGCTCATTACTAGTTTTTCTTCTGTCAGCAAATTACTTTTTTTAAAGCATCACATTTGCATCTTCTAATTGGAGCTCTCAGGGAAGTCTCAGTGTGTACCAGTATTTTCCCCATGTTGCACAGGCATGCCTCCACCTTCTCCAGCAGACATGCAAGCACCAGAATAGCCTGTCTGCCCTTCAGCTGCCCCAAATTTCACCAAACAGAGCTCTCCAAACACAGTCCCAGTGTTCAGCTAGGGAAAATGCTACCAGGTTGTGCCTATGGCAGATTCAGTGCTGCTTTCCCAAAAAGCTGCTGCCCTTAGTTCCAACAGCCAGCCTTCATTCTGGGGACAGACTTCATTAAAAATGCACATGACCAGTGCAGCTGCCTGAGGATAGGAACCCAATCTCCCCAAAACATGCGTTTCCCACCACTGCTGTAATGGGACTGTGCAAGACTGAGAACTCCAGAGGCAAAATAAAGCCTGAAATTCCAAATGCAGACCTAACACACAGGAGAAATGCTGTAATTGTCTCTACTTTTGGGTCAAATTCAAGTTCTTGTGCTGAGCTTGAAACCACTGTTATTTTGGGGGGTGAAAACTCCCTTTAACTTTGCTCAAGGCCCCCATTGGCATTTACACACTCCTATGCTAGGCTTGCTCCCAACACCCCTGCTTTTCTTTCTCCCTACTCTCTCACTCTCACACTTTCATTATTCCTTTCCTTCTTGTGTCTCTCCTTTTCTTCTCTATACTTTCAGCCTTACCCCACGCTTTCCTCTGGGCTAAGATCTCTCTCCCTGGGAGGGTGAGAACAAAGCTTCCCAGCCACGGATCCACACAGACATGATCCTCAGCATTAATTATGGAAGGAGAAATCTTTTAGACAGTTACCTCCTTACCTGCCTATGTGGAGAAAAGTCACTGATAACTGAAAAACTCCTAAGCAATCATCTGTGCTGCTTTTCTGTTACAATTGTTACATATCAACTGCTCAGAACTGAATGGTATCTGGTCTCATTATCCTAACAGATGTAACTATCCAAATATGTACACTGTGCCTCTCATAGTGGGGAGGGACTATGAATGTGAACACACAGAGCAAACATTACTGTTAACACTCCCCATTTTGGCTGGCATCGCTGTGTTAGTGCACTCCACAGGCAGGTGCTGCTATCTCTGACAAGCCTGTTGGGTAACAGTGACAGGAATCTGTCAGATGCAGCCCCCACACAGGTCATGTCCCACATGGCATGCTGACTTCCTCCAAAGAAGTTGCATTTTAAAATTCTACTGAATATGTTACAAATACCAGCTGCCAACATGCAATCTATGACAGAGAAAGGGAAGGGCATAACAGTGAAGACAACACAATAGGGAAACACCTTCCAAGGGGAGCAGTAGGCTTGCTGGAGCATGTGTTGTGCTTGGTTGGAGAAATGGGTTGGATCTTTGTGAGGAAGGGCCCCTCAAACAAGGTAATGTGTAAAGGCACCTCTGCACTTCTTGTGCAGTTCTTTAACCCTGTGGTTGCCAGAATATTAGTGCTGTCATAAAGATGACTTTAAAGCAGCCACCGGCTTTGCCAAGAATAAACCATCCCCTCTCCCCATCCTGCTGCAAGCAAGCTCTCTGCTGTTAGGGAGGGATGGATTAGATAGGTGGCAATAGCTTCAGCTAGGCAAATAGATTCATGAGAGTCCTTCTGCAGCATGCTGGGGGCTTGGGTGCACTACAGTATGCAACAAGATAATTTCAGTTTTGTCTCTAACAAAAAGTAAAAGGTCTCTGAAACAATGACTTTTGCTTTTGGAAATTATATTAAGACCAGTGCAGAAACTGGTAGCAAAGAAGTGATTCATGAACACCAACAAAGTGATTCACCAGCCCCTCACTAGGAAGTGATGTCATCACACTACATCTCCATGAGAACGGCAGAAGAGGAGCATTGTTTCACAGGACAGGAAAGTGCTGTGTTCTCCAAAAGAAAAGTATTAAATCTGCAGGTATATATGAGAAACAAGAGGGGGAAACTGTCAGTGCTCTGGGCAGCGACTCAGGTACCCAGCATGGTGACAATCAGATGCTTGTAAGCACTACTGAGGAATTTCCAATCTGGCCTGGCATAAATTGGAAGCTCAGGGTAAATTGTACAGTTGCCCCACCAGATTCTGCTCTACCTGATTCCTCTCTACTCCTCGCTCCATCTCTCAAGGAACAAACAGTAAAATCCTTTCTTGCTTCCTGCTTAGCAGCCATAAAATGACCATGCTCTTGCATTTTCTTACCTAACCCAGTTCCACACTCTGACCACACTCTGGATCCCAAAACAGGCTCTCAGTCTTGCCAGGGATCCATACACCTCAGCAGTACGCCTGCCCACCTCCTTGCTCTGCCCAGCACTGTTACTCAGGTGCTCCAGTGCTTCTCAGGTGAAAAGGCACAGGACTGCTGCACATCAGCTGGCATAGTTCATAGAATCATAGAATGGCTCAGGTTGGAAGGGACCTTAAAGATCATCTAGTTCCAACCCTCCCGCCATGGGCAGGGACGCCACATGCACTAGACCAGGTCATCCAGGGCCACATCCAGCCTGGCCTTAAACACTGCCAGGGATGGGGCCTCCACAACCTCTCTGGGCAACCTGTTCCAGTGCCTCACCACCCTTAGTTAACTCTAAAGCTCTTCCCATTCTTGTGCTACACTGTTTTTTTACCTTGTGGCTCACACCAACAAGAATGAATGAATGTATTAACCTTCTTACGGAGGCAGAAAGCAAGGGAGTTTTAGGTTTCAGCATGCATGCCACATGTTGTCTTCAACAAGTGCAACACACTGGGTAACAGGACACTTCAGTTCTTAAGACTGTACCTCATGGTGGACATGACCATGCTCTCTGCAGTTATTCTGGGCAGTATCAGCTTGTCAGCACCCCATAGCCCTAAGCGTGCTGCACTATGCCATACCTTGTAATTAATGATGTTCTTGCAGAGCAGGCAGCAGTAGGCTTGCAGCCACATAACTACCAAACTGACAATGACAAGGTGTCATTGCCCAAGGAGGATTGTCTTTCTGTTAATCTTACTCCTTCTCCTCAGCTTGCCCTGTGTGTCAAGAGGTCAAAGTACTGTCCCTCCTTTTGACCTTATAGTGATGCTTCTCCTTCATCTGTAATTCTCCTCTCAAAAAAACTACACTTAAAGCATCTAATACCAGCAGCCCCAAGCATCTGAAAGACAATAAACCCAGTGCTGCTCTCCTCCCCAGCCTTCTGCCCAGCTGGGCCAGAGATAAGGCACCCTTCAAATCCAGGGAACTGCCAGGGAAGAGAGCAGCAAATCTTTGAATCACTCAATTTCTCCAAAACTCCTTCAACTCTCTGCAGGAAGACTGGCGGCCTGCTGCTGCGCAGATCTGCTGGCACACAGCATGCCAGAGACTACTGCCAAATCAGGTCTTCAGGAGCAATCACAGAGCAGCAGGCATGTCCAAGCAGCACTGGAGAAGTCACCAACAAGGAAGAACAAGTCCCATGCAACGTAACATTAAAGCAAGTTGCAAGTACTTATTCTGCTATCACTCCTAAACCTCCAAGGACTGGCCTTTCAGTGCAAATCATATGCTTCAGTCCAGTAACCCCAGTTCCCTGGAGTCTGGTGCTTTAGATGTGTAGACAGGGCTTAAAGCAGCTCTGCTATTTCTGATCAATACAGCCACACTTGGTGCCACCTAAAACGATGCAAGAGTTCTCATGAAATCCATCTACTTTGCTGAGTTCACCTAGAAAAGCAAGGAAGCCACTCACCAGCCTTCCAGCTTAGCCCTCAGTCACACCCAAACAGCAGAGTGGACAGAAAGCTGCTGCCTATTCTAACTATACCCACAAGATCTGGCACACTGACCAACAGCTCCTGTCCCACAGAGCTGCATCGAAAAGGACAAGCGTTCAAAGAGAGGAGATACACACAAATGGGGAACCTGCTTGTGTGACTTTTCTGTGTGGTAAGGCACAAAAGAGACCATATTGTTGATATGGTTTCAGTGTTTCTATATATTAGACAAGATTGTAGGGGAACTCAAACAGCAACAGAAAATGGAAATGCCCTTTCCTTTGGCCAAAACCACAAAAAAAGCACTGGCCCAGATTTTCCACTGATGACACTTAACATCCATGCAACCCAAACGATTTTCAGTTACTCCTCATATCCTTTAAGAAAAAAATCTAATTTTATGTCTGGCTTAGATAAAAATATGCTGCTTTTGGAGTAAACAAACGTAAGTAATCTGTTAGCAAGCATTTTAAAGAGCATTTCACTTTGGCATTTCACATTTTTGCATATTCTCTTAAGTTGCTTCTATGATCTCGATCAGCAGCAACAGTTGTACTTATCTCTTTGAAAATTAACAAAGATGATTAGTTAATGAGTCCTGCACTACAGTGTTTACATCCAAAGAGCCTCTTTCTTGTCCAAACACAGCACTCCATTAAGCCCATCGAGGCATATCCCAGACAGAGTAGACTGGAATAGATCACAGGCACCCATTTTATACCAATTACCCAGAAAAGTGAATGGTTTAATTCTGTGTATTAAAAAACCTCAGGTACCACAGGAGCAGAAGCTTAAAGGCCACACAGTACTTTCACTTTGTGTGTACATCTTCCAGTGATGTCAACTGGATGTGAGCTTTGATTCTCAGCCAGTACAACTTTTGCCAGGAAGCAGTTTTAAACATACCCCATCAGCTCTGGACTCACACTCAAGTCCCAACATCATCTGATGTCTCTCCACACCATCCACACTTGTGTTGTCACTTTTACATGATAGAAAGAAAAGAAGGTAAAAAAAAATTGACTTTGTTAAACTCTGGAGACTCTCTGAAAGGTGAAAGCATTTTTAAATCTTGGTGTTAGGAAAAACATACCCTGCTCTCAGGAGTCTGAATGGGATGGCCACATTTCTAGTCATAAGCACAGCTGATAACTTGTGGTGAGATTACCACAGTTTAGGAATTTAACAACATCAGGATGGCTTAAGCCAACAGGTATCATTTCACCACGGGGCATGAGAGCAGCATTCCTGAAGCTCAGCTGGTTCTTGAAGCATGGCTGAGGAGTGGCAGTGCATTAAGCTATAGCAACGTGATTGCTTCTAATAGTCTCTTTTATATTCTAAGAGCTTAATTATCCTTGTTCAAAGGCATGGGTGAAAATATCGCAGGAAATGCAGGACACAGAGCAGAGGAAAGGGTATTTGCAACTTGTTAGGCTTGCCACAGTTTTCAGATTCTGCACATAAATTTAACCAATTTTATTATTTTGGTTACATCAGAACATCTTTATATCAAAACAACCAATTTCTTGTTATCAAACCCTTATTTTTAATTATAGTTACATGTCACTCTCTTGAAGTAAAATAGCTCAGATTCACACACAAAGACTGAGATGAGATAATGGAAATAAAAGATAATGAATCAACTGGTTTCGTACACAAAATAAGCATCTGTAATTACAAAGCAGCCAATGCACTGACTGCCTTAAGTTACATTACACACTGGCCCCTTGGAACCCAGAACTTAAAATCACCTTTGCTCTTTCTGTCACAGGTCAAGTACGGCTCAGCCAAACCAGGAAATTTGTGCCAGTTTGCATTTTGAACAATTAAATATTGAATTCTCCTTTTGTAAGTCACTTAGGAGTCACGCTTGCACAATTATTTGCATACACAGCCACTTTATTTTGGCTACAAACACACAAAAATATTAAGAGTAGGCCAGATTCTGCTCTCTTTTGCCCTAGTGTAAACCCACGTCACTTCCACCAAGATCAGTGGCCTGAGTTTCATCTCACACATGGGAGAGCAGAACACCTTTTTCACTTAGCCAGCTGACACCACCAGTGAGTTGCTGTGCCTATAGCACAGGTAGTCTGGAGGTTTCCTCTCTGTTGCACATGCTGCCCCTCTGCTCCCCATCCTGCTAAGTCTTCTCCAGTCCCACTGTATCCTTTGTGGGCATTTCTTTTAAAAGGACCTTGTCTCACAGACAAAGCAGAGCAGATTACTTATTCCCTTTAACTCACTGGATTTACAAGAAGCATGCCTGCTGAGTAACACAGAACAAAAGACAAAATTGTTTCTGCAGTGTATTTACACACTATAAAATGAACCAATCAAGCAAACAAACTGTACACAACGTACCCTATTATTAACTGAAACCAGAAGAAACTCTCTTCAGTACTTCCAGTGCTTATAAATGCATGTCCTAAATAATCTAGAGCTTCCAGCAATTACTTAGTCCTCAAAGCTTTGAGCCAAGTTTTCTCCACAGTATTTACTTCCTGGGGCTCAGCTAGAGATAACAGACAACAGGTCTTCAACCCTGTTTCTTTGCTTATTCTCCCTGACTGACAGATCACCTGTTTTAACTTCTCCTGGACTCCCTTCACTCGCTATACATGCCACAGCCACTGTCAACACTCCCAGGCACGGTACCATTCCCAGTGCAACACCTGGTCAGTGAGGGACAGGCAGCAAGGTGCCAGGGGACACCAGGAACTGCAGCACTGGGAACCAAGCACTCTGCTGCCAGACAGGATGCAACTACATTGAGCACAAGAGAATGCACAGCAACAGTCTGAGAGAACAGAAGTCTTAATCCCACTATCCCTACGTGTCCACAACAGCTGGGTGAGGAGTTACTGTTGTGCTCCTCTACAGATAGAGTGTTTAGAAGTTTGCAACCACTGTTTTTCACTTTTATGTTCCTGATAATGTAATAAAGCAATTCCCAGTTATAAAAACTGTGACTGTGATAAGGTATGTGCAGAGGTACAGTCCTTGGTACATAACACACAGAGAGCACTGCCCACACCAGCTCTTGTTCCTCCCAGCTGGCAGTTTGACCTCAGATGGGATTCACACACCACCCCACATAGCAGCATCCTGCAGGATTATACAGCCTTCTGCAGATGCAGCTTTCTGCCATCTTGTGTGACCACATCAACAGCCAAAGAGGCAAACTGCACCAAACAATTCCCCTTGCATAAAGGGAAAAGTTATTTATTACAAATATACAAGGCACAGTGAATCATCCCAGCTTGCCACATCAAAAAAATAGTGCTAGTTTCAAGAGCCCTCTTTTGCCACCCTTCCACTGCATAATTTAATTGAGGGGAAAAACCTGACACGTCACAGGATTTCTGATGCTAATGCACATGTCCTTTTTTTCCCCTACTAAAATTCAGAGAAGCAGAACATTGTCATGTTTTTCAAGTTGGAGATGCTAAGAATGGGGTTTCAACTCTTCAGTAAACCTGGAAAACAAGGCCAACAGGCCAGCAACTCTGTGCATGAACCCCCAGTGACTCAACTGAAGTTAGCACAGATGAGGCAGGAACCAAAAAGAGAATGGGATAATCCCATTCCAACTGTGTACAGCCAGATTTGTAAACAGAGGAACTGGTCACTGCTTTTGGAGTAGTAACATCTCAGTGAAGCAGTAGTATGACTGCACATTCAATGTTTTAACTCTCAAAACTAGGGTAAAAGCATATCAAATATACAAAACAGTTCTGCACTACTTGCAAGGGACGACTCTAAGGTCATTTGGGCAACCTTGCCTGTACCTTCTTGTCTAAGAATCAGTGGCTGTACACTGTAACATCCTATTTACCTATAATATAGTCTACTGTCTGCTTCAGATCCTTCCATTCTGCCTCAAATACTCAGATGCTGACATAGCACATATATGGTTCACAGGTATGTTTGATTTAGCACAAAACAACAAACAGCACTGCATTTAGCATTCAATTTTAACACTGTATATACACAAACAAACACAGATGCAGATAATGTTGAGAAACCAGCTATATGCACAAAAGAAGTTTTTTTTAATACTCTCCCAAGTATTCCTCACCATTACTGGAATCCCTTCTGAAATCCCCTTGCAGCATCAGTACAAGTCCAAAAAGTCACATAAATGAGGCCCCCACTCCTCCTGCATACCAGGAAGAACTCACCCCAACAGTCTGTAGTAAGGATAAAGCTCTTGACTTCAACTCAAAAGTCACAAGTAGTACAGCCTCCCACAGGAAGACTGCAGAAGAGATCAAGTGTATCCTCAGAGACTTTGTTAGCTGAAAAAAAGTGTGCAAAGTTACTCAACTGTTTTGTAGACTTACAGTTCTGTTGGCATCCTTGTATGGTGTCATAAAATTAAGTGTATTAGCATGACATACATAAAAATACAAATACAGTTACAAACCTGCTGTGAGTTCCATGTGAACAGCCCTGCAAGCAACGTTAAGTCTTTCTATGTGCAAGGCCTTGCCTATACAGGGTTCTCTGCAGGATTAAGACTGTAAACTATGTACATTAATGCTGGCGAAGTGTATTTACATAATATGTAAATAGATAAAAGAAAAGTACATTCACACCAACTACTGAGGAAAGAAATTATTTTTCTACTGCTAAAAGTACTGAATCACTTACCATCTGGTTTGGGAGGAAAAAAAAGACTCAGTCCAATTCAGCTACAAAGAAAATCCTGTCTAAAAAAGTAATCACGTGCTAGATCTCCCTAAGTTCAATTTCCAATCATTTTAACATGGAGACATGGAGAGTTCTGTTCTTCTGAAGGGGGAAACCAAACAAACAACAAAACAAAACAGTAGGAAGGATGCATGGCTTGTTAGCCCTGATCTACATACTCAGCTATGGGGAACAGTGGAAGTTATTTTTCAGGAAAACAGCTGAGTCTCTGCATCCATTTCTACTGGAATGCATCCTAATTTTCCAAGAAAAATCTGCTACCATGCTGTGAAATGCAAAAGTAAAGCCTAGATACCAAATATCTGAATTCATTTCCCTCTTTACCTTGGTAACATTTCAGGTTTTCCTCAATCATCTGAAGATATACGTATGCACACTGTGCATAGTGCAGAAGTGGTATGTTACTGACAAGTATACTCTTCTAGCTGAAAAAGAGCATATGGTCATGTAAATACTCTGAGCAGCAGAGTAGAACCAGAAAAAAGTCACATTTATAACTCTGGCAAGCATTTGTCATTTCCAAACCTGGACTTTTCACTTTGTCCTCAAACACATCATTATAATTACTTTCTTCAAAGAAACTAAAATTTTGACACCTTCATTTCAATCCACATTTCAAAACCTAACATACACTTAGCACTGATTTTCCAAATGCCTTTGTATGTTCCCTTTAACAGTTGTTTATCCTGCAACTGTATGTTATGGAACTAAACTGCCCTGTTCCCTCCTTGCCTCATTCCCTGCAGATTCTAATACCAACTCATTTCTGCATGCTGCTTCTCTGGAACATCAGGCTGAACTTATTCACTGACATTTCATCCACACTAGGATCAATTCCTTCATTCTCTTTTTCCCTGCCTTTTTCCTCTACTCTATTTTAATACTTTTGTCTGGGAAGTAGTCAAATGCTGGTTGACAACAACACGAAGATCAATACTGCTGTGTGGGCAGCTGCCAGAGTCCTGTGGGTCCTGGTCTTTTCCTTCTGCTACCCTTAGTCCACCTCCTTCATTCAAACACTTGCATAAAATTTCCTTTTTACTTCTGGAGGCCTGGAGCTCAATATAGACCCTTCACCTGCAGGACAAAGTAGGATTTTGCTGGATTTACTGAATAACTTAGACACTTCAAACACCTCAAAACATTGAAAGAAATTTCAATACCTTACCCAGTAAATTTTATTGTTTACCTCTTTTTCTGATAAATACTGTCTTTCCATGGAAAAAAAAAGAATTATTTATTTAAAATAGAAAAATGTTCTTTACCTATTTCTTAAAAATTACTTATTCTGTCCTTCTTAAACGTAGCACTATTGATTAACCCTCTGTAGAACTCCATCTATATTATTTGGGATAAATTTGATCCCAAATCACTAAGAAATTAAATAGTTCTTTCTTGCTGAAAAGAGACTTAAAATAACGTGCTACATGTATAACCAAAGGCATCTGAGTTACTATGGCTTCCTGTGTTAGAGCTTATCACCAGCATAATGACCATACCCAGTCCTCATTCAAACTGTGAAAAAGAAAGGCTTACATAGACTGTGCTAAAGCGTTTTTGGCAGTGAGAGAAGGCTATGAGTGAGCACCAACCAGGTTACAGTGACTCAGCTGCACAGCAGTAACTCTTTAAGTCACAGAAGTGGGATTGCTCTAAACCTGGCTTCTAAGTTTGCACAGAAGTCAGCATGATCACCACTTAGTGTACCACATGCAGTGGGAGGCTCACATCTCACATGCTCTGGGATCCCAGAGTCAGCAAACTATCTACTTCCAACCCTCAGACTCCCAACAGAGCAGAATCACACCCTACCCTAGTACAAAAGTGCTTATACACCACACCTATCTCAAAGCAGGCAAAAGTAAATATGTCACTGAAGTCCGTGATAATGGGAGAACAGACATGCACAGATAAGAGAAGCAAAAGCCTTTCCCTGCAAGGGAGCTGCTTTCCTCATCACTGCCTGATGACAACGACGCTACTGTAGTCTTTGTATACTAACTGGGTCTGCCCCCTGGGTCCTGTCAACAACTTTCCCTTGCCATTTGAAAACCAGACGCTGAGGGGAGGGCTGAAGGCCAAGGGGGCTGCTTCCAAACAGGTGACCCAGCAAGCTTTCTCCCGCCCTCCCCTCTCCCACTGAGCAACCAAACAGTACCCTTGGGATTCTCTGGTAAAGTAACAGAGAGAAACCCCATCCTCCCCACAGCCACCCTTCACATATTTAAAAGCATAAATGAGGTCACCCCTTACTCTCCTCTTCTCCAAGCTAGAGACCCAGCTCCCTCAGCCTTTCCTCATAAGGAAGATGTTCCACCACCTTCATCATCATCTGCGCTGGACTCTTTCAAACAGTTCCCTATCTTTCTTAAATTGAAGGACCCAGAACTGGACACAATATTCCAGATGCGGCCTCACCAGGGTAGAGTGAAGGGGGAGAAGAACTGTCTTTTCTCCTGTCAGTTAAAACACTAGATGTGATGGTACAAATTACAGTGTTCCATACATTAAGATTAATCAGTTTAATCAATAATTCCCATTTATTTCTAATTATATTCTTCATAACATACTACCTGTACACATTCCTGTTGCTATTTTATTTTGAAAGTTATGCCAGCAATAAGGAAGAGTGACAATACAGCTTTTTGTGAAGTCAGAATTAAGACTTGCAAATTGAGGTGTGGGTTTCTTTCATCTCAGTAATTAAAAAAAAAAAATACTTTTACCTTCCTGCTCGAGTATTTGAGCACTCAGGACTGTGGACCCTTCAACACTGCTCTTTAATATATATTTAAGTTTTAGACCTAAAGGTTATATTTTTCTTTATCTTTAGATAATATTAAAGATACATGAAATACTTAGAAAACACAAGTAATAACTCTTTCTACAACCACTAGGGGATTTCTCCCTCTCTTTTTTTTGTCACTGCTGTGTACAGCTGGCAAAAGTATCACACAGCTCCACAGCTGCAGTGTGACTGAGAGTGACACCACACAAGAGGCTCTGGCCAGAGATGCCTTCCTGCAAACCACATTCTGAGAAGAGAGAGCAATTTTGAACCACACTGGTAAACATCTCCTTCCTCACAATCTGGATCAGTCCTAGACAGTCAGAGAGTTCAGAAGGAATAAGGCCATGACTAACTCAGAGCTCCCACCACCACAGTCTAACCTGGGTGGCATCAGAGACATCAGCACAGATCTGATTTGCAACCAGTGGAAAGCAGGAAATCAGTGAAGCTAAACTCAGGAGATCAGAATGAGGCTCATTATCTCTGCAAATTCATGCACAGGGAGTTGCATGCTGCACAGCCTTCCCTACTCTGAGTCACTCCAACTCCTGCTCTAGGCTGTTCAGTAGCAAACTGTCAATGAAACTCATTAATGATGTGCTTTATATAGAAGTAGTGCATTTAACTGAGAGGCTACAGCAAATAAAGGGTGCAGCACAAGGTGAATTACGTGGTTATTGGAATACAGGATGTGTGTCAGTAAAGAAGTGGTAAGGGTGGGTGGGAGTCTTAATATTACATAGATCTGCTTGAAGTTTGGTACATACATGAACCTAATTCCTCTTTTGATTTCAGTAGCTTTATCTAGCACTCCTCTATGTTTCTACTGATACATACATTCTCTGATGCATAATTGATAAGCAACCTTCTTTTATGTAAGCCATTACTGGAGAACCAGAAAATACTGCAGACACGCTGTTTGTCTTCTCTTTTCTTAGTCTTATTCTCATCTGAATCATGTTTGGCTAGCATCCATACCTATCTCCTTGATTGGTAGCAGCTATAAAAATAATAAAATATACATACCCTTGCAGAACCACTGGCAGGAATAGTGAAAAAAAGAGGTTCTTTGACACAGATTCTTATTTTCTGCCCTGTGTAAAAATGTTATCTCCAGCTGCTGACATTATAACAGAGGATGGCTTCTGTACTGCCTGTCCCAAGTTCTACACCTTGTAAAATATTCTAGCATTGTGACACAACATGTAATTACAGCTAACAATGGACCATCTAAGCAGGAGGTTGTAATTTTTGTCCATTCAAGGCCGTTGTTCTACCTGATAGTTACAGGTAATTATAACTTCTCAAACCAAATTAAGAGGATCTAGGAAGTAGCCCCTGGAAGAAAGTGAAAATGAGCAAGAGATATTTCACAAACTTGGGAAGAATTGTAACACTTAACAGCAACAAAAAGAGAAGCTGAAAAACTGTCAATCCCACAGGGACATTCAGCTAGAAAGGAGTCTAGAGTATGAGAGGTTGGGCAGGAGAAAATAGCTGCAACGCTTCTCAACACATTCTCTTTGCGGGTGGGGGAACAAACACAGCAGGAGACCAAAACCACAACCTGAACATGACCTCCCTCACACTGGCTCTATCA
This sequence comes from Galbula dea, assembly GCA_013399015.1. Lineage (NCBI taxonomy): Eukaryota > Metazoa > Chordata > Aves > Piciformes > Galbulidae > Galbula > Galbula dea. The sequence continues at coordinate 650,070 of VWZX01008142.1, forward strand.
TAAAACCACTGGGCTGAACTTTGGTCATTGCATCACCGTCACATAGTTGTCTCAAAAGCCCAGCCAAGCAACCATGACTTTCTATTTCTTCATATGCACTCGAGATGGTAGAGGCCAGCTAAGCATATGGCCTTTCAGAGTTAAAAACATGTCAATTTAATGATCAGTTGGCTGGACAGCTTGCTTTTCTTTTGAGGTTGCTTTTTTATTTGTTTGGTTGTTTTTTTAATATTTCTGGACTGAAAAATGTGGGTGTGAGATAGAATTTAATTGCAATGTTAAGCACCAAGAAGGTATTTTTGTCTGTATCTCTTAGAAATGGTAATCAATACAGTAGTTAAAAACACTCTGGATCATCAGATGATCAATTATGCAAAATATAAACTTTGTCACCAACATAACATGGCCCACAGAATGTCAATATAAAGATGTTCTTAAAATCTTACTAAACATCCTTGTACACAGGACGCATGATTCATGGTTTACAGAGTGATAAGCACTAAAAGGGTCAAGTAGCTCACCTAATACCACCCAGTGAGTCAAGATCAGGATCCTGGTTTTCTACACTGACCATTTTTACAACTGCACATAGTGTCCTACCAAGCATTCCTCTTTCCACAAAATGGCTTACATTTGTGCTGCACAGAAAAAAAAACAGTGTGTTCAAAAGCGAGCATTCTAGCAATCACTTGCTAGTATAAAGTGTAATTGATCAGGTAAGATACAAATGGTCAGCCTAAGCCAAGAGAGCAATAACCTAGTAATAACTGCCAAAAATTCCAGCCCATACCTCCATACTTAAATTGACTGTCCTTGCAGAACGGGACTGAATAGGAGAGCACACTGAACATGGAGCCTTCCAAATCCCTTGGCTTCTGACAAAATGCCAGTCACCAGTCAGTGCAGCGGCAGTGATCACTGGGTGTCCTCAGCAGGTGACTCCACTACAGGAAAGCCTCACAGGCCATTCAAGACTACCTCTCAGCTCAAGACGTATGCTCCCTCATCCTAAGCAGACATGTTTCTGACAGGTATAGGAATACTCACCTGATTTTCACTCACTCCATGCTCCCAACTGGAAAGACAAATTATTTAAAACATCAGCATGTGTACACAAAACAGCTGAAAACTGCAATGCTTTGTACCTTCAGGCAGAACTCAGAAGAAGCAACTCAAAAGAGCATCCTCCTCTAACAAGAGGAAGCAATTATGCCATCACCGAAATTTGTATTCTGTGCACCAGAGGGAGGGATAGGAGTTTGGGAAGAGAGATTCAAGTCATCAACCTGTTTACAGTATCAGAATTTCATCCTCTACTGGGCCATCACATGCCTGCAACACCTGTATTCAGGTACAGTATTTCTGATGCATGTACAGTATTTCTGATGCACGTACAATGGAAGGCCAAATATACCTTACTTGAGATTAATGCATATCTTAAGACTTGAGTTTGCCTTTAATCAAGAAAACACATTGTTTTACATTGGTTTTTTATGATTAGTTTTAAATGAATTTTTTAACTTGGTGGGCTGCAGCCACTGGAGTCCTATTATGATTGACTACTACCATTCATCTGTTTTTCAGAATGCTAACCAGCTGGGCCCAGACCTAGCATGGTACTTCGATGCTGAACACCCACTTAAATTAACTGAACGCAAGGTGGTGTAAGCCTGTATATTTTTGCAGTCAGAGCCTAACTTGAACAAAATCCAGCACTAACCAGTTATTTTCTGACTTCAAAACCACAGTAATTTCTAGACATGATCTGCTATGCACAGTCATATGTATTAGAAAGAAGGTAATGGGATTGTTGCCACAGATACATAAATCAAATAAAATGTTGTGTGTAACACCCTGGCAGAATATATGCTATATCCTTTCTGTCCATCAGCCTAAAACAACCACATGCAGGCTCCACCAGGCTGGAAACGAGCCAAAAGATTATCCATCCTTTCTGTCACATGTGGATTCTTCGAGGATCAGCGTCTGAAACTCCATCTGCTTGTTTGATGTTCATCTGTGGTTAAAGATAATGAATTCAGATACAATCACGCTTAATAGCGACAAGGAAGAAAATCAACATCAACACATGCCATACAGTAAGACCTCCATCCAATATGAGAGGCAGTGCCAGAATCTGAGCTGAAATCTGCAAAGTTTACCGGAATGGCTTAACCGTAACAAGCAATCGGTGAACAAAAAAAAACTGTTCAGGCAATCCACTATACTGCCATGACGCTGTATTTGCCAACCCACGACATTACATGGTGCTCAGTGTTACATGGCTAAACTACAAGACAAGGAAAAAGTTCCTCCTACACCTCCTCGCCCTCGCACAGCCATACGGGACAAAACACGCGGCATGGGAACTTTGTTTTCTTACTGCGGCTTCCCGGGCACCGCGCAGACCCCCGGGGCGGCCGAGAGCGCCTGCCTGGTCGCTGGGAGGGGGCCCCTGCCTGTGCGGCCCACGGCCCCGCGACTGGCGGGCGACGCCGGGGCTACGGGGGACCAACGCCACGGCAGACCAAAGCCACGGGGGCAGCTGCCCGGACAGCGACCTCTTCCCGCGACCTCGCCTCGCCCCCACGGCGATAAAATGGCGGCGGCACGCACACCTCTGGCAGCCCCCCGGTCTCTCCGCCCCTGGCACTCCGCCTCGCGGAGCGCAGCCCCCGCCGGTCACTCACCTCCGCCAGCCCTGCTGGGAGCCGTAGTCCTCCCTTCCTCGGCCCCCGCCCGCCACCTACCACCCTCGACTACGTGGAGGCAGGCCCCAACTGCGAGCTCCTGCGGGACCCTAGGGAGCGGCAGGGGTTATGGGGCAAAGCGGGCCGTCGTGACAGTACCGGCGGCAGGCAGGACTACGAGTCCCGTGGTGCACAGCGCCACAGCGGCGCCTGCGCGGCGCAGGCAAGGAGGAGGGGGCGGAAGCGGCGCCGGGACCGCCTGTCGCGGCGGGCCTGGGGCGGGTCGGGTGCCGCCATGCCCCGGGACAACATGGCCTCCCTGATCCAGCGGGTGGCGCGGCAGGCGCGCATCACCTTCCGGAGCCCAGCGGGGCCGGCCTTCGGGGAGAACCTGCACCAGCTGCAACAACTGCTGGACGAGGTGCGCGCCGAGGACTTGCACTTGGCGCCGCGGGGACCGTCGGCAGCGGCGGCGGCGGCGGCGGGCGGGGGGATCCCGTGGGGCGGCGTGGTTCCGCCCGTCAGCTACATGCACATCTGCGAGACGGAGAGCTTCAGCATGGGCGTGTTCCTGCTGCGGAGCGGCGCCTGCATCCCGCTACACGACCACCCGGGCATGAACGGCATGCTGAAAGTGCTCTACGGCACACTGCGCATTGCCTGCATGGACACGCTGCCTCCCGCCGCTGCTGCTGCTGCCGCCGCCGCCCCGCCGCCCTCCGCAGCCGCCGGCAGCGGGCCGTGCCACCGCGCCCTGTATCGCTCCCGCCAACACTACACGCCGGCCTCCCCGCCCTGTCTGCTTTCGCCGCACACCGACAACCTCCATCAAATCGATGCTGTGGACGGGCCCGCCGCTTTCCTCGACATCCTGGCGCCGCCCTACGACCCCCAACACGGCCGGGACTGCCACTACTACTGCCTGCTGGAGGGACCGCAGCCGGCGGGCACCGAGCCACCCGGGCTGCCGCGGGAGGTGTGGCTGATGGAGACGCCGCAGGCCGCCGACTTCTGGTGCGGGGGTGAGCCCTACCCCGGACCCCGCGTCTGCCTCTGAAGCGGCGGCCTGGGCCCGGCGGCGGCCTTTGGGACGGCCGGCGTTCGCCCCGCCCCTCCCGCTCGGTGGCCTGAGGGCCGCTGGCCGTCCCCCGAACCGGCAGGCCTCCGACCTCGCGCCGCCTCACCGACTGGCCTGCCGTAGCCGCCAGGCCCTGCAACTACGGCTGCGCGTTGCCCTGCGTCCCCTGCCCCACTGGCGGGACCGCGGGCACTGGCCGGGGCTCCGCGGCAGCGCTGTGAGGCAGAAGACTTCCCACAGGCTCGGCTGGCTCTTGGAGTCGGGTGAAATAAGGCGCCAGAGTGTGTTTGTTTCACTTGTGCCGATGTGGAGAAGTTAAACTTCCACTCAGCTGAATGGCTGGGGGAAAATAACCCAGCATCCTGTGTACATAGTTAGAGGGCCGCGTCTCATAGTTAGAGGGATATCGGGCTCCAGCAGGGAGAGTGAACACACTAAGAAGTGTCACAGGGCACCTCGACTTCCCCCAGAGGTGTCCCACCGCCAGTGCTGCTGAGTGACCACCCCGCTGAGCAAGTGTTCCATCTGGCCTTTGGGAGCTCGGTTTCCAGAGCGAGCATCAACAGGAGCTGTACCCTGCTATCAAAAAACAAACCCAGAACCAACAACTAAACCAGGACATGCTCCTCCATTTAACACCAATGATTGCCAGGGCTGGAGTCGAGGGAATTCCTGCTCAGAAGGGACACCATCAGCTTCAGAATTAATTTTGAACAGTTCTTTAAAGTGTTGTATGTCAGATCTCGCTGTTGCAGCTGAGAATTCCAGAGTACGTCTGTGCATAATTCCTTCAGCTAGGAGAAAGAGACCAGTCAGCTGCTAATCAACCTCGCTTGGAACCTCTTGTGCAGCAGTGGTGGAGGGTAACGGAAACTGTGAGCATCTTCAGAGAAAAAACAACTACCCACTGTTGTGTTGTGGAAGCTATTCTAGAGACATGACGTATTTGCAAAACCTATATATACACAGCGGTGCAGATACCCTAGGTACAGATAAGATTTGACCTGATGTCTTCTCTTTCAAGCGTGGTCTGTGTTTTTATATGGACCAAGTGAATGCTTTCTATGGACAAAGGGAACGCTTTGGGCTTTTAAGCCTTGCAGCTTCCTTCTTTATACTATTTATAAAAAGACTACTTTTTCATAAGGCTTTTAAATAAACATAGTGTAGAAGAGACACCGTGAATTTCACCGCAATGTAGTGGAAGCAGTCGGGAGAAGCAGTTTGTCCACAGCAGGGGATGGGAGCTTTCTAACGAGAGGAACTTGTTCTATAGGTGCATTACTCTATCAGTACCACAGGGACTAGTCTTGTGCCCGTTCAGCCTAACGCATACTTCATACCACAGACCCAGGCTGGTGCAGCCCAAGACTTCTTGATTACTGTGTGGGAATTGGAATAAGAAAATACAACTTACCAGCCTCCTAAGTGACGTACCAACCTGCCTCCAGAAACTGTTCCGCAACTGCCTTTCATTTTTCTTTGTGTTTATAAAAGCAGATCTGTTTTTCCTGCACAGTGGCTTGTATGCATGAGTTTTTAAACAATTCAGATATGGCATTGCTTTTTTTTTGTTTGGTTGGGGTTTTTGGGGGTTTTTTTTGGCCTGCGAAAGAATGAATGTAATATGCAGTCAGCATTATGCATGCACAGGTTAATTCTTTTGCAAGGAAAAATTGGTGGAAATGATTTCAGGCAATTTCCATTTATTCTTACAGCACTTTAAAGTGTCTGATACTTCTGCAGCTGGCTTACCTGTTTTTCCTGGAATTCCCCTGCAGCTTAGCATTAGTTAATGCGCAACGGTTCTCTATTGCAGTCATTAACTATAACGCAATGCCTCCCCGTGTTACAGGGTTCTGACTCCCTCCAACGCTAATGAAGACCATCATCCTTTTTTAGAAGTCCACAAAGAAGATAGCATGATGCATGCAAACAGCTGTACTGGAAAAACAAACTGCAACAGAGAGTAGGTTTTATCTCATCTACTCTGTTGGCCCTTTAGGGCTTTTTTCTTGTTTTTATTTTTTCCTTCCATGTGTAAAACCTAGTCAGGATGTTTAATGGGATAGAACTTTAATGCATCTTTCCATAGGGGACACCATCGTCCCTTACACTGCGGAGTGCAGTGAGCCACAAGTATGGCGAAACCTTTTTCTTTTTTTTGGTTTTAATGAAGGTGTTAGCTTCAAAGTATTAAAGTCGGGAAAAATAGCGAAGAAAACCTGAGATGCATTAAAGAAAAGCCTCCTTGTTTAACTTCTTGCTTACTCTAATTGAAACTTGCATTCTGGATATCTGTAAGCAGAAGGTTTAAGTCTGTAACGCTGTTCCTTCTCTCTGCAGTCTGGCTATTATTGTGTTTTCACAACAGCAAAATTACTGTTATTGCTGAATTATAGAATAAATACAGGATATTTCACCACTGACCAGTCAGTACTTTTCCTTTGCAAGTATAGCACTCTTGAACCAAATATGGCACGGAGTGCAAGTTTCTTTTCCGTATCAACCCAAACGGTGCAGCCAGCCTCTCATTGTAAGGCAGTGCTTAACAATGGGTTCTCTGCCCTAATCTTCCGTTACCATCCTGCAGACAAATCCAGGCACAGGCAGTATGGCCATGCTTGAAGGTGGCTGTTAACTGTAAGGCAAAGGCATGGGTTAAAGATTGCTGGTACTGTTACACAATGTAAAGTTCTCTTGTAACTGTATGCTAGGCACTAGTGGGTTCCTCAGTTCAGCTCATCTACAATTTCTGTGTTGTATTTTGCTTTTGGCTGGGGTTCTAATCTCATAGCATGGCTGCAGACAATCATTTGGAGAGTGCAAGTAGAGCCTTAGATTGTGTGCCGGGGTAGCGGAGATCCCAAATTTTGCTTGCAATGCTCTGTGTGCAACTGAGCTGTGGTTATCCAAGGTCATGGCTCCTGTACCCTGAATCCCTGTCCACCTTCTCATACCAGAGCTCACTGATGCCAGCCGAGGAGGCCATGGCTCCCATGGGTTGTGCTCCCATGTCACATCTGCCCTGCAGCAGGCCATGGTCTCTTTTAGGGGCCAGGAGCACACAGGATCAGGTAGCAAAGCTGCAGTCTGCTAAGAGATGCAGCAGGGGAGGTGAAGGCTTACTTGTGCTGCTGTGGGGATGCAGTTCTGGAGCTGGTGTCATCCTGTGGCTTCTCCATCGCACACAGACTGGTCTGTGCCTGACTTTGGAGGCCTGCCTTACGTCCAACTCAAAACCAGGTGCGTTGCTTCAGCTACTGCTGACCACCTCTTCCAAGCAAAGAGCAGCTGTTCCAGCAGCCAGCACCAGTTCCAGGAGGCAGGGAGCAGGGTGTTCAGATAGAATCTCAGAATCACAGAATGCTGGGGTTGGAAAGGACCTCTGGAGATCATCTAGTCCAACCCCACTATCAGAAAGGCAGGTGCCACTGGGACTTTGCGCAGTGGGCCCAGCACCAAGACAAGCAGAGGCTGGGGGCGGCTGGGCAAGGGCTTTGTCCCAGCTCTGGGCAGTGGCGTTAGGCAGGTCCAACCTGCGCAGCTCGGGTCGTATTGGGGATCGCTGCGGCAGCGAAGTGAGCCTGCGGGGCCGGTACGGCCCTGCACCCACAGCAGGACCTGAGGCAGGGATAACATCTTTAAAAGCAATAATCAAAATAGGTTAAAATCCAAAACAAAATAAAAATACCCAGCACAGTGTTGTGGCCGGATGGGCTCGGCACAAAGCGCCCGGCTGTGCCGCGAGGGTGATGCCGCCGCTACCGCCCCCGGGCCCCGCGAAGCTCCCCCCCCGGCAGCGGGCGTGGTACCGCCCGCGCAACCCCGAGCAGCCTTCCCCGAGCGGCGGCCGTCGGGGCTCGCTCTTCCGGAGCTCAGTCGGTGGAGGTTTGCCTGGGGCGGATCATAACCGCGGAACAAAACAGAAAGTAAGTTAAAAAAAAACCAAAAACCAAAAAAAATCCCACACCAATCCGCCCCCCTCCACGGTTAATATTATCCTGTCTCTCGGCACCGAGGGAAATCCCCGTGCCTGAAAGTGAATGTCTCTGTACACTGGGGCCAGTGGCTTTCTGCGCCGGGGACGGGACGGTATGCCCCTCAACCTCCGGTGCCGAGGTCCGGCGCGACCCGCGGACTTACAGGACGTATCCCCTCTGCCGGGCCGGGCCGAGCAACCTACGGAAATAAGGTGTCGATTTAGCATAATTAAGAGATTTATTTGTCGTCTTTTATAAACGCTGTAAGCACCTACCCTATTGTCGAAAAGTTTATTTACAAGAGCGGCCAGAAAGCCCCTCTCTCTCCTTCCAGCTTCCGTTAGTGGTTGTGCATTATTCGTGTTATCTGCTGCCCGTCGGGCCCCGGCGCTCAAACCAGTGCCGGTTCCAGACACAGTATTTACATCCTGTCCCAAGTCCGACTACAAACGTTACAGTTTTAAGTAAGTCACCGGGAAAAAAAAAAAAAAGAAAAAACAAAACCAAACCCCCAAATCAGTGCGTACAAAAATATAGTCTCTTAAAAAAAAAAAAAAAAAAACAAAAACCAAACCAAACAGAACAAAACAAAAATAAAAACCACAAAAAACAAAGCAAAACAAACAACAACAAAACAAATCCCAATATTAATAGGCAAAAATGTACAGCCATACTAAAACCAGGGAGGAGAAAAACTTTCCGGTCTTGGTGTCGCCGCTGTCGTCGGAGCGGATCGGTAAGGCACCCCCCACATGCAGACAGGGGACCGGGCTCTACATGACACAAGGCACCGAGGACACCTCATTCACCACGACGGCAGTGCATCCATCCATCCATCCATCCATCCTCCCGCCGCAGCCCCTATGTACACCCGTCGGCCGGCTGCCCTGCTCTGCCCTGCCCGGTCCGGCCCGGGGGAGCCCCGCGGCGCCTCCAGGTGCTCATCGCGCCCCGCCGGGCCCCGCACCGCACCGCCCCGCACGACCGCCCCGCTCTCGGCAGCGGCTCAACGCTGGGTCCTGCGTGCCTAGCGCCCTCAAGGCGTCCGCGTCCGCGCCGCGCAAGGGGTCAGGGCAGCGGCGGCGCTGCTCCCGCTGCCGGGCTGCGGGCACCCACTGCCGGCGGCCGCGGCTCCTTTCCGCTCCTTCTGGCGCAGGTGGATCTTGGTGTGCCGCTTCCTCTCGTCGGAGCGGGCGAACTTCCTGCCGCAGAAGTCGCAGGCGAAGGGCTTCTCGCCGGTGTGCGTGCGGATGTGGGTGGTGAGGTGGTCGCTGCGGCTGAAGCTCCGCATGCAGATGCGGCACTGGAAGGGCTTGTGGCCCGTGTGGATGCGGATGTGCCGGGTGAGCTCGTCGGAGCGGGAGAAGCGGCGGTCGCAGCCCTCGGCGGGGCAGGGGTAGGGCCGCTCGTGGACAGGCGTCTTGCTGGGCCGGTTGGGGTACTTGCGGGGCCGCAGGATGGGCCGCAGCGGCAGGTGATGCGGGCTGTAGGCGCCGGCGGGCAACCGGGCGCCCTCGCCCCCGCCGCCGCCTCCGCCGCCGCCGCCGGGAGTGCTGCCGGGGGCGGCGCCCGCCGGAGGTGCCCCCATGGTGAAGTTGCGGATGGTGGAGAGTGGCGTGAGGGGCGGCGGGACGCGGAGAGGGGCGAGGGGGCAGGGGAAGGGCTTGC